>QXEO01000531.1:11638827-12071954 GCA_007115705.1 Dactylis glomerata
AGTTTGGCTGTAGCAAGCTGTAAGGCTTCTAGTCTAGTTTTTCCTAACTAGTCAATTTCTCGTGTCGATATAGCATGTCTTACGACATTTCTATATCCTTATTAAAGAAGAATTTTTTTTGTAAAATATTTTAGTAAAATCTCTAGGAAAGGGGGAAGCTCATTTTCAAGAGAAGAGCTGGTGGCCAATCAAACATGACCACCATAAACATGGTCAATCAGACATAACCACCTCCATTTCTTCGGCAGTACCCTGCAAGTACTTCGAACCACATCCGTGCCACGGCAGCACTCTCCGAGTACTTCGTTCGACACTTTTTTGCATTTTTTCGAATACACCATTTTTAAAACAAAACCAACATTGGGCTAAGTAACGGTCGTCCCAACCGCCCATGACCGAGGACTCGGCTATTCGAATAGATTTACACTCTGCAGAGGTTGTACACTTTACCCACACCATTCGATAAATCCGCCGGGATACCACCACGGTCCGTCATACACCAGTATGCGAGGTTCGGATAATCGATCGAAGCCTTCCATCCATCTACCTTAGTACAGGTGTCTACCTTGTGGAGTCTACCTCCCCGGCATGCCCCGGCAGTACCTCCTCTAGAGTGTAACTTCGGCGCCACGGTGGGAGAACCGAAGTGTCTTCTGGCGGCTCGAGATATATCGTGATATGTATTGCCCCATTCACGGGGACAACCTGGATTCTAGGGTAACGCGCATCATATTATCATGGTACCATGAACCCTTATATAGTACGAGACTCCCCGCGCTAAAGCAAATAAACTTCGTACTAAGCCCCGTCCCATACCGGGGTAATGTGGTTGCAGGGGTTAATTGTTCTGAGCGAACACTTAGTGATCACCAATGTCATTTGAAAACCACCAAGTCTTTTATCCTTCATTTGCTCCAAACCATTTTTGAAAACATTTCAATGGGGTAGGAATTACCCCAAGGTTTTCGAAATCATTTTCAAAACTTTCTTTGAGTGTTCCCAATCCTAGAGTTTTGGCTCCACTAGAGGTTTCCCAAAGGCTTTGCTGCTAATCAACAAGCCACTATTGCAAGGGTAAAGAATAGGTCATCAAAGGGGTCATCTCGATGGATGATAACAATTTGGCTCGTGGAGCTTGAGCCAACAACTAATTGCTACAAGGACTATAGCAATAAAAAATCATGCACTTTAATAAAACAGTATGAGACATGCAAAATGTGTAAATAGGATTCTGATATGCATCAAGTTAGATGGCTTGCCTTGGTTGGCTTGTCCCTGGTCCTCCTCGTCCTGGTACTCGTACACTTCACTTTCCTCGGTACACTCCTCGTTCGATTCTATCGCCGGGAAAAAGAACAACGCACAAATAAATATACAAGCATACACAATCACAAACATTTCAGCACTCCATACCACACAATCAAAGAGTATCAGAAGCAAACAAGTTTAGAAAGCAAGCAAGATTTTATAGGTTTTTAATTAGCAATTATCCCTATTAGAACTAGGGTTTCTTATTTGAAGTGATCACAACAACTTAGCAACCAAATCAAGCATGCAGGCAATCAAATGGATCAAACAGTACACCTAGCATACTTGTGGGTTGACAACAATCTTAAGAACCTAACAAAGTTGGATTCACTGAAAAACAATTTATGGCTAATTTCCTATGAAGTAAACAATAGGGAAATGACACTAGAGCACCAAAATAATCCTCAGATATTCTCTAAACTTTAGTAAAATATGAGGTAAAGTGCTCTAGAAAGCTCTTCTAGAACACAATCCAACAAAGTTGGATTCAACTCAAAATTCTATATCTACTGCAATTGATGATTTTTCCTAAGATTAAATACACACAATGCCATATTGATTACTACTGTAAAAATATAAGTCCTAAAATAGCAAAACCAGTGAGTCAAGAAAGATATCTTAATAAGCTATCATTGAAAATTGAATTCACTCAATTACAGCACATAAAACTCAAGCTTTGCAATTAAGTATGAAAAAGAGGCTAATATCACACCACTATTTATCTTCTGATCTACATTGCTTCTAAAATTATGAGACCTATGCCATCTAAAAGATATTCACTTAAGCTACCCAGGGAAATTTGAATCACCTCATTTGCATGTACATAACAAATTCTATGGAATTTCAAAATTTGTAGGACAAACAAATTCACAGTGCATTTTCTAAAAAAAAGACGCGGGCCAGATCTGCCCGGACTGGGCCGATGCAGTGCGGATCTGGCCCAGATCCAGTGAGAGGGCGCGGGACGGCGCCGGTGGGCCAGGCTGGTCAGCCGACGCGGGAGGCCGAAGCGGTACGCGCCGATCTCGGTTGTCCGATCAAGTGGAGATCGACGGCTCACGCTCGTCGTCTCCGCGACAGATGATGAGGGCGTCGGTGGGGTTAGGGTTTGGCTAGGGTTTCACCGGAACTCACCTAGGGCTGCTCGTCGACGATCTGGTGGTGGCGCTCGGCTGTGGTGTGTCGGAGAAGCTCGGCAATGTCATCGGAGAGGTGAACGTGATGCGACCGGCTCCTAGTCCTCCTCCATATCCTCCAGATGCTCCAGCAAGGTCGGAGATGGCGTCGGCTACCATCGAACCTAGGCCATGAAAAGTATAGCATTAGCCTCGCAGAAGATCTGGGAAGCTAGAGAGGGAGAGGAGAGAGGCCAGCGGCATAGCGCGTGACGGCAACCTTCCCCTTTCTTCCTTGGCTTCGGTATTTCTCCGGCAAGCTCGCTAGGGCTGGGCACGACGAGGGAGAAGGTGGCTGGCTGCGTGTGAGCTTGTAGAGGAGAGGGGATGCTGAGAGGGGGCAAATGGCGAGCAGAGCGAGCAAGGAGAGGGGGTGCTGGGCTTTATCTGCTCGCGGTGGTCGCGGTTTAGGGTGCACTCATCGGAAACGATTGGGGGGTTTGGGCGGCGGGCTGGGGACGGCATTGTGGTCTCGGTCCAGTGCTGCAGGGGAGAGCGCGAGTGGCTTCCTGTCCCGGTCGCAAATCAATCGGGTTCAGTTAACGTGCGCTAAAATCATGTCACGGCCAAGGTGAGTGGGGGCTCGAGCGTGCAGGGCAAAGGTGACATGGAAACGTAGCTTCGATGTCGTGTAGGTTCGTGTGCTGCTGGGGAGAAAAGCGTGCGTGCATGAGCGGGAACGCAGCGCACGCTCTCGGCGTCCATGGTGCGTGCGCGGCACGGTTAGAGCGCGGGCTACGGGGTGGCCTACAGGCGGCGCGGTCGGCTGCTACGGGTTGGGCGACGGGGGCGGTGTGTCTGGGCATCCACTGGCGCGGCTGCAGACGCTGGCATGCGGTCGAGGCCCCGGTCTCCAACGGGCGCGCTCTGGTCGGCATTGGTGAGAGGGAGAGGGAATGGTGAGGTAGGGGTTGTGAGGGGCTTGCAGGTGGGGTCCTGGTGCATCTCCTGGGAGGCAGCTCGACGCTGGTTGGGGGTTGGAGGTGGCTAGAGTGAGAGAGAGGGGGAGAGTGAGATCTTGGCAAGATTGCCTCAGGCTTCCCCCCTCCTTTTGTGTCCAACCGCATGGGACAAAGGGAATAAGAGGGAGAAGGGTGGGGTGAGAGTGGCCTGGCTAGGGCTTGGCTCCTTGGTTGGTTTTGCAAAGGAAGAAGAGAAAAGAAAAGAGAAGGAGAAGGATTTGATGAATTTGGCTAAAATTCATTTGAATTTTGAAAAGTTCTAAGTTTTGACCCAATGGTGCTGGTGAATGGTTCAGAAGTGATTTTAAAGGGGTAGCAATGCATCCACCAAGTTTCAATATTTTTGGTCAAGTGGAGATAGGGTTTTGGGTGAGTTCCTATTTTCCAATATGGGGTGCAAAAATAAAGTTTAAATAAGAGAGAGAAAAGATTGTTGGTGTCAAGCATACATTATACTAGATCTAACAATAGCATGAAATCATAGCACTCACTCATGTATTCATGCAACATGGTCAAAGGAAATTCGAAAAGAAAAAGAAATTGAATGGCACCCACACACATGCACATGAAATCATGCAACACCACATGGAAATACAAACCCTAGCACACATGCACACATGGTAGTGCAAATTTTTAGTTTTCCCTAATTTCCTGCCTTGAAATTTTGGTTCAAACATGGTTTGCAAAAAGTAGGGTGTTACAGACTTTCCACCCTTACAAGAATCTCGTCCCGAGATTCGGTAGCTAAGCGTTGAGTAACTCGGGGAATTCCCGCTGAAGATAATCTTCACGTTCCCAGAAGCCTCATCTTCAGTATGGTTACTCCACTGAACCTTGTACATATTGATCTTCCGTCTACGAGTGAGACGGACATCTTTCTCCACGATGCGGATTGGTCTCTCGCGGTAGGTTAAGTCGTGGTTAAGGTCAATGGTATGTTGGTCAACCTCCTTGAAGGTCTCGGGCTTGCTAGGGGCTTGGAGACACTTGCGTAGCTGGGAGACATGGAAGACGTTGTGAAACGCGTACAACTTCAGGGGTAGTTCTAGCTTGTAGGACATTTCTCCTCGATGTTCTAGGATCTTGTACGGGCTGATGTAGCGGGGTGCAAGCTTGCCCTTGACATGGAAACGCTGCATACCTTTGAGTGGAGTCACTCGGAGATAGACAAAATCTCCCACTTGGAAGGTAAGGGGCCTTCGTCGAGAATCCGCATAACTCTTCTGTCTAGATTGTGCGGCCTTCAAACGGTTTCGGATTAGTTGTACTTGCTCTTCGGCTTCCTTGATGATATCAGGGCCAAATACTTGGCTTTCTCCAGTTTCCGACCAGTTGAGAGGGGTTCGGCATTTACGGCCATACAGGGCTTCGAAGGGGGCCATTTGAAGACTAGCTTGGTAGCTATTGTTGTAGGAGAATTCGGCGAATGGCAAGCAGTCCTCCCATTTGGCTCCATAAGATAGGACGCAGGCGCGGAGCATAT
The DNA here is from genome assembly GCA_007115705.1 of Dactylis glomerata. Lineage (NCBI taxonomy): Eukaryota > Viridiplantae > Streptophyta > Magnoliopsida > Poales > Poaceae > Dactylis > Dactylis glomerata. The sequence goes on from QXEO01000531.1 coordinate 11,643,756, forward strand.
CTTCAAGAATCTGGTTGACCCTCTCGGTTTGACCTCCTGTTTGCGGATGATATGCCGCGCTAAACGAAAGCTTGGTCCCTAAGGCTTCATGTAGTTTTGCCCAAAAACGAGAAGTGAATTGGGTACCACGATCAGATAGGATGGTCTTGGGTACTCCATGTAGACTCACAATCCTGGAGATATAGAGATCGGCGAGTTCTCTACCGTTGTGGGTGGTCTTGATCGGAATAAAGTGAGCGACCTTGGTTAAGCGATCAACAATGACCCAAATAGAGTCATGTCCCATGTTTGACCTTGGTAGGCCAGTAATGAAGTTCATACCAACTTCTTCCCATTTCCACATGGGTACCTTCAGGGGTTACAGCAGACCCGTAGGTCTTTGGTGCTCAGCCTTGACACACTGACAGACGTTGCACCGGGCAATATAAAAGGCTATCTCTCGCTTCATGCCATGCCACCAAAACTGCTCTTTCAAGTCTTGGTACATTTTGGTGCCTCCTGGGTGAATCGAATAGGGAGTATCATGGGCCTCCTTTAAGATGAGCTGCTTCAACTCTTCGATACCTGGGACGCATAGGCGGCCATTATACCACAACACTCCTTGCTGATCGATCGAAAACCCAGGCACTTCTTCACGTCCCATCCTATGCTTGATTCCCTCAATGCTCTCATGACCTTTCTGGGCTTCTTTGATTTGATCAAACAGAGTAGGTCGGACTTCAAGGTTGGCTAGGAACCCATGGCTCACAAGCTCAAGTCCAAACCTCTCAAACTCTTCACATAGGGTAGGTTGGTTACTCTTTAGGAGGGTGTTTAAGGAGCAAGGTTCTTGGCTGAGGGCATCGGCGACCACGTTCGCCTTGCCCGGGTGATAATGAATGCCTAAGTCATAATCCTTGATAAGCTCAATCCACCTGCGCTACCTCATATTCAACTCCTTCTGAGAGAAGATGTACTTCAAGCTCTTGTGGTCTGTGTAGATCTCGCATCGATTTCCCATAAGATAGTGTCACCAAGTTTTGAGTGCATAGACGACAGCAGCAAGCTCTAGGTCATGGGTAGGATAGTTTAGCTCATGCGGGTGCAGTTGATGGGATAGGTAAGCAATGACCTTGCCATCTTGCATCAGAACACTCCCAAGTCCAAGCTTGGAGGCGTCGCAATAGACGTCAAAGCTTTTGGTGATATCGGGCATGGTCAAGGTAGGAGCTGATACAAGTCTTTTCTTGAGTTCTTGGAAACTCTGCTCACACTTCTCAGTCCACTCGAACTTCTTGTCCTTCTTGAGGAGCTGAGTCATCGGGCGAGCAATGCTAGAAAACCCTTCAACAAACTTTCAGTAATAACCAGCTAATCCGAGGAATGCTCGAACTTCAGTGGGATTGGTCGGGGCTTTTCTTTCCAAGATGGAAGTAATCTTTGATGGGTCGACAGATACTTCGCCGGCTGAGATAACGTGTCCCAAGAATCCAACTTCCTTTAGCCAAAATTCACATTTGCTGAACTTGGCATAAAGTTGGTGCTCTCGCAGGGTTCCCAATACTAGCCGCAGCGTGCTCTTCCTCGGTCTTGGAATAGACCAAGATATCGTCAATGAATACCACCACAAACTTGTCGAGGAACTTCATGAACACCTTGTTCATGAGATTCATGAAGTAGGCTGGGGCATTGGTCAGGCCAAAGGACATAACGGTGTACTCAAACAAACTGTATCGTGTGGTCAAGGCGGTCTTGGGAATGTCGGACTCACGGACTTTCAGCTGATGATATCCAGTGCGGAGATCAATCTTGGAGAACACTCTGGCTCCATTCAGCTGGTCAAATAGGTCTTCAATTTTTGAGAGTGGATACTTGTTTTTGATCGTCACCTCGTTCAACTTACAGTAATCCACACACAATCGAATGGTACCGTCTCGCTTGTCCACAAAAAGAACAGGCGAACCCCAAGGTGACGCGCTGGGACGGATAAGACCTTTGCTGAGCATATCAGCGAGCTGCCTCTTTAACTCCTCTAACTCTTGGGGGTTCATGCGGTGGGCTCTTTGTGCTATAGGGGCTGTTCTGGGAATCAACTCGATAATGAACTCAATATCCCGGTCAGGGGGCATACCTGGCAATTCTTCCGGGAAAACATCGGGGTATTCACACACCACCAGGAATTGGTCAAGGGTTGGTCCAGACACAGACTTCTTGTAGTAGGCCTTACGGGATGGCATGGTTGCAATGTGCTCAATTTGCATACCCTCGCTGTTGGTTACAGTTATAGACTTCCTGGCGCAATCTATATGCCCTTGATACTTGGATATCCAATCCATTCCAAGTACCACATCCAAGCCCTTGGTGCCTAAGATGATCAGATCCGCTTGGAAATGCACTCTGTGGAGCTCTACTGGGACATTTCGGCAGGATAGTTGGGTTTTGGTGGTAGATCCGGGAATTTGTACTATCATAAGCCTATCCATGCGACTAGGTTTCAGATTACCCTTATCCACGAAGGTTTCCGTGACAAAAGAATGTGATGCACCAGAGTCAAATAGAATCTTTGCAGGCATGGAGTTGACGAGAAACGTACCAAGCATGACATCAGGTGCCTCCTCTGCTTCAGCTACATTAACGTGGTTCAGGCAGCCTCTGGCAACATTAGCTTGGTTCTTCTGATTCTTCCCAGTGGGTCCATGGCCTTGACCCTGGTTGGGTCTCGGCGCGCAGAGGCTCGGGGCAGAGGGCTTCTTGAGTGGGCACTCCTTAGAGAAGTGCCCTGGTTGTCCACATGTGTAGCATCTGCTGCCTTGGCTGCGGTTAGTGGGGTTGAACGTGTTGCGGTTGCCTCCAGAAGAATTTCCGCCTGCAGGGCGGTTGCTGGAGCACTGACGGTTTGGGTTATTGGGCCTGGGGGCTTGAGAGGCAAACCTCTATGGCGGGGGCGCAGCCCTAGATGGGGGCAGGCTGCGGGACCGCTGACCACTAGGTCCACCTTGGCTCATCATCCTCCGCTTGCGACTCTTGCGGGCAGCCTTGTTCTTGTCTTCAACCATTATGGCAGCATCCACCGTAGCTTCAAGATCAGGATAGTGCACGGCAACAAGATAGGTTTGCAGCTCCTCCTGCAGTCCATTGAGGAACCGCTCTCTCTTCTTCTCATCGGTGTTGATGTCATTGGACGCATACCTGCCCTAGGTGGTGAACTTGTCCAGATACTCGGGTCGCTCATCCCACCTTGCTTCAGATTTAGGAACTTGTCCCTCATGATCTTGATGAGTCCAGAAGGAATGTGGGCCTTGCGAAACTTGGTCTTGAATGCTTCCCAAGTCATCACTTGGCCCTCGGGCTGCATGGCACGAACATTCTCCCACCATGCTCCAGCTGCTCCAGCTAGGAATTGAGTTGCATACAACACCTTATCATTTGCTCCAACTCCGGCGTACTCTAGCTTGTTCTCAATGGTACGGAGCCAATCGTCGGCATCCAGTGGCTCAATGGACTTGGAGAAAGTTGGGGGATTGAAATTCTGGAAATCCCTAAGCTTGTTCTAGGGCTCATCATTGCCATTGCCACCATGGTTGTTGTGGTGGGTGGCAATCTGGGCGAGGTGTTGGAGTGTGGCGAGGTTGGCTTGGCGCTCGGCACATGCGGCTTCACGATCCTCTAGCATGAGCCACAGCACCTGCGTCATGTCGGGCTCAGGAGGTGGGGCGGGTTGTTTCCAGCGTGGCCTCGCGTTTCTGGAGCCATTCTGGAGAGAAGTTTATTTTGTGAGAAACAACAATTTAAAATGCAGGGGAAACAAGTTGTGCAATATGACATAAAAAGGAATCATAAGAGACATGACTACACCAACCATCCATAAGCATATCACAACATCAACCATAGTCATCCAAGTTCATCACATGCATTCATACATACAAAAGAGGTGCCACATTAGTCTAGCACACATACCACAAAGTCTCATGCAAGCCACACCAAATGGTTTCAGCTGAACCATACAACACACATAAGCGCAAAAGGGGTCAATCTAGCCACTACACGACACCCTAAGAGAGATAGCAGTGCGTCGGGTACCTACTCGTCGATGCTAACGTGAGGCACAACCTCCTCGGGGTCCTCCTCACTCGGGGTCGCAAGCACATAGAAGTCCAAGATAGTGTCGCGGTCATCACCGTCATCGCTACCACGGTCATCGTCGTCAGTGCTCGCGGGCTCCTCGTCGTAGGCCTCCTGGTGGTCGTCATCGCGGCTGAGTACCGCCTCATTCTCCTTGCGGAGCTCGGCGGTCTCCTCCTCTAACTCAGACACGTGGCTCTCAAGTGAGGCTAGGTGATCCTCCAGATCATGGACGCCCTATCGCAGAGCCCTGTTCCTCTTCACAATCCTCCTCTTGGCAGCGAGGAGGCGGTGACGAGAGAAAATGGACTCCTGAAGGTCCTCACGAAGAACGGCCAACTCTAGGCCTCTCTCGTCGGTGGCCATACGGGCATGGTCCAGCTGCCCCTGAGTGTGGTGCAGCAGGGCCTCCGTGTGGCAGAGGTGACGACTGCTCGTAGCAGGGCCTGGTAGGGAAGTCCGTCGGAGTCGACTCGCCCATAGTGCTCATAGCGAGTGCCGAGTAGCTTGTCGTAGTGGAGGTGGACGAGGCGCGAGATAGCATGTCGGAGGACACGCATAAGTCCATCGCCCCACATGCGCTCGATCACCTCGAAGGTGAACTCTGGGGAAGCCGGCGGGACCTCCTTCCCATGGACCTGGCAAACGACCTGGTATGCCAACTCGCGGGTACCCTCCTCGAAGAGACGGTAGCCTCAGATCAACGGACGCGGGCGACCGAGACGCGCGGCTAACTCCACCAAGTCGCGCTCAAAGACGAGCACGTCCTCATGGGTACCGACTTGGTGGTGTGCAGTAGGAGCGTCCATCTACACAAAATTTTAAGGTAGGTTGAATTAATAACTTACCCAAGTGTGCAATATTTTAAATACAGTAAAAACTTGAATTAAGATGCAAGTAGTCTAAATGCTTAAAGAATAAGGGAATAGATGAGAGCAATATATATTTACCTTATGTATATTAAGCCATCTCTTTTATTTTTCATAGTGAAAATAGTTTTTGGTCCGATCTAACGCCCATGCTAACTAGGGTCTCCTAAGGTCAGGATGGCTCTGATACCAACTCTGTGGGGACCCCGGTTTACCATCCGGAATTCCCGTTATGCATACAATTCATGATCCCAGGAAGACCGTCATGAATCCACATAATTGAGTTGGCATTACAGAGTACATCATCCATTACATAAATAGTCGAATAGTCTTACATGGCCACTTGGCCGAATTCAAATGCCTCGCAGGGCAAGTTCACTAAACACTGCAGCGGAAACAAAGTAACGTCGGTAGCCCGTGTCGTGCCTCTACCCTATAGGCGACTGACCGGGAGACGGATCCTAGTTCGCACCGGCATCATCGAACTCCTCACCATCATCATCGTAATCTTCTCCATAATCTGACCAAGTTAATAGCCAGGGACAAAGCCGTGAGTACATTTGGAATTGTACTCGCAAACCATCTAGGAGGAAGTGTTGGCATGCAGTTTGGCTGTAGCAAGGTGTAAGGCTTCTAGTCTAGTTTTTCCCAACTAGTCAATTTCTCGTGTCGATATAGCATGTCTTACAACATTTCTATATCCTTATTAAAGAAGAATTTTTTTTGTAAAACATTTTAGTAAAATCTCTAGGAAAGGGGGAAGCTCATTTTCAAGAGAAGAGCCGGTGGCCAATCAAACATGACAACCATAAACATGGTCAATCACACATGACCACCTCCATTTCTTTGGCAGTACCCTGCAAGTACTTCGAACCACATCCGTGCCACGGTAGCACCCTCTGAGTACTCCGTTCGACACTTTTCTCCATTTTTCCGAAAACACCATTTTTAAAACAAAACCGACATTGGGCTAAGTAATGGTCGTCCCAACCGTCCATGACCGAGGACTCGGCTATTCGAATAGATTTACACTCTGCAGAGGTTGTACACTTTACCCACACCATTCGATAAATCCGCCGGGATACCACCACGGTCCATCATACACCAGTATGCGGGGTTCAGATAATCGATCGAAGCCTTCCATCCATCTACCTTAGTACAGGTGTCTACCCTGTGGAGTCTACCTCCCCGGCACACCCTGGCAGTACCTCCTCCAGAGTGTAACTCCGGCGCCACGGCGGGAGAATCCAAGTGTCTTCCGGTGGCTCGGGATATGCTGTGATATGTATTGCCCCATTCACAGGGACAATCTGGATTTCGGGGTAACGCGCACCATATTATCATGGTACCATGAACCCTTATATAGTACGAGACTCCCCGCACTAAAGCAAACAAACTTCGGACTAAGCCCCGTCCCATACCAGGGTAATGTGGTTGCACAGGTTAATTGTTCTGAGCGAACACTTAGTGATCACCAATGTCATTTGAAAACCACCAACTCCTTTATCCTTCATTTGCTCAAAACCATTTTTGAAAACATTTCAGTGGGGTAGGCAATACCCCAAGGTTTTTGAAATCATTTTCAAAACTTTCTTTGAGTGTTCCCAATCCTAGAGTTTTGGATCCACCAGAGGTTTCCCAAAGGCTTTGCTGCTAATCAACAAGCCACTATTGCAAGGGTAAAGAATAGGTCATCAAAGGGGTCATCTCGATGGATGATAACAATTTGGCTCGTGGAGCTTGAGCCAACAACTAATTGCTACAAGGACTATAGCAATATAAAATCATGCACTTTAATAAAACAGTATGAGACATGCAAAATGTGTAAATAGGATTCAGATATGCATCAAGTTAGATGGCTTGCCTTGGTTGGCCTGTCCCTGGTCCTCCTTGTCCTGGTACTCGTACACTTCACCTTCCTCGGTACACTCCTCGTTCGATTCTATCGCCGAGAAAAAGAACAACGCACAAATAAATATACAAGCTTACACAAGTCACAAACATTTCAGCACTCCATACCACACAATCAAAGAGTATCGGAAGCAAACAAGTTTAGAAAGCAAGCAAGATTTTATAGGTTTTTAATTAGCAATTATCCCTATTAGAACTAGGGTTTCTTATTTGAAGTGATCACAACAACTTAGCAACCAAATCAAGCATGCAGGCAATCAAATGGATCAAACAGTACACCTAGCATACTTGCAGGTTTACAACAATCTTAAGAACCTAACAAAGTTGGATTCACCGAAAAACAATTTATGGCTAATTTCCTATGAATTAAACAATAAGGAAATGACACTAGAGCACCAAAATAATCCTCATATATTCTCTGTACTTCAGAAAAATATGAGGTAAAGTGCTCTAGAAAGCTCTTCCAGAACACAATCCAACAAAGTTGGATTCAACTCAAAATTTAATTTCTACTGGAATTGATGATTTTCCTAAAATTAAATACACACAATGCCATATTAATTACTACTGTAAAAATATAAGTCCTAAAATAGCAAAACCAGTGAGTCAAGCAAGATATCATAATAAGCTATCACTAAAAATTGAATTCACTCAATTACAGCACACAAAACTCAAGCTTTGCAATTAAGTATAAAAAAGAGGCTAATATCACACCACTATTTATCTTCTGATCTACATTGCTTCTAAAATTATGAGACCTATGCCATCTGAAAGATATTCACTTAAGCTACCCAGGGAAATTTGAATCACCTCATATGCATGTACAGAACAAATTTTATGGAATTTCAAATTTTGCAGGACAAACAAATTCACAGTGCATTTTCTAAAAAAAACAAGACGCGGGCCAGATCTGCCCGGACTGGGCCGATGCAGCGCGGATCTGGCCCTGATCTAGCGAGAGGGCGCAGGACGGTGGCGGCTTCGAACCTGCCGGTGGGCCAGGCTGGTCAGCCAGCGCGGGAGGCCGAAGCGGTACGCGCCGATCTCGGCCGTCCGATCAAGTGGAGATCGACGGCTCACGCTCGTCGTCTCCGCGACAGAAGACGAGTGTGTCGGTGGGGTTAGGGTTTGGCTGGGGTTTCACCGGAGCTCACCTAGGGCTGCTCGTCGATGATCTGGTGGTGGCGCTCGGCTGCGGTGTGTCGGAGAAGCTCGGCGATGTCGTCGGAGAGGTGAACGTCGACGCGGCCGGGTCCTAGTCCTCCTCCATCTCCTCCAGATGCTCCGGCGAGGTCGGAGATGGCGTCGGCTACCATCGAACCTAGGCCAGGAAAAGTATAGCGTTAGCCTCGCAGAAGATCTGGGAAGCCAGAGAGGGAGAGGAGAGAGGCCAGCGGCATCGCGCGTGATGGCAACCTTCCCCTTTCTTCCTCGGCTTCAGTATTTCCCCGATGAGATCACTAGGGCTGTGCACAGCGAGGGAGAAGGTGGCTGGCTGCGTGTGAGCTTGTAGAGGAGAGGGGATGCTGAGAGGGGGAAAATGGCGAGCAGAGCGTGCAAGGAGAGGGGGTGCTGGGCTTTATCTGCTCGCGGTGGTCGCGGTTTAGGGTGCACTCGTCGGAAATGATTGGGGGGTTTGGGCGGCGGGCTGGGGACGGTGTTGTGGTCTCGGTCCAGTGCTGCAGGGGAGAGCGCGAGTGGCTTCCTGTCCCGGTCGCAAATCGATCGGGTTCAGTTAACGTGCGCTAAAATTGTGTCACGGCCAAGGTGAGTGGGGGCTCGAGCGTGCAGGGCAAAGGTGGCATGGTGACATAGCTTCGATGCCGTGCAGGTTCGTGTACTGTGATACATCCATTTTGCATCACTATTTTGTATCATAATTTACTGTTATTCATTGATATATTTCATATTTAGATATGATACTTATATTATTTCCTTTGTTTTCACATGTTTGATGATCATTGGAGGATTTGCTGCTGGAGTCAGGATTCTACTGGAAAAGGACCATCAAGGGACCATATTTTGAAGATCAGGAAAATTCCAGAAAAATACCAGGAAATTATATTTTCCCAGAAGACTCAGGAAGCCAGAAGGAGGAGTCGAGAGGAGCCAGGAGGGGCCCTCACGCCAGGGTGGCGCGGCCTGACCCCTGGCCGCGCTAGCCCTGTGTGAGGCCACCCTGGCCCACTTCTGGTCTCGCCCCTTCGCGTACTTCATCGTCCCCGAAAACCTAAGTCAAGGGGGGGGGTGGCTCAGAGTTAGACACCGCCGCCTCTACGGGGCGGAAAACACCAGAGAGAGAAAAGCTCTCCGGCAGGGAGAAATCTACCAGGGAAATTCCTTCCCGGAAAGGGGAGATCGTCGCCATCGTCATCACCATCACACCGAACTTCATCGGGATCATCATCATCATCATCTCCATCACCAGCACCTTCATCTCCACCATCACCACGCCATCCTGCTGTAACATCTTGAGTTGGAACTTGTTATATTCATAGGGGAAACTTTCCTGGTGTTGATTACTCTTGTAGTTGATGCTATTGAGTGGAACCGTTGAATTAAGGTTTATGTTCATATTGTTATTTACCATTATTTCACCTCTGATCATGATCCATATGATGTCTTGTGAGTAGTTCGTTTAGTTCTTGAGGACATGGGAGAAGTCAAGATGCTAGTAGTGAATTATTGTTGAGAAATATTTAATGGTTTGATATTGTTGTGGTGCTATTTCACTAGTGGTGTCATGTGAACGTCGACTACATGATACTTCACCATTTATGGGCCTAGTGAGATGCATTGTGTATTTGGCTACCAATTGTGGGGTTGCTGGAGTGATAGAAACCTAAACCTCCGTTGGGAAACCATTGCACCAGGGAGCGTAGGATCTTAGAGTTTAAGGCTGTGGTTAGATTTATCTTAATTACTTTCTTGTATTTGCGGATGCTTGGAGGAGGGTATAATCACAAGTGTGTATTTATCCTAGTAAGGGTAGTGCGCTAGCATAGGTTCACCCCCATAACACCTATCAACCCAATAAAGACTATTGGCTTTATGAAGCGAAAGCTCTTGACAGAAACTCCCGTGTGTCCTCGAGAACATTTGGTTATTATAAGTTACACAACCGGCTTGTCCTTTGCTGAAGAAAGGATTGGGCCACTTGCTGCAATTGTTACTACTGTCTTTTATTTACTCGCGCTTTATTTACTCATATTACCAAATACCCCTGAAAACCTGTTTGCTAGTATTTACAGTGAATCCTTGATCAAAACCACTCATCAACACCTTCTGCTCCTCGTTGGGTTCGACACTCTTATTTATCGAAAGTACTATGATACACCCCCTATACTTGTGGGTCATCAAGACAATTTTCTGGCGCCGTTGCCGGGGAGCTTAGCGCTATTGAGAAGTGGAATTGGTAAAGGTAACCGTCACTGTGAGTATTGTTTTTATTTTGTCTTTTATGTTTATTTTACTCTGCTATGGAGAACTCTCCGTTTGGTTTCCTATTTGGAAACACTTCTACCACTGCTGCACATGTGGAGGAACCACCACCGCCACCACCTGCTGAAATTGATCCTTTTAAAATACCTATGAAAATTGTTGGGCGTATTATGGATAACTGCTATTCAGGAGATGGAACTGTCCATCCGGGTGATCACTTATTATTTATACATGAATTATGCGAGTTGTTCAGGTGTGCAGGTATTTCACCAAGCCAGGTCAAGAAGAAATTATTCTCTTTATCATTGAAAGGCAGAGCTGAAGAGTGGTATCGACTACTCCAAGATGGTCCATCTATGGCATGGGAGGATATTGTACCTCTCTTTTATTCCAAGTTTTATCCTCCAAGTGAAATTCATAAAGACCGTAACCGGATATATAATTTTTGGCCTCATGATGGAGAACGTATTGCCCAAGCGTGGGGGAGATTGAAGTTACTAATGCTCAAATGCCCCATTCATGAGCTCCCCAATAATATTGTTATTGATAATTTTTATGCGCGGCTTACTCTTCCTGATAAGGATTATTTGGATGCTTCTTGCTCTGGATCATTTACTCATATGAAAGAAGATGCTAAGTGGAAACTTCTTGACCGTATACAAGAGAATGCTGAAGGATGGGAAAACGACAAAGGTAGGAAGTCAGGTATAAACTATGATTATGAATGCATTAAATCTTTTATGGGAACCGATGACTTTCATAGTGTTAGCACTGCTTATGGTCTTGATTCACAAATACTTGCTAATTGCCTTAAGGCCTTTGCCTCTTATCTTGATGTTCCAAAGAAAGATTGGAACAAATATCATGCGCCTTATAAAGACTCTATTAGTCATATACCTGCTGCAGCTACTAAAGTTTGTACTGTTGATAGCATTGTGCCTGAACCTTATTTTGAGAAGACACCTTTCCCTGCTAAGGTAAAAAAGTATTCTACTTTGGTAAGTGTGTCTAATAAAAGTACTAAGAAAGCTACAGAACCTGATGAGCAAATTACTATTAAGTCTCCTGTAGCTATATTGAAGGATCTTGTTACTAAAGATGTAGGGGATGAATTTTTTTTTTGTGAAGATGCTTCTAACATTCTCTCACATCCTAAAAAGCATAGGAAAACAAGTGTTCCTGTTATTTCTGTCAGGATTGGAGATCATTGCTATTATGGTTTATGTGATATTGGTGCTAGTGCAAGCGCTATTCCTTTAGAGCTTTACAAAGAAATTATGCATGAGATTGGCGCTTGTGAACTTGAAGATATTGATGTGGTTGTTCAGCTTGCTAACAGAGAGACTGTTTGGCCTCTTGGTATTGTTCGAGATGTGGAAGTTCTTTGCGGTAGGACTAAATACCCTACTGATTTTCTAGTACTTGGTAAGGAGGCTAGTAAAACTTGTCCTATTATTTTTGGTAGACCATTTTTGAACACTTGTGGCGCCGTGATAGATTGTAAGAAGGAGAATTTTTTTACTAAGTTTAATGGAGAGTCTTATGAGTTTAATTTTTCCAAGTTTGCTAAGACTTCTTATGAAAATGACACGTCTAATGAAAATTTTCGAGTTGAACAGCTTGCTTCTATTGCGCTTGCTCCTAATAATGCCTTGCAACAATTCATGGAAGATCACGAAAGTGATGTTTTTAGTAAGGAAAGAGAAGAGATTGACGATATCCTTCTTCGTCAACCACCATTAATCAAGCATAATCTTCCTGTGGAGGATCTTGGTACCACTTTGCCGCCTAAGGAAGATCCTGTTTTTGAATTAAAGCCTTTGCCTGATAATCTTAAATATGCTTATATAGATGATAAGAAAATATATCATGTTATTATTAGCTCTAAACTTTTAGGAAAGGAAGAAGAAAGATTATTGGAGATATTGAGGAAACACTGAGGAGCTATGGGATATACTCTTGATGATTTAAAAGGGATTTCTCCCACTTTATGTCAGCATGCCATTAATATGGAGAAAGACGCGAAGCCAGTCATGGAGCATCAACGCCGCCTAATTCCCAAGATGAAGGATATGGTAAGAAATGAGGTATTAAAACTCCTTGATGCTGGTATCATTTCTCCTATTGCTGATAGTAGATGGGTTAGTCATGTTCATTGTGTTCCTAAGAAAGGAGGTATGACTGTTGTGTCTAATGAGAATAACGAGCTTATTCCTCAAAGGGTAGTAGTTGGTTATAGAATGTGCATTGATTATAGGAAGGTAAACAAAGTTACTAAGAAAGATCATTACCCTTTACCGTTTATAGATCAGATGTTAGAAAGGTTGTCTAAGAAGACTCATTTTTGTTTCCTTGATGGTTATTCTGGTTTTTCTCAAATTGCTGTTAAGAAGGAAGATCAAGAGAAAACCACTTTTACTTGTCCTTATGGAACCTATGCTTATAGGCGTATGCCGTTTGGTTTATGCAATGCCCCTGCTACTTTTCAAAGATGCATGTCTGCTATTTTTCATGGATTTTGTGAAGAAATTGTGGAGGTCTTCATGGACGATTTCTCCGTCTATGGAACTTCTTTTGATAATTGTTTGCATAACCTTGATAAAGTTTTGTAGAGGTGCGAAGAAACTAACCTTGTTCTTAATTGGGAGAAATGCCACTTTATGGTGAATGAAGGAATTGTCCTTGGACATAAAATTTCTGAAAGAGGTATTGAAGTTGACAGAGCAAAAGTGGAGGCAATTGAGAAAATGCCCTGTCCCAGAGATGTTAAAGGTATTTGTAGTATTCTTGGTCATGCTGGTTTCTATAGGAGGTTTATTAAAGATTTCTCTAAGATTTCAAAGCCTCTTACTAATCTTCTTCAAAAAGATGTACCATTTGTCTTTGATGATGATTGTAAGGAAGCTTTTGAAACTCTTAAGAAGGCTTTAACTACTGCTCCTATTGTTCAACCACCTGATTGGAATTTACCTTTTGAAATTATGTGTGATGCTAGTGATTTTGCTGTTGGTGCTGTTCTTGGACAACGAGTGGATAATAAGTTGAATGTTATTCATTATGCCAGTAAGACTCTTGATGCTGCTCAGAAAAATTATGCTACTACTGAGAAAGAGTTTCTTGCTGTTGTTTTTGCATGTGATAAGTTTAGATCTTACATTGTTGATTCTAAAGTTACTATTCATACTGATCATGCTGCTATTAGATATCTTATGACTAAGAAGGATGCTAAGCCTAGGCTTATTAGATGGGTGTTGCTTTTACAAGAGTTTGATTTGCATATCGTAGATAGGAAAGGTGCTGAAAATCCTGTGGCTGACAACTTGTCTAGATTGGAAAACATTTCTTTTGACCCTATTCCTATTAATGATAGTTTTCCAAATGAACAGTTGGCTGTAATAAATGTAACTTCGCGAGACCTTCCTTGGTATGCTGATTATGCTAACTTTATTGTTTCCAAGTATTTGCCTCCAACCTTTACAGCTCATCAAAGAAGAAAATTCTACTATGATTTGAGGCATTATTTTTGGGATGACCCACACTTATATAAAGAAGGAGTTGATGGTATTATGCGAAGATGCGTACCGGAATATGAGCAACAAGAGATATTAAGAAAATGCCATGGTAGTGCTTATGGAGGGCATCATGCTGGAGATAGAACCGTGCAAAAGGTTCTACAATCAGGTTTTTATTGGCCAACCCTCTTTAAAGATGCTAGAAGGTATGTTTAATCTTGCGATGAATGTCAAAGGGTTGGTAATATTTCTAGACGCAATAAAATGCCTATGAGTTACACTCTTGTTATTGAACCATTTGATTGTTGGGGATTTGACTTTATGGGTCCTTTTCCTCCTTCAAAAGGCTATACCCACATACTTGTTGCTGTTGATTATGTTACTAAATGGGTAGAAGCCATACCTACAAAGAGTGCCGATGGTGAGACCTCGTTAAAACTGCTTAAGGATGTTATTTTTCCTAGGTTTGGTGTGCCTAGATATCTTATGACTGACAAAGGTTCTCATTTTATTCACAGTGGTTTTAGAAAAACTCTTGCTTAATATGATGTTAATCATAGAATTGCTTCTGCTTATCATCCCCAAACTAGTGGGCAGGTAGAGCTTTCTTATAGAGAAATCAAGTCTATCTTGCAGAAGACTGTCAATAGATCTAGGAAAAATTGGGCTAGTAAGTTAAACGATGCTTTGTGGGCTTATAGAACTGCTTATAAGAACCCCATGGGTATGTCTCCTTATAAGATGGTTTATGGAAAAGCGTGTCACTTGCCTTTAGAATTAGAACACAAAGCTTTTTGGGCAGTGAGAGAGCTTAATAGAGATTTTAAACTAGTCGGTAAGAAAAGGTTATTAGATTTGAGTTCTCTAGATGAGTGGAGAAATGAAATGTATGAGAATGCCAGGCTTTTTAAAGAGAAAGTCAAGCAATGGCATGATAAGAGAATTCTTAAGAGAGAGTTTCATGTTGGTGAGAAAGTTCTATTGTATAGGTCTCATCTCAGATTTTTTGCAGGAAAATTACTTTCTAAATGGGAAGGACCATGTGTTATTGTGGAAGTGTACCGCTCAGGTGCTATTAAGATTGCTTCATTGAAGGATGACTCTACACAAGTGGTGAATGGGCAAAGACTCAAACATTATATTTCTGGAGATTCTTATAATGAAGATGTTGATGTTATTAAAACAGTTTCTCCGGAAGAATTCATCCAAGACAAATTGCAGGTACCTGCAGAGTTCGTTTTCGAATAGGTAACAGTTCTAGTCAGAGAAGTTTCGCGAAAAGCTTTTTCTTTAATATTTTTGCTGTTTTTACTAAATATGAAAAATCACAAGACGAAAACGGGCAGGAAAAGGAGTCCATGTGCTTCTCACACATAGGTGGCGCGGGCCCACCCCTGGCCGCGCCACCTAGGTGTGAGAGCACCTCAGAACTCGTTTCCGTCCCTGTTTCCTCCTGTGATTTCGTTTCGATGTATAATTTTTGCCTATTTAACCCCCCGGAGTCCCCGAGGTCTGTATATCGTTTTCTCGTCGTGTTCTGTTTTGAGCTGTTTCTGTCAGGAGTTGATCTTAAGCTTGGGGGAGCCATGGCCTCTTCAAGCGATGACAAGGAGAAGACACCTCCGGAAGATGACACCAAAGACTTTCGGCTGAAAGAAGAGGTTGAAAGTGAAGATGAAGAGGAAGATCAAAGTTCAAGGCCAAACACCATGATTGCCAGCATAGGGGTGGTGACAGATCATGACAAGTTCAAGAAGAGTGCACGCATAAGGACTGGAGGGGGTGTGCCGCGTCACACCTTAGCTCCACAGGCATCTCCGTCAGGCAACAATCCTTTTCATACTCTAATACATGAACATCAGTTTCAAAGGGTGCCTAGGTCGCGATTACCATCTGGTTGGGATATAGATTGTTCTAATAGTGCAGGAAAAGAAAGTTCCAAGAATGAGGAAGGATGGGGAAATAATTCCAAGAGCTGGGTTTCTCTTGCTGACAGGTTCATGAACCGTGTTGAGCACAATTCTGAGATGATTCGTAACCTCAGTCACAAGATTGATGATCTGAAAGGTTTAATTGAGAAGCTTATTAAAGATTATCCACCGCCACCGCCAAAGGAGTAATTCATCATCGGTATAGGCATCCCCTTGGCTTGTTCCAAGCTTGGGGGAGTGCCACGGTATCACATCATTACCTTTTGCTCATTTACTTTTCAAGTAGAGTCATATCATGAATAGAGAAGTTATCTTATAGAATAGTTTGCGGTTTGGAAGTATCCTCCTTAGTTGGTTATCTATGTATCCCTTGGTGTGAGTTGCGGTAATAAAATATTAATGAGAAGTTTTATCGTTTACTTTCCGCACACTTTATGTTAGTTTGCAATCTCTCTTGTATGACTAGTCTTGTTGATTGGTATTGGTATCACTTTGGGAGCATGAGTAAATTTAGTTGGTTTTGGCAAACCTAGCTTGGTCAGTAGCAACTTTACCTTGAGGTTTGAGTAGAAAAGAATAAAGAAGTGCTTGTAGTTACATCACTTCAGTTTTCCCTTATGTTTGGCTTATAAGCATTGTTATTCTCAAAGTCAAAATCATTATACCTTCAAGGGAGTTTGCATGATTGTTCTTATTATATGTATGCTTGTTTGTTTCATGCAACTCTTATGCTTGCTACCCAGCCTTGCTAGCCAAAGACCTGTACTGGGAGGGAATACTTCTCGTGCATCCAATTCCCAAAAGCCAAGTCACTTCCAAAGAGTCCACTATAAATTCCTATGAATGGTATTTCAAGCCATTCCAAGTAAATTTTCATGTGCTACCTTTCAAAAATCTTCAAACACTTCTCATTTTGTGCCACTGTTTTTAGCTCATGAGGACGTAGTGGATGGGTTTGTTATCTTCCATACTAAATTAAGTACCCCTCGACTAGGCAGCTTCATCTGCTCGTCACTAATTTTGCAAGGGAGCTGGTCAGACCATTATAATCTCAAAAAGAAAAGAAAAAGAAAAGCACTCCTCCATGGTATGTGAAAGTTGGTCGGCACCCGATGGAATCGGTTAGCCATGGTTTGAGAAAGGAAAAGGTGGGGAGGAGTGCAAAGCTATAAAATAGCACCAATGTGCCAATTAATCAAACATCTCGGAACCGCTCTCACTTGTTTAGTATGGAAGATATCAAGAACTCTGTTGCCAGTCGTTGACAAAAGCAACCACCTCTCAAAATAATTTTTTACCTCTATTTTGCAAATGAAAAGCTCTAGCACATGTTTAATCCCTGCTTCCCTCTGCGAAGGGCCTATCTTTTACTTTTATGTTGAGTCAACCTATTTCCTTCTATCTCCAGCAAGCACTTGAGTTGTTATGTTTCACTCATCCATATGTTGATCCGTTTAATCATGTTTACTATCTTCCTTGTTTTGTATAATGCTTTTGTCTGAAGGAATATATCTTTGAAAGCTTTCTATGAATGCAAAAGTTTGTTTTGTTGAGCATATAGTCTTTGCTATATTAGCTCTGTTTTAAAAGGCTCCGTTCAAAAGAAAGAATAGCTTGTTCTTCTTTCTTTGACCAAGAACTAAGGTTTGCCATTGCCAATTATAGTTTACCTTGTGCATCTTTACATGTGATTCCCTTTTACCAATTGCAAGTCTATATCTTATAAAGGGAAGTTGCTATCTATTATAATTTGTGCCTTGGTAAATGTGATGCTTCTTGTCCGTATTTTGATTATCAACACTTCACTCCATAAACCTGTGGTCATGTTTACCGAGTTTAGTTTTCGCTTGGGGACAAGCGAGGTCTAAGCTTGGAGGGGTTGATACGTCCATTTTGCATCACTATTTTGTATCATAATTTACTGTTATTCATTGATATATTTCATTTTTAGATATGATACTTATGTTATTTCCTTTGTTTTCACATGTTTGATGATCATTGGAGGATTTGCTGCCGGAGTCAGGATTCTGCTGGAAAAAGGACCATCAAGGGACCATATTTTGAAGATCAGGGAAATTCCAGAAAAATACCAGGAAATTATATTTTCCCAGAAGACTCAGGAAGCCAGATGGAGGAGTCGAGAGGAGCTAGGAGGGGCCCTCACGCCAGGGTGGCGCAGCCTGACCCCTGGTCGTGCCAGCCCTATGTGAGGCCACCCTGGCCCACTTCTGGTCTCGCCCCTTTGCGTACTTCATCGTCCCCGAAAACCTAAGTCAAGGGGGGCTCAGAGTTAGACACCGCCACCTCTGCGGGGCGGAAAACACCAGAGAGAGAAGAGCTCTCCGGCAGGGAGAAATCTGCCGGGGAAATTCCTTCCCAGAAAGGGGAGATCGTCACCATCGTCATCACCATCGCACTGGACTTCATCGGGATCATCATCATCATCATCTCCATCACCAGCACCTTCATCTCCACCATCACCATGCCATCCCGCTGTAACATCTTGAGTTGGATCTTGTTATATTCATAGGGGAAACTTTCTCGGTGTTGATTACTCTTGTAGTTGATGCTATTGAGTGGAACCGTTGAATTAAGGTTTATGTTCAGATTGTTATTTACCATTATTTCACCTCTGATCATGATCCATATGATGTCTTGTGAGTAGTTCGTTTAGTTCTTGAGGACATGGGTGAAGTCAAGATGCTAGTAGTGAATTATTGTTGAGAAATATTTAATGGTTTGATATTGTTGTGTGCTATTTCACTAGTGGTGTCATGTGAACGTCGACTACATGATACTTCACCATTTATGGGCCTAGTGAGATGCATTGTGTATTTGGCTACCAATTGTGGGGTTGCTGGAGTGACAGAAACATAAACCTCTGTTGGGAAACCATTGCACAAGGGAGCGTTGGATCTTAGAGTTTAAGGCTGTGGTTAGATTTATCTTAATTACTTTCTTGTATTTGCGGATGCTTGCAGGAGGGTATAATCACAAGTGTGTATTTATCCTAGTAAGGGTAGTGCGCTAGCACAGGTTCACCCCCATAACACCTATAAAACCAATAAAGACTATTGGCTTTATGAAGCGAAAGCTCTTGAGAGAAATTCCCGTGTGTCCTCGAGAACGTTTGGTTATTTTAAGTTACACAACCGGCTTGTCCTTTGCTGAAGAAAGGATTGGGCCACTTGCTGCAATTGTTACTACTGTTTTTTATTTACTCGCGCTTTATTTACTCGTATTACCAAATACCCCTAAAAACCTGTTTGCTAGTATTTACAGTGAATCCTTGATCAAAACCACTCATCAACACCTTCTGCTCCTCGTTGGGTTCGACACTCTTATTTATCGAAAGTACTACGATACACCCCCAATACTTGTGGGTCATCATGCTGCTGGGGAGAAAAGCGTGCGTGCACGAGCGGGAACACAGCGCACGCTCTCGGCGTCCATGGTGCGTGCGCGGCGCGATCAGAGCGCGGGCTATGGGGTGGTCTACAGGCGGCGCGGTCGGCTGCTACGGGTTGGGCGATGGGGGCGGTGTGTCTGGGCGTCCACTGGCGCGGCTGCAGACACTGGCGTGCGGTCGATGCCCCGATCTCCAACGGGCGCGCTCTGATTGGCATTGGCGAGAGGGAGAGGGAATGGTGAGGTAGGGGAAGTGAGGGGCTTGCAGGTGTGGTCTTGGTGCATCTCCTGGGCGGTGGCTCGACGCTGGTTGGGGGTTGGAGGTGGCTAGAGTGAGAGAGAGGGGGAGAGTGAGATCTTGGCAAGATTGCCTCGGGCTCCCCCTCCTTTTGTGTCCAACCGCATGGGACAAAGGGAATAAGAGGGAGAAGGGTGGGGTGAGAGTGGCCTGGCTAGGGCTTGGCTCCTTGGTCGGTTTTGCAAAGGAAGAAGAGAAAAGAAAAGAGAAGGAGAAGGATTTAATGAATTTGGCCAAAATTCATTTGAATTTTGAAAAGTTATAAGTTTTGATCCAATGGTGGTGGTGAATGGTTCAGAAGTGATTTTAAAGGGGTAGCAATGCATCCACCAAGTTTCAATATTTTTGGTCAAGTGGAGAAAGGGTTTTGGGTGAGTTCCTATTTTCCAATATGGGGTGCAAAAATAAAGTTTAAATAAGAGAGAGAGAAAAGATTGTTGGTGTCAAGCATACATTCTACTAGATCTAACAATAGCATGAAATCATAGCACTCACTCATGTATTAATGCAACATGGTCAAAGGAAATTCGAAAAGAAAAAGAAATTGAATGGCACCCACACACATGCACATGAAATCATGCAACACCACATGGAAATACAAACCCTAGCACACATGCACACATGGTAGTGCAATTTTTTAGTTTCCCCTAATTTCCTACCTTGAAATTTTGGTTCAAACATGGTTTGCAAAAAGTAGGGTGTTACATGTCATCACCTCGTCTTCTTGAGCACTACTGCCGCTGGTATGACACCATTATCCTAGTAGTTCGATCAGTAGCACACGTCATTAATTGGATTAGAATCGGTAACAGCTTATCATGCCTTGTCCTGTTTTTTTCGCACATAAACATTGATCGATCGGTCAGGCCTTACTAGCTGCTAGCTCATGTAAAATTTCAAAAATTCATAACTTTAAATCCACAGCTCCGTTTTAAATGTTTCTTCTTTCTTTGGTTTCATAATTAAATTCTCCACCAGGAAGTATTAGTGTTTGTAATTTTAGAATTTTCAAATCTGTCCCTAAAAATGCCCAATTAGCTTATGCACGTCAGAGCCAAGAAGCCGAGCCGGGAGCTGAAGCCGGAGCCGAGATGAGCCAGCAAGCCGAGCCGCAGAACTGAGCCGAGGAGCCGCGAGATCCGATGCTTAAGGAATTCGCGATGTCGCCACCGAATTTGTTAAGAACTGTAAACTTTAAAAATTTGTAATTAAATAACCATAACTCCGTTTGAACTAATTCTTTTTTTGTTAGTTTTGTAATTTTAATATCTATCTAGTGTCATTGAAGTTCCAAATTTATGAATTTGTAAACTGTCTGTTTGCAATTTAGAAGGTTAACCTTAATTTGAGCATAAAAGGAGGTGTATAAATCCTACTAAGTTAATTCTTGTTAAAATTAATGCTTGCATCATATTTTGCATGTTAGATTTTATTTTTATAATGTTTTTGGACGAATTCTAAATTTATTTTTTTAGTTAAATTAGTCATGTTTTGATGTGTTTTATTTGACTCTCCATTTCAATGATTTTGTCCTCTATTTGTGATGGATGTTTATTGGTTGTAATTTTCTATGCGGTAGATTTATCTGGAGTGCGACAACGAGTTCACAAAGTACTCATCATCAAATATTACTAAGGCAAGTGTCACCATATTTCCTTGTCCTACTGAAAGCTTTGTCACTTGTAGCTTTTCTAGTAGAAGATGCATGTGTAGGTTATGAGTTAGTGTCTTTAGCTTGTTAGATTTTATGCTAAAGTCTTTTGTCTAGCTTTTGCCTAGCTTTTGCATCTCCTAGTAGAATTGCTGCTGCTATAGGTCTATGTTTTACACTTGTTGTGGGAAGGGTTTATCACATGTTTTGACTAAGTGTTGAAAACCATGTTTTATAAAAACTAAGAAAACAACTAAGTGAATGAATCACCTGGGTGGAATTGGCTTTGAATGGTTTATGTTGAGTGGTTCCCTGGGGTCATGTTGTCGAACCTCTGAACCACCAGGTGTATCTCACTTGTGGACGGCCACCCAGGAGCAAAGAGATTGGAGACTTTCAAGTCATGAAGCTTCCAGTGCAACCACAAGTCATATGGGCTCTGTCTTGATCGAGTAAGCTGCAAGAACTCAAGCCAGACGGACAGAGGGTGGTAGATGTTGATAGGTTGGAACGCGTCCGGGTTGGTCTGAGGGATTACTTCTGAAAGGTCTCACCTTAGTCTTCACTTCGCCATTTGAGGCAAAATGAGTCTCATGGCAAAATGGGTTAACTAAGTCTTGTGGGAAAAGTGCACCACCTCTGCAGAGTGTTTAGACCTAAGTACTTAGCCGTGTCCCCGCTTACGGACAATTTTGAGCGACATGAATTTGAAGCTGTTCAAGAATCTCCTCATCCTAACTTCTTAAATTAAAACTTGAAGGGTTAACAAGGGATTGTTGTGTGATTATAATTATGTGCACCTGGTGGATTCCTGTGTGTGCATAATTAACTCGGAGCACCTGGTGGATTCCAGTGTGTCCAATAGTGCTTTAAAAAGAAAATAGATCTTTTGAAAAGTAGGAATAAACAATTGCTTTTCTGCAACTTAGCGTGAAGATCCACTTAGCCAAATATTCATTTAAGTGTTAGGCTCCATTTGTGTCCACCAAACAATGACATATTGCCAATACAATTCAAGTGTATTGACCCTTTGTGGCTGCAATGTTTCATGTTGCAGGTTTTGATGATAAGAAAGGTACGATAGGGTTACGAGTCTATCCGTAGCATGTTCGCCTGTGGCACATGAAGAAGGACTCTGTCGGTGTTCTGGATACCGGGGTATCCAGGTCCACCTGCTCCTGGGCCCCTTCGGTGGCATGATGCCTGGTTGATGACCAGCCTGTTGGGAACCCCAAGAGGAAGGTGTGATGAATATAGCAGCAAGGTTTTCCCTCAGTTAAGAAACCAAGGTATGTCGACCAGGAGAGGAGAGACAAACGACTGAAGGTGATGCTTGCAAGCTTCGCGACAACTCCGGACAATTTATATGGCGCCTCGTCCAAGCTTTGCTTTGCGAGCAGCAATGTGGAACCTACACACGCACAACCAAATACTTTGTTCCCAACTTGCGATGAGGTTGTCAATCTCACCGGTTTGCTTGAAACAAAGGGTATGAGCGTATCGAGTGGAAAGTGATAATAGTATGCGAGTAAAGTAAACAGTGCGAGTAAAGTAAACCGGTGATAGCAATATGATGGAAATAGGACCGGGGTCCACAGTTCACTAGTGGTGTCTCTCCATAAGATAAAATAACACATGCTGGGTAAACAAATTACAGTTGGGCAATTGATAGAATAAAGATAAACGTGATATGTCAAGAAGATCACTATGCGATTTACTCTGGGCATTACAACAAAATACATAGACCGCCATCCAACTGCATCTATGACTAATAATCCACTCACGGGGATATCGTCCGAACACCCCTTGAGTATTAAGTTGCGAACAACAGATAATTGCATTAAGCAAAGTGTGTAATGTAAACAAAGCATATGCCCTTGAGCATATGAATGTTGTTTTCTCCCTAGTAGCAACAGCACATCTACAACCTTAGAGGTTTCTGTCACTCCCCCAGGTTAAATAGGGGCATGAACCCACTATCGAGCATAAATACCCCCTCTTGGAGTCACTAGCAACTACTCGGCCAAGATAGCTACTAACAATGGAGAGCATGCAAGATCATAAACAACATAGAGATAACATAAGATATATTTTAGTATAGCAACTCAATCATAACACGAATATTCATCGGATCCCAACAAACCAAACATGTAGAATTACATAACGGTGATCTCAATCATGTAGGGCAGCTCATGAGATGTAAACATGAAGCACATGGTGGAGGAGACAACCAACTAGCTAAGGTAGACTACTCACTCATCACTCCGGAGGCAAGCATGGCGATGAAGAAGACCTCCGGTGGCGATTCCCCTCTCCAGCAGGGTGCCGGGAAGAGCTTCTAGACCCTCCCGATCTTGGGTCGACGACGGCGACGGATCACGATGTGTTTCTAGAAAATTGATCAGGTACTTAGGTTTTTCCCATCGGAGGGTCTTTATAGGCGAAGGGGCAGCGTCAGAAGTGGACCGAGGCGGCCTCACACATAGGGGGCGCGGCCAGGGGCCAGGCCGCGCCGCCCTGGTGTGAGGGTGGCCTGTGGCCCCTCTCCATCTCCTCTTCGGATCTCTGGAAGCTTTCGGGAAAAATACGACTTCAGGAACTTGTTTCGTCCAATTCTGAGAATATTTCCTGTGTAGCTTTTCTGAAACACAAAAACAGCAGAAAACAGGAAATTGGCACTGTGGCGACTTGTTAATAGGTTAGTTTCGGAAAATGCATAAAAGTGCCACGAAGTGCAACGAAACATTAGGCAAATGGTGTAAAAACAAGCATGGAGCATCAAAAATTATGGATAAGTTGGAAACGTATTAGCATCCCCAAGCTTAACTCCTGCTTGTCCTCAAGTAGGTAAGTGATAACAAAAGAAATAATTTTTGAGGTGACATGCACCTATACAATCTTGATCACATATGTAAGCATTTGTGAGCTGGGATCATAAGAACTTAAAACATGGGCATGAAAGATATAATATTGACAATAACAACTTAGCAACCATGTTATAACATGCAAATGAACACAAACAAAAGATCATGAAAATGAAACAATGAAAGTCAAACGTGTGTTCAAATCATAAGGAAAAACATACAAATGATTTTCAGCTTGTCCTTCATAGAGAGCAAAACATAAATGCATAGGACACCTTCAAGTTTAAGAGGGTGACTAGATACAAATAATTTAAGAACAAGTGAAACCAACAATATGAATCAATCAATGAAAACTTTGGGACAATGCATATTATACTAAGAATGACAACTATGCTCTCTTAATGGTGCATAAAGATAGAAGGTGGTGACTCAACATAAAAGTAAAAGAAAGGCCCTTCGCGGAGGGAAGAAGTGATTGCAAGTTTTATAACCTTCAAAAATTATGGTACTTACCGGCTTTGAGCTCTCATTGCCCCCATCATAAGCATCTTGAATGGTTAAAGTTAATGCGAGAACAATTATGATGCATATACTTGACAAATCATAAGTTGAAAACCTCGTGTCCCGTGAATACAAGTACCCAAACCTCCAATGGGGTACCTCCATGCCCGATGACATGGAACAAGCCCACATCAAAATGACAGGACAAGCAGACAATGAACACCTCGACATCTCTTTTATTTACCATTTGTTTAGCTTTTTATTTTGAGATGCATCGTCGAATGTCCACTATGGGTATGCTGCAAATTTCCACCATGAATTATGCATGGCTTAGATTGGCGGCCCAGGTGTTTCCCTAACACACATACAAACTCCATGATCCCCACAAGATTCCCAATTCATTTCACACCGCGGGCATCCATAAACAAAAGATCACGATATCAACTCAAAAGAGAAGTGCAATGTTGAAAGCTTGCCCATGACTGCATGGCTGGGCTAGTCTCCAACTTACAACTTGCAAGCATAACAACTCAACATAAGAGACCACAATGTCAAAAAAATTTAAGAATGAGAAAAAGTAAAGTGTGCCTTCCGGTTCGTGAGAGCTTTACTGACCAATTTTCGCATAACACTGGTAAGAGTTTAATTTGAAGAGAAAATAAAAGAAAGTCAAATTTACTTGGAATAGCAAATTGCTAGTAGGTATGTATGGTGGACACTTTGGTAAACTTGGTTTTTAGGTGTTGAATGCACGAGTAGAGCTCATACTCAGTACAAGGCGAGGGCTAGCAAAAGACTGGGAGCGACCAACTAAGAGAGCGATAATGGTCATAATCATGCAAAGCGACAAAGCGACATTAAAAGAAGCATAAGATGGCATCAAATGTCAAAAACTAAATGATCATAGAGGCTATTGGTGACTTTGTAAGAGTCTAACATGTGCGAGCATGCGCTAAGTCAACCCAAATAAAGCATCAAGGAGAAAACCAAAATAATGCTTCCAAATAATTAAAACAACGCATGATTTTTTCAAAGGCTCATTAAGCAATCTCAGTTAATTGAGACAAGTCATGCTACAGCAAAACCACTAAGCATACTATCAAAAAGACATCAAGCATGACATGAAAAAGCCTAAGCCGCAGTCTACACAAGCTCCTTCTTGTACCACTTTTTTTTGCATAAAGCTTTTTCTCTTTTCCAACACCATTCGAACTTTTTATAAACACCTCTTTTGATGAAAACCAATAAAGATCAGAGGCAAAAATACACCTTGATGAATAAATATAAGAAGATCTGAATGCAAATCAAGGTGAAAATGAAAACCAAAAGCAGTAGCAGAAAAAGAAGAACACTCGGTTTTTGATAAGAGTGAAAACTGGAGCGTTCTTGGCAAATGAAAAGCAAGGCAACTTCTCCAAAAGAAATTTTTTGGGGTCCAACCATTTATTGCAGCAAACAAAACTAAACTAATAATGAAAACTAAATACAACTGACGCTCCAAGAAAAACACATA
The DNA here is from genome assembly GCA_007115705.1 of Dactylis glomerata. NCBI lineage: Eukaryota > Viridiplantae > Streptophyta > Magnoliopsida > Poales > Poaceae > Dactylis > Dactylis glomerata. The sequence continues at coordinate 11,669,756 of QXEO01000531.1, forward strand.
GTGCATGAAGCAATAAAAATATAGTGTCTTGAAAGGTGACCTGATTTTTGCCGATGAAGAAGGGGTGCCTCGGGGGCATCCCCAAGCTTTGACGCTTGTACTTCTTGGATATTTCTTGGGGTGATGCATGGGCATCCCCGAGATTGAGCTTTTGTCCATTCTTCAACTCATCTCATTATTCTCCAATCCCTACACTTGAAAACTTCCTTCATACAAAACTAAACACAAATCTATTAGCAACATTAGTGTAGGCATAACATATAATCAACCTCTTTTTGCTTCAGGTTTCAACCTAAAACCACCACATATATAGCATATACTACTGTAGCAACTTCCCCAAAAGTTCCGTGATCAAAAGAACTCAAAAGAAAGCGATTAAGCGGCAACACAAATATTGGCAGAAATCTGTCAAAACAGAACAGCTGACAAAGGTCGAATTTTTAAGGGGTTTTCTGTTGCTCAAATCAAAAAGTGTTCAACTAATGAAAGTTTGGATATAACCTGGGGCATATGCCCAATAAATCGCAGGTCCAAAATATATACAGAGAATTTTTATGAATTTTTACGGTGCAGCACCGAAAACAGTTTCAGGACAGCAATCCCCAAATCTTTACCTCACTCAAATTAGAGGCTTCTCTTAGCACAACAATGAAATAAAAAGGATAAGGAGCGGTCATTACAGTAGTAATGACTTCCAAGACTCAAATAAAAGAAAAAGTACTGAAAATAAAACATTGGGTTATCTCCCAAGAGTGCTTTTCTTTAACGCCTTTGAGCTAGGCGCAAAAAATTGCAAATCAAGTAACATCAAGAGATGAAGTAATTATGAAAGAAGCATCAGGATCCACAATAGGAGTCTTTTCAACAATGAAAGGAATTATGTCCAAATGAGTTTTTGAAGATCCTTTATGATCACGCTTTGGTACACTACTTTCATCGAAAGGATTTTCAGGACAAATCCAACTAGAATTATTTTCTCAAACATCATGTATTCCTGAAAGTTTATAAGGTATTGGCACTCTAAAATCTTCATTGGGTGTACCAACAACCACTACAGGTGAGCCAAGCTTATTAAATTTCTTAAAAACTTTTCTAGACTCATTGGCAACATCTTTAAATTCTAAGCGCAAAGTTTCCAAAATGAAAGCTTTCTTTTCAGGATCTTCAATTTCATGAAGCTTAAGGAACATGTTTTGAATAAAAGGATTAAGACTAGCAAACCTATCTTCCAACATGTGAATTAAATAAGCATAAGCAACTTCAATACTAGGAGCTAGCTCAACCAAAGACTTTTCCTCAACTTCTTTATGCATACTAATGTGATTAAAGAACTCCTCAATGTTATCTTTCCCAATAATTGAACCACTACCTACTGAGAGGTCCTCCAAAATATACATAGGGAACAACATAATGAACTAAAGTAAAGAAATTACAACTACCAAGGATTCTAATTTTTTTGGGTTTTTGATAAAACGATGCAGGTAAAATAAATAAAGTAAAGCAGAACAAATAACAAAGTAAAGGATGTGTGTGCAAAAAACTCCCCTTGCAGAGGTCTTCTACTTCCTCCCCGGCAACGGCGCCAGAAAAGAGCTTGATGCCTGGTTGATGACCAGCCCGTTGGGAACCCCAAGAGGAAGGTGTGATGAATATAGCAGCAAGGTTTTTCCTCAGTTAAGAAACCAAGGTATGTCGATCAGGAGAGGAGAGAGAAATGACTGAAGGTGATGCTTGCAAGCTTCGCGACAACTCCGGACAATTTATATGGCGCCTTGTCCAAGCTTTGCTTTGCGAGCAGCAACGTGGAACCTGCACACACACAACCAAATACTTTGTTCCCAACTTGCGATGAGGTTGTCAATCTCACCGGTTTGCTTGAAACAAAGGGTATGAGCGTATCGAGTGGAAAGTGATAATAGTATGCGAGTAAAGTAAATAGTGTGAGTAAAGTAAACAAGTGATAGCAATATGATGGAAATAGGACTGGGGTCCACAGTTCACTAGTGTTGTCTCTCCATAAGATAAAATAACACATGATGGGTGACGAGGGTTAACTCGACAAATGTCCTAGATGAAGGACTTAGGATCGGGGAGATAGGGCGTTGGATGAACTCAAAGGTAAGGTTAGTCAAAATAAGTGTATATCGAAAGTAAATTTGGGTGTTGAACCTGGCTTGCTTTCAATCTGGCCTACACCGTCCCCTCCTGGCCCCTATATATAGGTAGCCAGGTCTCGAGGATCGGGTAGAGTCCGATACAGATTACAATATCGACATATGGTAAGGACTCGTATCTCGACTATCATTACAATTGGGCCTAGCTTAACGGGCCTCAGGGGTACTCAACTAACGGGCTCTATTAGCAATACCCTTGTCAGTAGCCCCTGAGATTCTACCAGAATTGCAGATTCAGGTTGAATCTCTAATCTCTAAATCTTCGACTTGATCAACTCTTCGACTTCTTCATATCTTCAAATCTTCGACTTGGTCTTTCGACTTATTTTCATGATAATATTCGCAAGGGGTTTTGATGAACAAGCCTAACAACTCTGACGGATCAAGAGGTCAGTTAACTGCTAGAACAGATACTTGTCACCTACTTCAAATTCAATCCCCTTGGACTTGAATTCGGGATACTGGTCAAACCCACTCTTTTTCCGCATTTAGGACTTACAAAGAATGAATCCCAGTGATTCTCAGGGTACCCAGTGCATCCACCAGGATTTTCTTCACGTCTTAGACACGGATACATACCAGCAAAGCACATCCATGTGCGTATACCGGGCCACACAGGATGAATCCCGGGGTCTTACCTTCGTGATAAATCACGGCATTCGAGTTTCGTTGCGATAACGTAACTCGAGAATCACATGTCGCAGTCTCTTTTGACTGATGGAATATCACAGAATCTCGAATTAATTTCTCCCAAGTAACTCCCGATGGGAGTAGTCGCTCTATATTTTGTCGACTACGTAGTCAAAGTTTTATGATTGTTGAAATGTTGAGCGGCTCATAACCTTCTTCATCTTTATTGCTGATTGTCTTATTTTCTATCGGGTGCGCGCTCAGCGCTCCCGATGGGAGTAGCCCCCGAGGCTATGGTTGAATACTTGTAGTCAATCATAGGCTCAAATTGACTTCTTCTTCCTGTTTATAAGCCCCGAGCCAAAGGCGAGGCTGTTTAATACCTTCTATGATACATTCTTTTCCTTTTTGTTATTATCGTCTGCTATGTGCAGAATTTAACTCCTTTGTAAATATGTTTATGGGCCTTGCTATTACGGAGGCCTGTTAATATGTGCTTATAAATAAAGCACCTTTGGTGAGGGTAAAAACCCTATATAGATTCCTCCTCCGCCGCATCGTCTTCTTTTCCATCTAGGGTTTCTTTTCTTCCCACCTTTCCATATGGCTGGCGCAGATGGGTCCCGTCTTGACCTTGGTTCTCCGATGGTGCTGCGGGGTCATGGCCGCCCCCATGGCAGCAAAAACAAGACAACTCCAGCTGCTGTATGATCATCGTCGTCCGCTCTGGCGAAGCATCGTCTCGGCCGCCCACCTAGTAGTAAGAATAAACCAAAGGTGACTAGCGCCGCCCCAAGTCCAGGCGCTCCTCCTCCTAGTGCTTCTCCTACTTCTCCCAGGATATTTTCTTTCTTTTGCATTGCCCACGCGCAGTGCCGCGAGATTCAGCGCTTGCCGCTGAATTTTACCAAGTTCATGGATGGGCGAGAACTACGAGAAGCGGTTCTTCATGAACAATCTGGTGGAGGAACTCCATATGAAGTGGAAGTTTGGTACGACGGCGCCGGCGAGCAATACTTCAAGGGCGGCTGGTCACAGTTTGCAGAAGACCACGACCTCCACCAAGGCTTCTTCATGACTTTCGACTTCCATATCGGCATGTTAAAGTTCGACGTGAAAATCTACGACGGCACCCAGTGCCAGAAGGAGTATGAAGCTGAAGTTCACTTCCATTAGAATCTTCTTGCTGTAATCTCTTTTTCTAGTTGCCTTTCTATCGTGCTATCTGTAATGAACACTCGTACTTTGCTTTGATGTTCTTAATAGACCATGGGAACAAATCTTTGTTCCGAGGCATGCTATATATTTATCGGGTTCTTGTGGACCAATTATATTACTTCGAAGAATATCGGGTTGTCTGCACAACCTAGTAGTGTAAAAGATCTCCACATCTTGATAAAAAACTTTCTTTCGTACGACCCGAGGGTTGAAGCCCTCGAGCGGAAAATGTAAAATATTTGTACAATTTGTCGAGTTCAACCCAAGGAACCCGACCTATGGCCTCATGTTCTGGGTTCAGAGGGTTAACTCGAGTTTGCTGATACCACTAGATTTCTTCTATGCGTAAAAACGTCGTAGCTGCTGCGCATTCCATGGGTTGCTCTCGTCTTTTCCTGTCTTCTTATCTTGTAGTCGATAAGCTCCTCCTGGTATCACTTCTGTGACGATGTAAGGTCCCACCCAAGGGGACTCTAGTTTGCCGTGGCTGTCCTGCCTGAGTCGTAAGACTAGATCTCCCACCACAAAGGATCGTGGTTGAACTCGACTACTATGGTAGTTCCGCAGGCTCTGTTGATACTGCGTAGCTCTTTCTAATGCTTTATCTCTTGCTTCATCTAGTGTATCAACGTCATCCTGTAATGCTTCTGTTGATGTTACTTCGTTGTATACCGTCACTCTTGGAGCTTCGTGAGTAACTTCAACTGGAAGCACGGCTTCTGCGGCATGGACCAGAAAGAAAGGAGTTTCTTGAGTAGCTGCGTTAGGCGTGGTTCTTAAACTCTAGAGAACGGAGGGTAATTCATCTACCCAAGCGCTCTTGGCTTTCTCGAGAGGTGCTAAGAGCCTCTTTTTTACCCCATTGCATATTAGGCCATTGGCTTTTTCGACTTGCCCATTTGTCTTCGGGTGTTCTACAGAGGTGAATTTGAGCTTGATTCCCAATCCTTCGCAGTAACTCTTGAATTCCTTTGAAGTGAAGTTTGTCCCGTTGTCCGTGATGATGCTATATGGTACACCGAAGCGGACTACTATTGACTTGATGAAATTGATTGCTGCTATCGAATCTTGAGTTGTTACCGGGGCTGCTTCCACCCATTTGGTAAATTTGTCGACTGCTACTAGCATGTAAACGTGCCCTCCTGGCCAGGATTTGTGCAGCTTCCCTACCATATCGAGGCCCCATTGTGCAAAGGTCCAGGATAATGGTATTGGTTGTAACTCTGCTGCTGGCGCATGCGGTCGAGATGCAAATCTTTGACATGCTTCACACTTCTGAACTATATCTTTCGCGTCTTCAATGGCTGTTAGCCAATAGAATCCTGCTTGGAATGCTTTTGCCGCTATGGCCCTGCTGCTAGCATGATGGCCACATACTCTGGCATGTATATCTTTTAATATTACTTGTCCTTCTTGAGGTGTTACGCAATGCTGCAAAATGCCAGTTATGCTCTTTTTGTATAATTTCCCCTGCAACACAACAAATGCCTTCGATCGTCGAGTTATTCTCTTGGCTTCCACTGCATCTTCTGGTAACTGTTTATTTATCATGTATGCGAGATATGGCTGCATCCAGGTTTCTTCTATCATCATGACTTCATCGGGTTCTGGCGCAGCCCCCGAGCCTGCTGTAGTAGTTGAACTTTTGACGCTTTTTATCGACCTTTCCACTATTTCTTCCCAAAAGACTCCAGATGGCACGGGCAAACATTGTGATCCAATATTTGCTAAATTGTCGGCTTCCTCATTGCTATTTCTGCTAATGTGCGAGACTTCGCATCCATCGAATGTTCCTTCTAGATAGTGATATAGGTTCTTGTAGGCCATGATATTATCATTGATTGTGTTGCACCTGTTTATAACTTGTTGGACGACAAGGTTTGAATCTCCGAATATTTTTAGATGAGTTGCTCCACATGCTTTGGCCATCTTCATTCCATGCAACAAAGCCTCGTACTCTGCTTCATTATTGGAGGCCTGCGGAAAACTCATCCTTAAAATGTACTTCAATTTGTCGCCATGCGGCGATATCAATACTACTCCTGCGCCTGCGCCTTGGACTCTCTTAGAACCGTCGAAGTACATTGTCCAGACACTCGATAAATCTGGGGGTCCCGTGCTCTGCAGCTCCAGCCACTCTGCTGTGAAATCTGGCAAGATTTGTGACTTGATCGCCTTCCTTTTTTTGTACATGATGTCCATGGGAGATAATTCGATTCCCCACAAAGAGACACGTCCTGTTGCCGAAGGATTGTTCAATATATTCGATAGTGGCGCTTCATTAACCACTATGATTGGGTGCACCACAAAGTACTGTCGCAATTTCTGTGCTGTTGTGAAGACACTATGTGCTAGCTTTTGATAATGCGGGTACCTCTGTTTCGTCAGAGATAATACTTCAGTGATGAAATATACCGGCCTCTGGACGTCGTGGGCTTTTCCTTCTTCACTTCTTTCGACTACTAATACTGTACTCACCACCTGATGGGTCGCGGCGATGTAGAGTAGTAGTGGCTCTTTTTCTTTTGGTGCGACCAGCACTGGTGGCGTGGAGAGCACTTTTTTCAGGTGCGCAAAAGTTGCATCTGCTTCTTCTGTCCATTCGAATTTATCATCTGACTTCTTCATAAGTGCATAGAAAGGAAGCGCCTTTTCTCCCAATCGAGCAACGAAGCGACTTAGAGCCACGATGCGTCCTGCGAGTTTCTGTACATCGTGTAGTTTCGTGGGTTTCCTCATTGTCAAAATTGCTTGGATCTTCTCTAGATTTGCCTCTATTCCTCGTGCTGACACCAGGAACCCTAGGAGTTGTCCTGCCGATACGCCGAAGGAACACTTTGTCGGGTTAAGCTAAAGCTTGTACCTGCTCAGGTTGTCGAAGGTTTCTGCCAAGTCGCTGATTAGGGATTCCTCCTCTCTTGTGGTGATGACTACATTGTCAATGTAGACTTGGATGTTGCGTCCTATTTGGCTCCCGAGGCAATTTTGCATCATCCGTTGATAAGTTGCTCCTGCATTTTTTAGGCCGAATGGCATTACTTGATAGCAAAATACCCCATATGGTGTGATGAAGGCTGTCTTTTCTTCGTCTTGTTTTTTCAACTTGATCTGGTTGTAACCAGAATATGCGTCCAAAAAGGAAAGCCTTGCGCATCCCGCCGTCGAGTCAATTATCTGGTCGATGCGGGGTAGAGGGAAAGGATCCTTTGGACAATGCTTATTGAGAGATGTGTAATCGACACACACTCTTTGTACGTCTGTGTTCTTCTTGGGTATAATGACTGGATTGGATACCCAACTCGAGGTTTTTATTTCTCTGATAAATCCGGCATTTTCTAGTCTATGCAATTCTGATGCCATCGCCTTCCTTTCGGGTTCATCAAATCGTCACAATGGTTGCTTGACTGGCTTTGCCTTAGGATCTACATTTAACGCATGCTCGACAAGTTCCCTGGGAACCCCTGGCATGTCTGAAGGACACTAGGCGAAGATTTCCCAGCGCTCACAGAGGAACTCGACGAGCGCGCTTTCCTATGCGGGATCCAGGTTTACTGCAATCGATGTTGTCTTGCTTGGGTCCGTAGGGTGGACCTGGATCTTCTTCGAATCTTGAGTTGTGTCGAAAGCCTGATCTGGCAGGGATCGTCCAATGTCGGGTAGCACATTATGATCGGTTTCCCCTTTCAGCCTCTCATATTCTGCTGTCATGCCGAAGGTTTGCACCATTCTATTGAATTCTTTATCGCAAGTGTTGGCTACTTCGAAGCTCCCTTGCACTGTAATTGTTCCTTTGGGTCCTGGAATTTTCAATGTTAGATACGCGTAGTGAGGTACTGCCATGAACTTTGCAAATGCTGGGCGCCCTAGAATTGCGTGGTACTGTGATGGCCTGTCCATGACTTCAAATTCCAACTTCTCCCTGCGATAGTTGCTACTACTGCCAAAGCAGACATCGAGTTCTATTTTCCCCAGGGGGTAATTTGCAGCTCCTGGTACTATTCCATGGAAAGAACAATTTGTTGGCTTCAGGCTTGTCAGTGATATACACATTGCCTTCAGGGTTCTAGCATATATTAGGTTTATGCCACTTCCTGCATCCATAAACACTCTCCCGATGTCGTATCCTCCTATTTGTGCCTTTAACACCATTGGCGAGTGGCCCGGCCTGGGAACCTTCCTTGGGTGGTCTGCTTTGCTGAACTTAACTGGTTGGTCTGACCACCGCAGGTATTCAGTGGTGGCTGGTGGTGATGATATTGCTAGGTTTACTTGCTTGGATATGCTCTTTCGCTCTTTCTTTGACTTAGGCACCGGTTGAATCATTGCTGATATGTAAACTTTCGACTCTAGGTGCCTCGCTAGCCTTTGTACCTGATATCCTTGACTTATGTTTTCTCCTTGCCATCCCCCTTGCCCTGAGCCCATGGCGCTTTGTAGCCTCAAGAACGTTCTACAATCCTTCATCTGGTGATTTGAGACTCTTTTTCCATCAAGATATGCGTAGTGGATTCGACAAGGTCCGTATAGCATGTCCTCGGCAGAAGGGCTGGAGTATCTCGGTTTTTCTGCTCCTTTTGCCTGAAACCTCCTGTTTTCATATCCTTCCTCTTCTCCTGCTCCGTAACCTGTGGCTACCTGATTTCGCCTTCCTTGGTTATCCCTGCTGCGGTGTTGTCTCCTCTGTCTACTTGTTATGTCGACTTCTGGTGAACGTCCTCTTTTGTTATTATATGCGTCCTCTCCGTCAGCGAATTTGTTGGCTTCTTCCATTAGCTCAGCTACTGTCGTTGGTCTTGTTCTTCCTATCTCTTCCACGAGATCTGAGCGACGAAGTCCGGCCAAAAAAGCGTCTATTGCTCGTTCATCGGAGATGTCCTCTGCTGAGTTTTTGATTACACTCCATCGTTGTATATAAGAACGTAGAGTTTCGCCTCTCCTTTGCACACACGCTTTGACTTCCTCCAGTGATGTTGGGCGCTTGTATGTTGAACGGAAATTTCTTGCGAATTGGCTTTCGAGTTCTCTCCAACTTCCAATGGATTCATTGGGTAGGGTATTCAACCAGGACCGTGCTGCGTCGGTGATGTGTAGTTGCAAACTTTGCATTGCAGTCGCTTTTGTTCCCCCTAATATCTGTACTGCTTGCAGATAATCCGATAACCATAGGATAGGCTCTTGCGACCCATCATATTTTTGCTGGTCATGTGGTAACTTGAATCCTTTGGGTACCCACGTTTTGCGAACCCTGCGGGTAAAGCACAACGCGCCCATCTCTTTTTCATCGTCTTCATAATTTTCCTCCCTCCAGGCGTGGCGTGATTTATTTACTCGAGCCTGCGCTATTATATTTCTTGCGTCCTCTCTCCTTTTTTGTCGCCTTTCTTCTTCTAATGACTCGCTAGACTCGTTTCGTGTGATATTGTGTTTGAACTTCTCCTTTCGCCTTCCCTTGTAGCTTGTCGACTTTGTCTCTGGACCTTTTCCCCTGATCTTGTCTTCTACTATCCCGAGGCTTTGTATTGCGGCTTGGTGCATGTCTTCCCACGGATCTCCGGGTTCAGGTCGCGTGGTTAGTAAATATGCCTGTGCTGCAATCAGTGCTGTTTCCGGTGTTTCTTGCATGAAGTCTTCTTCCTCCTCCTCTGACTGTGGAGTAATACTCATCGAATATCTTTCCTCTCTACTTTGCGCTGCTGCCCCTCTGTTGTGCTTTGGGTCTCCGCGCCTTTCTCTGCTGTATTCTGAATCCTCGCTATAATCATCCCAATACTCTCCTTTTGACATACTGTTGTTATCTTGAAAGAACATGTCCCTTTCCTCTCTTAGTTTCTTCTTATGCTGGTGCAATGCGTACTGATATCCCATTAGAACTTCTTGCACTCCTTCTCCTTTTTCTTGCACTCCTTTACCTTGTCGACTTGCTTGTCGACCCCTTCGTTGTTGTTTTCTTCCTCTGCTTCAGTGATAATGACGCATAACCAGTGTACTCTTTTGGAGATGCCACTACTTCCAGCGGCGAAGTCCCTTGTACTGTTGTGCGTTTTACGCGTTGTCTCTTCTAAGTCGAGTTTTTCCCGAATATTGTCGCCTTCTGTGGTTTTTGCTTCTCCTAGGCTGACCGGCGAGTTTACCTCGCTGGAAGAGCCTTCCGATGATTCCAGCATTACTACTATTTTGGGCTCTCTTGCCGACGGGTCTGGTTTCATCGAATCCGAGAGGCGGGTCGAACCCGAATGTTCGATTAAGATGCTAAAACTTCCGATCGTCAGCTCCATCTCCTGATTTTCGTCGACTTCTGTGCTGCTGTTGGCTAAAAGCAAAAAAGCTGTCGAATTCATGATTCCCATGCCCAGAGTCCCCACGGTCGGCGCCAATTGATGAGGGTTAACTCGACAAATGTCCTAGATGAAGGACTTAGGATAGGGGAGATAGGGCGTTGGATGAACTCGAAGGTAAGGTTAGTCGAAATAAGTGTATATCGAAAGTAAATTTGGGTGTTGAATCTGGTTTGCTTTCAATCTGGCCTACACCGTCCCCTCCTGGCCCCTATATATAGGTGGCCAGGTCTCGAGGATTGGGTAGGGTCCGATACAGATTACAATATCGACATACGGTAAGGACTCGTATCTCGACTATGATTACAATTGGGCCTAGCTTAACGGGCCTCAGGGGTACTCAACTAACGGGCTCTATTAGCTATACCCTTGACAATGGGTAAACAAATTACAGTTGGGCAATTGATAGAATAAAGATAAACGTGATATGTCAAGAAGATCACTATGCCATTTACTCTGGGCATTACAACAAAATACATAGACCGCCATCCAACTGCATCTATGACTAATAATCCACTCACGGGGATATCGTCCGAACACCCCATGAGTATTAAGTTGCGAACAATAGATAATTGCATTAAGCAGAGTGTGTAATGTAAACAAAGCATATGCCCTTGAGCATATGAATGTTGTTTTCTCCCTAGTAGCAACAGCACATCTACAACCTTAGAGGTTTCTGTCACTCCCCCAGGTTAAATAGAGGCATGAACCCACTATCGAGCATAAATACCCCCTCTTGGAGTCACTAGCAACTACTCGGCCAAGATAGCTAATAACAATGGAGAGCATGCAAGATCATAAACAACATAGAGATAACATAAGATATATTTCAGTATAGCAACTCAATCATAACACCAATATTCATCGGATCCCAACAAACCAAACATGTAGAATTACATAATGGTGATCTCAATCATGTAGGACAGTTCATGAGATCTAAACATGAAGCACATGGTGGAGGAGACAACCATCTAGCTACTGCTATGGACCCATAGTCCAAGGTAGACTACTCACTCATCGCTCCGGAGGCAAGCATGGCGATGAAGAAGACTTCTGGTGGCGATTCCCCTCTCTGATAGGGTGCCGGGAAGAGCTTCTGGACCCTCCCGATCTCGGGTCGACGACGGCGGCGGATCGCGATGTGTTTCTAGAAAATTGATCGGGTACTTAGGTTTTTCCCGTCGGGGGGTCTTTATAGGTGAAGGGGCAGTGTCAGAAGTGGACCGAGGCGGCTCACACATAGGGGGCGCGGCCAGGGGCCAGGCCGCGCCGCCCTGGTGTGAGGGCGGCCTGTGGCCCCTCTCCGTCTCCTCTTCGGATCTCTGGAAGCTTTCGGGAAAAATAAGACTTCAGGAACTTATTTCGTCCAATTCTGAGAATATTTCCTGTGTAGCTTTTCTAAAACACAAAAACAGCAGAAAACAATAAACTGGCACTGTGGCAACTTGTTAATAGGTTAGTTCCGGAAAATGCATAAAAGTGCCACAAAGTGTAACGAAACATTAGGCAAATGGTGTAAAAACAAGCATGGAGCATCAAAAATTATGGATACGTTGGAGACATATCACGGCCCAGCTTCGGCCCAGGGGTGGAACGACGACCAAAGCCCAGCGGAGAAGACCCTCATGAGGAGGCGCCTCATGAGGAGAACGTCGGCTAAAACTACTAAGGACCAGAAGACCTCCTCATGAGCTATTTCTTGTGAGGGGAGGGACCACATCCACGTCAGCTCGGTACGCTTCCATGCTGAGCAAGAAGATAAGAGCAGAAGATTGCGTACCATCCATGCTACCCCGAAAGGGAGGAGACCAGCTTTCACCGTGCCTGGATAAAGCGGCACAGTGGTTGTTGGCCACCCCCCTAAAAATAGGGTGGACAGTGTAGGGCGCCAGATGAGGACGTCAGCTTCCTCCACCCACTCATGTGGACCGGCGCCACTACTCTACGAAGACTATGTCTTCGGAAGACTCAAGACTACAGCTGTCCTCCCTCCTTGGCCATTTGTGGCAACCGCTTCCCCAAGATGATAAGGGGAAGGAGGACCTCGGCGCAATAAAAGGAGGGGAGGCCACCCCTTAGAGGGGATCCGATCTTCATCTCTGGGCTCATAGCTAGGCTAAGTTGGTTCTTCTACCTCCGACCAGCTAGAGCTCTGTAACCAAGACCTTGTACTCCTCGCGAGGTATCGCATCGTAATCCAAGAAGGCAGGAAGTAGGGGTTTTACCTCACCACGAGGGCCGTGAACCTAGGTAAGGCTTGGTGTCTCTCTCTATAGTGCATGGTGCGTTCGACGTCTCGAGGGTTCTGTCACCGTGTTTCGTTGCGATCCAAGATCTCCCACGTTCAGCCCCCTGCGTTCCAATCTTTGGGTCTGTCGCGTGGTACCCCGTGTTCTTGTGACACGAAATCCATCGACATTTGGCGTGCCAGGTAGGGGGCTGTGGTGTGTTTTATTCTAGATCTGCTTTGACATGGCCGACGCCAACGCAAGACCCGAGCGTCTTCACCGCCGCAACGCCGTTCTGGGACAAGCCGAGCCCATCTTCCATCGTCAACATGTCTCAACCGAGGAGGAAGATCTGGAGTCCTCCTACCTCCCGTCCGGGCGTACAGAGCCTTCGCTCTCCTTCACCGCCACCACTACTTCTTGCGCTCGTTCTGGGAGTCAGCTGTCTCCTGCGCAGGCTCTCGCCATTGCACAGAAGCTGCTGCGCTATCAGCCCACTGCGGCCGGGCGTGAGGGGTGGCGCGCTTGAATCGCCAAGCTCATCGCCATCGCCAACGAAGACCCGGCCTAGGGAGGGGCCTAGGGCGCGGGAGAACCAGATCCGGCGGTGGGGCACCGCGCCCTGGGCGCCGGAGATGGGAAGGCCGCTAAGGCCAAGAAGGTGGCTTCCCGCGCCGCATCTTCGCCGCGCGGGAAGCCCAGCTCCCAAATCGTCCAACGCGCTCCGGAAGACGCACGCGTCTCCCTTGAGCGCCGCCGCGAAAATCATGACCGCGCCATCGACGACATCGGCAAAGCTGGCAAGAATGTCAAGACCCCAGGGGACCCTATCTACAACCCCGGGTGCCTTGCTCTCACTCGCCAGCAACGCTATGTGGTCTATCAAGAGCCGCGAGGCTTCGCCGCCTGCCTTCTGGGTGGAGCCCAAGCTCCTTTGTCTAATCATCACTTCAAGCAGCTGTCGCGAGAGATTGCGGTAGCGCAGCCCAGCGTCAACAACCGCTTGATGAAGTAGTCTACCAGCAAGATCGGCTTCGACGAGGAGGAACATCTGATCTCCACTAAGGCCGTGGGCATAATTCCCCTCTTGTGCACGCCAACCATCAATAACATCGCAGTCAACTGTACTCTCATCGATGGAGGGGCGGGCCTCAACATCTTCTCCGTCGAGGTCTTCGAGAAGATGCAGGTGTCGTACCATCGGCTCATGCCAACCCGACTGTTCTTCGGGGTAACAGAAGGTTCTACAACGCCAATTGGGCAGGTGCGCCAGCCCGTCACCTTCGGCACCTGGGACAACTACAAGACAGAAAGCCTCGACTTCGATGTTGCCTACATCGCGTTGCCGTACAACGCCATCCTGGGCTACCCAGCCCTGGCGAGGTTCATGGCGGCAATGCATCATGGCTTCAACGTCCTCAAGATTCCAGGCGCCAACGGCACGATCACCGTGCGCTGCAACGAAAAGGATGCTCTCCGTTCTGTGGAGCATGTCTACCGTGAGGCCGCCACCATGTTCCCCGCTGATGTAGATCAGCTGGAGCACTCCGGTGACCTCACGAGGAAGAAGCAGCTCGTGTCGCAAGAGCGGGCTGCAGCCAAGAAGGCCTCTCTCGAGCCCCTCCTGCCGGGCTTGTCAGGGAAGAAGTTCGCTGCCTCTACATCAACTGTGCCAAGCGAGGACCTGGTCCATCCAATGCTGGACATGAGCATTGGGGAAGCTACGGTACCCTCAGGGAGGAGGCCCCAGTTTACCCAAGAGCGCTCTGCTACAAAGAAGGTCCCGCTTCAAGCTGGGGGCTATGAAAACTTCATCACCATCGGGGCAAGGCTTTCTCCCAAATAGGAAAGCGCGCTCATCAGCTTCCTGCGGGCAAACTCTGACATGCTCGCTTGGACTCCGTCAGATATGCCCGGCGTTCCCAGGGAGGTGATTGAGCACCACTTAGCCGTGTGCCCTCAGGCACACCCCGTGAAGCAGAAGACCAGGAAACAAGCACAAGAGAAACAAGACTTCATCGTCCAAGAGATAGAGAAGCTGAAGAAGGCCAAGTTGATACGCAAGGTAGCCCACCCCACCTGGATTGCCAATCCGGTGGTTGTCCCAAAAGCTAATGGCAGTGGGCGCCTCTGCGTGGCCTCTTCAAGTCTCAACAAGGCCTGTCCTAAGGATCCTTATCCGCTCCCAAGGATAGATCAAATCGTCGACTCCACCGCCGGCTGCGACCTCCTTTGCTTCTTGGGTTCCTTCTCCGTTTATCATCAAATCAAGATGGCAAGGGAGGACGAAGAGAAGACTGCCTTCATCACACCTTGCGGTGTGTACTGCTATGTCTGCATGCCCTTCGGCCTGAAGAACGCAGGGGCTACATTCCAGAGGCTCATGCGTAAGGCCTTGGGGCCTCAGATGGGAAGAAATGCGGAAGCCTACATCGACGACATCGTCGTCAAGACTCGAGAGAGTCGCACCTTCATCGAAGATCTGGAGGAAACCTTCGCCAACCTAAGAAAGGTAAACATCAAGCTCAACCCCACCAAGTGCGCCTTCGGTGTGCCGTCGGGAAAGTTGTTGGGGTTCCTCGTGTCTCATCGCGGGATAGAGGCAAACCCTGACAAAGTCAAGGCCATCGAAGAAATGCGTCCTCCGTGCAATCTCAAGGAGATGCAACGCCTCACGGGATGCATGGCAGCCCTAGGGCGCTTCATCGTGAGGAGTGGAGAGAAGGCCCTTCCCTTCTTCAAGCTCATGAAGCACACTGGGAAGTTCAAGTGGACTCCGGAAGCTGACAAGGCTTTCGCCGAGCTGAAGAGGTATCTCACGAGCCCACCGATCATGGTTGCCCCAACGTTCCGTGAGCCCTTGCTGCTCTACATCGCGGCAACCCAGAGAACTGCGAGCGCAGTCCTTGTCGTAGAGTGGGACGCTAGAGTAATCGCCAAAGAGGGATTTGATCCTCCGTGCCCGGGGGCTCCTCCTGAGGAAGAAGCAGCAGTTCCTTCTGCCCCTCAAGAGGAGCTGCCCGCTGCAACTTCGCCGACCGAGCCGCTCTCACAGGGCGACGCTCGTGATCTCCATGAGGAGAAAACTCTTGAAGACACCGCCAAGGTGCAGAAAGCCATGTACTTTGTCAGCACGGTACTACGCGATGCACGGGAGCGGTACACCATGCAGCAAAAGCTGCTCTACACCCTGCTGATCGCTTCAAGGAAACTACGTCATTACTTCCAGGGTCACCCGATTAAGGTGGTCACTGATCGGCCCCTAGAGACCATTTTACGCAACCCAAATGTCACCGAAAGGGTGGCAGAGTGGGCCGTGGAGCTTCAGCCCTTCGAGATCTCCTTCGAAACCACCAAGGTGATCAAAAGCAAAGCTCTGGCTGAATTCACCGCCGAATGGACTGATACATTCGCCGACGAGCCTCTAGAGGTGGAGTCTACACTTCCCGGAGAAGAGGCCCCAGGAATCTGGGTAATGCACTTCGATGGCGCTGATACGTCTCCAACGTATCCATAATTTTTGATGCTCCATGCTTGTTTTTACACCATTTGCTTAGTGTTTCGTTACACTTTGTGGCATTTTTATGCATTTTCCGGAACTAACCTATTAACAAGATGCCACAGTGCCAGTTCCCTGTTTTCTGCTGTTTTGTGTTTCAAAAAGTTACACAGGAAATATTCTCAGAATTTGACGAAACAAAAGCCAGACATCTAGATATTTACCGAAGCTTCCAGAGAACCGAAGAGGAGACGGAGCCGAGCCAAAGGGCGGCCACACCACCAGGGGGTGCGGCCTGCCCCTGGCCCACGCCGGCCTGTGGTGTGGGCCCCCTGGTCCACTTCTGACGCTGCCCCTTCGCCTATAAAGACCCCCCGACGGGAAAAACCCAAATACCCGATCACTTTTCCAGAAACAAATCGCGATCCGCCGCCGTCGTCGACCCGAGATCGGGAGGGTCCAGAAGCTCTTCCCAGCACCCTACTGGAGAGGGGAATCGCCACCGGAGGTCTTCTTCATCGCCATGCTTACCTCCGGCGTGATGAGTGAGTAGTCTACCTTGGACTATGGGTCCATAGCAGTAGCTAGATGGTTGTCTTCTCCACCATGTGCTTCATGTTTAGATCTCGTGAGCTTCCTTACATGATCGAGATCACCGTTATGTAATTCTACATGTTGTGTTTGTTGGGATCCGATGAATATTGGTGTTATGATTGAGTTGATGTACTGAATTTTATCTTATGTTATCTCTATGTTGTTTATGATCTTGAATGCTCTCCGTTGTTAGTAGCTATCTTGGCCGAGTAGTTGCTAGTGACTCCAAGAGGGGGTATTTATGCTCGATAGTGGGTTCATGCCTCTATTTAATCTGGGGGAGTGACAGAAACATCTAAGGTTGTAGATGTGTTGTTGCTACTAGGGGGAAAACAACATTCATATGCTCAAGAGCATATGCTTTGTTTACATTACACACTTTGCTTAATGCAGTTATCTGTTGTTCGCAACTTAATACTTGTGGAGTTCTCGGATTGATTCGCCACAAGTGGATTATTAGTCATAGATGTAGTTGGATGGCGGTCTATGTATTTTGTTGTAATGCCCAGAGTAAATCTCATAGTGATCCTCTCGACATATCACATTGTCTTTATTCTATCAATTGCCCAACTGTAATTTGTTTACCTAGCATGTGTTATTTTATCTTATGGAGAGACACCACTAGTGAACTGTGGACCCCGGTCCTATTTCCTTTATATTGCTTTCACCTGTTTACTTTACTCGCATTGTTTACTTTACTCGCATACTACTACTATTTTCCACTCGATACGCTCATACCCTTTGTTTCAAGCAAACTGGTGAGATTGACAACCTCATCGTAAGTTGGGAACAAAGTATTTGGTTGTGTTGTGTGCAAGTTCCACGTTGCTACTAGTTGAAGACGCACTAACAAGAAATTGTTAACGGCACCCTTGTTGGAGTGTCACGCAGCTAGTGGGCATCACCTTCTGGAGTTTTAGCTTTTTCCTACTGGATTGATAACCTTGGTTTCATAACTGAGGGAAAACTTGCTGCTATATTCATCAAACCTTGTCTTGGGGTTTCCAACTGGCCGGTCATTTATATTATCAACTACACGCCAGCAAAACATCACAAGTTTTCTGGTACCGTTATCGAGGACTGAAGAAGAAGAATCACCCACATCAAGACCGCGCCATCAACAAGTTTTCTAGCACTGTTGCCGGGGAAAAAGAAGACTTCTGCAAGGGGAGTTTCGCACGCACATCCTTTACTTTGTTTTAAGTTTTGCTTTACTTTATTTTTACTTGCATCGTTTTATCAAAAATAGAAAAAAAATTAGTTTCCTTTATAGTAGTTACATTATTACTTTTAGCTTATTATGTTGTTCCCTAAGTACGTTTTGGAGGACCTTTCAGTAGGTAGTGGTTCAATTATTGGAAAAGTAACATTGAGGAGTTCTTTAATCATATTAGTATGCATAAAGATGTTGAGGAAAAGTCTTTGGCTGAGCTTGCTCCTAGTTATGAAGTTGCTTCTGGTTATTTAGTTCACATGTTGGAAGCTAGGTTTGCTAGCCTTAATCCTTTTATGCAATACATGTTTCTTAAGCTTCATGATATTGAGGATCCTGAAAAGAAAGCTTTTATCTTGGAAACTTTGCGCATAGAATTTAGAGATGTTGCCATTGAGGCTAGGGAAGTTTTTAAGAGATTTAATAAGCTTGGCTCGCCTATAGAGGTTGTTGGTTGTAACACCCCACTTTTTGTAACCCGTTTAAGCTAAGTTTGGTAATGCAAAAATGAGGGCCAACAAAAACTTTTTGCAACAAGATAAATAAAATAGAGTTTCTTGTGTGATTGCTTGGTTTGTTGTGAAAATCTTGTTTGCAAGACTGTTGTTTAATGGGTGAGTTTGTGGACCAGCCCAATTTTTGTGCTCTAGTGATCATGCCATCCTTTGGGTTACTAGCTTTTTCTCAAAATAGAATATCTTGGCACCTTCTTTATGTCAAAACAGTTTAACTTTTCAAAACAGGAGCCAAGATCTATTTTGTTTAAAAAACAAAAGCTTTACCCAAAATTGAGTATTTTATAAAACTCTAGGGATATAGTGTTGTGATCCCACTGTTTTATAAAACTACTATTTTATAAACCTTTGATAAGTGGTCCTTCAAAACACCTTTGAGAAAACTTGATAAAGGAGGTGATTATGTCTCCATTTGTTTCTAAAAATATTTACCAAAGCCTTACTCCTTTCCTTGAAACTCCCTTCAACTTCCCATGGCTTGATCACTACTTAACACTTGTTCAATCATTGCTTCTGGTGATGATAGATTATCTGCAAATGATTGACCATGCGTGGTGAATTGACTTTGTGAGATTTTGTTTGACTTTGATGAGTTGCTTGAGTGCTGATATGATCTTTAGGTAGGCCTGTGGCCTAACCTATTCAAAACCCACCAATGTATTTTATTGTCCATTGTAAATTATTTTCATTCCATCTCTCAAATAAAACCTATCTTGATGCTTTCCTCTCAATCCTAAAAACCCTAACTCTAATGTCTTACCATAAGGCATTAGGGGCTCCCTTTTGAGGATTTTAGCACTAACCAAACTAGCCTAAGGAAAGCACCCATGGTGTTATTAGGATCATCTCCATCCAACCATAAAAAGGTTTCACTCAAATTTAGAAAAATCATCTCTTGCGGACATTTCATCAAACACCTAGTGTGCAGACTATCTTCGTATCTGTTAACAGATTCAGTTTCCGACACTTGTATTAAGCTCATCTATTCTATACATGACAATTTACCTTCCTAGAACTCATATTTGATATGTGTTCTTTCATTCCTTCCATTACCACTTGGTCATTTGAGGCCATCTTCTGATTGTTCCAATCCTGTTTCTGAGGCTAATCAAATCACTGACCATTTGGCTATTATCAGATGCACTTTTGGTTCCACTCTTAAATTTCGAAAGTAATTATTCAGGGGCCACTTGTTGGTGCAATTTGAAGCCTACCACCTATTTCTGTGACATTGTTTTGAACCCTAGTCAAAACTACTTCTATCCTTAGTAGTCTTCCTAAGTTTCCAAGAACTACTAGTAACCCTCACCATTAACTCTCTCCATATATCCAACTCATCCCCAAATAACTTTGGAAATATTATTCATGTAGAATACCACCCCTCCTCCATCTAAGAAAATTGATGTCTTTATTTCATCTTGCTTATTTAGCAAATACATGGAAATGGCAACCAGGATATTTCTTGACCTCATACTAACCCAATATAAACTAGAAACTTCTACCATGCTATTCTTTTTGCCTTTGAAAACCATTTAAACCAAAGTCCTAGTTACTTCGATATATCACCTTCGAGATCTTGTCCAAAGTATACTTAGGGCAAACCTTCAAAAATTCAAATTTAGGTGATTCACCTAATTCGGCAAAACTTGATCATTCCTTATCAAATGTTCTCACTACCCCTCTCCCTCATATATTCACACATGCGCTTCCTTGGGGATAAACAAACCCACTTCACAAAATGGAGCTCTCATCATGCATGCACCCTTTGCATACAAAATCTTTGTCTCACCAAATATTTCAAAGACACACCCTCAAACCATCACAATGATCCCTCCAGCACCTCCACACCCCTCTGGTCAGATTGTACTATAGCAGCAGCCCCTCTCTATTGTCCTTTAGTGCTTGGAAGGAGGAGAAATGGATCTATGCCACCAAATTGTCTATCTATAGAAAAGTGCATGCAGCAGCTTACCCCTCTGTCCCTGGCCGACCAAGGCACCTCCTGGGCCCTTCTCACCCTCTCCACCGCCCCTCTCCCCCAACCGAAGCTCTCCCTTGGAGCCCACATGCTCCAAACCGACCTTCACCACTCCCCCCTCGGTTATAAAGTTAAAGACCACCCCAGCCCCTCTCAGCCCCCTCATTCCACTCCTGCACCTCTACCCATCCCTTAGAAGAGCTCTCACACAGTCCCTTGCTCTGTAACAGTATGGAGGAGGAGAAAACCCCGATTTGACATGCAGAGAAGAAGGATGGAATGCCACCATCCCAGACCCTCTCCTCCCTCCCTTTCTGCTTGAATTCACTTCCCCCACCTATAGCTACCTAACTCTACCCCTTTTTCTTGACCCAGGGACACCGGAGCCGAGTCCATCTGAGCCCGAAGTGTTCGGACTCGCCGCCAACATACTGGATCGCATTCCAAAAGAGAATCCACCTCTGCCGCCCCTCGCTGAGATCACCGGAGTCCGCCGCATCACCCCCTCGCGTCGCCCTGGCCAGAGGAGGCCCCTAGGTGAGCTCCCGCGTTGCCCCAGTAGACCTAGGGTTATGTCTCCGTCGCGCGCATCTTGGGGAAGACGACGACGCCGGGCCGTCGATTGCGACTTGATCAAACGGTCGAGCGGGTCCCGTACCCCTTTGGTCTCCCGCCTCGCTGACGATCGGGCCCCACCTAGCAGATCGGTTTGACCATGCCCTCCCGTGTGCTACAGGCGAAAAAGGCTGGAACCCGGCGGACTGGCCCAGGTCTGTTCCGATCAGGCCCGCGTCTATTTTTTTAGGAGAAAATCTTTTAATCTTTTTCCCAGATCTATAAACTTGCAAAATCCAAAGAAAAATAAGTATGGGTCCAATTGAGTTGTTTCAAATTTTTGTACAAACCTTGTTAAAATATCTAGCCTCTGGCACTAGACCCACACCAATTGGATCCCTGTAGAATTACTTGTATTTCAATTGAGTAGATCTAGTTGCTTTTCACTCAAAAACCCAAATCTAAAGTTTTATAAGTTGAAAGTGAGTGATTTCAATTTTCAGTGATGCTATGTTGTATTGTGAGACCTAAGAAACTTGTTTTTCTATTTTAGGGTTATTATTTTCTCTGCAGTAATTATTTTGGTGTTAATAGAAATTAGCATTGTTTTATTTATTGTGCCCAATAGAAATAATCTTTTGGAGTGATTCAAACTCTGTTGTGTTGTGCATTACTGTAGCTTTCCAACTTGTCCTCTGGTGGAATTTTAGGAGCTACTGAAAGTTTTAGGAATTTATTTTCCTTTTCTAGTGGTAATTGTGACTAGGAAATTCTTTAAAATTCAACCCTAACCTATTTTGGAATGATTCCAATTGGGTTGGCTTTATAAACTTGTTAGCTATCTGACACAATGCTGTTTGACATGTTTTGATCAAGTTTGATGCTTGCATGATGTTTGTGTTGAGTATAGGATTAATTACTATTAGAAATTGTTTTCTCTTTTAATAATGTGACTTTACTTTTATAAGATGAAATCTTGGTTCAGAAACTTGTTGCTTATCTGCAAGTATGCTTAATATGTTATTTGACCTATGTGACCACCTACATGCTTGTTTGAGGTAAAGTGGTGTTGTGCTTGCTATGTTTGATAAACCATAGTTCTAATAGGATTAACTTGCTACTAAAAATCTATGAAATCTTATTTTAGATTCTAAACTTGTTTGTTTCTGATATCTCTGATTGTGAGGTGTTGAGTGATGAAATGCTCGTGATTTGTGTATGCATGTATGCTTATTGTGTGCTTTTATTTTCCGGCGATAGAATCAAACGAGGAGTCTGCCGAGGAAGGGGAAGTCTTTGAGTATCAAGAAGAAAAGGACCAGGGACAAGCCAATCAAGGCAAGCCATCTACTTGTTGCATATCTGAATCCTACTAAGACACTATGCATTGTTTTACTACTGTTTTCTTAATATGCATTGTTTTCTATATTGCTATTATTCCCTATATAGCAATAGTTGATGACTTAGCTCCACAAGTTGACTTGATATCATCTATAAAGATGACACCCTTGAAACCTACTCAACACCCCTGCATTAGAGACTTGATGATTAGCATAGAAGTCTTTGGAAAACTTGTAGTGGAGCCAAAAACTCTAGGATGGGAAAACTCTCGGAAAAGTTTCGAAAATGGTTTCGAAAACCTTGGAGTAGTATCTACTCCACTGAAATTTTTTCTAAATGGTTTCGGACAAATGAGATTTGGATTATGGAAGGAAGGATTTGGTGGTTTTACAAAAATACATTGGTGTTTCTTTGTAGTCGCTCGGAACAATTAACCCGTGCAACCACATTACCCCGGTATGGGACGGGGCTTAGTTTGAAGTTTATTTGCTTTAGTGCGGGGAGCCTCACACTATATAAGGGTTTGTAGGACCCCAGAATCCGGGTTGCCGCAAGAGTATGGGCAATAGTAAATCGGGATCCTTCGGGATTTATCCGGCCGGAAGACACTTGGGTTCTCCCGCCGTGGCACTGGAGCTACACTCGAGATGATGGAGGTAGGCTGCCAGGGTTTGCCGGGGAGGTTAACTCCATAGGGCAGGCACCCGTACTAAGGTAGATAGATGGAAGACTCTGTTCGATTATTCGAACCCCGCATACTTGTGTATGACAATCCGTGGTGGTATCCTGGCGGATTTATCGAATCTTGTGGGTAAAGTGTACAACCTCTGTAGAGTGTAAATCTATTCGAATAGCCGAGTCCTCGGTCATGGACAGTTGGAAAGATCACTACATTGCCCAATGTTAGTTTTGGTTTTATAAAAATGTTTCAAAAAAATTGAAGAAAAAGGGAGAAAGGTGCCAGACGAAGTACTTGGAGGGTACTATCGTGGCACAAGGGATCTCGGAGTACTTGGAGGGTACTGCCAAGGAGTTGGAAATGGTCATGTGTGATTGACCTGGTTTTATGAAGGGAAGTGGTCATGTTTGATTGACCATCGAATCTCTTGGAAAATAAATTAGTTTTCCCCTTTCCTAGAGAGTTTACAAAAAAATCTGCTTTCAAAAAATGTTTTTCAACAAAGATATAGAGATGTCGTATGACATGCTATATCGACAAGAGAAAATATGATAGTATAGGGCAAACTACAATCAAGCCTTTCCTTGCTACAACCAAACTGCATATCAACTCTTTCTCTTTAGATGGTTTGCGAGTACAATTCAAAATGTACTCACGGCTTTGTCCCTGGCTATTAACTTGGTCAGACTATGAAGAAGACTACGAGGAAGGTGACGATGGTTATGATGACACTGGTGCGAACTAGGAACGTCTCCCAGTCAGTTGCCTATAGGGTAGTAGGCATGACGTGGGTCATCAACGCTACTTGGTATCTGCTGCTTAGTTGTAGACTTGCCCTGTGTGGCAATATCATACTTGGTCATGTGACCAGTTGTAAGTATAATATTCGGTACTGTAATGGATGATGTAGTTCTGTTATCAACTCGGATATGTGGATTCACGACACACTGATCATGGGATCGTGAATTGTATGCATATCGGGTATTCCGGATGGGTAATCCAGGGTCCCCACATTGGTACACCCAGTGAAGATTCTAGAGTGTCAATACCTTGTAAACTTGCAGGAATTCATGATGCTTTGGAAAATAATTTTAGTTGGATTTGTCCTGAAAATCTTTTTGATGAAAGTAGTGTACCAAGGCGTGATTACAAGGGATACTCAAAAACTCATTTGGACAGAATTCATTTCTTTGTTGAAAAGACTCCAACAGTTGATCTTAATGCTTCTTTTGAAAATACTTGATTCGCACTTTCTCCGCCTAGCTCAAAGGCGTTAAAGAAAAGCACTCTTGGGAGATAACCCAATGTTTTTACATTCAGTTCTTTTTCTTTTATTTGAGTCTTGGAAGTTATTACTATTGTAATGACCTCTCCTTATCATTTTTATTTCGTTTTGTGCCAAGAGAAGCCTCTAATTTAAGTGAGGTAAGATTTGGGGATGTTGTTGTCCTGAAACAGTTTTCGGTGCTGCACCGTAAAAGTTCGTAAAAATTCTATGTATATCTTTTGGACCTGCGATTTCTTGTACATATGCCCCAGGTTATATCCAAACTTTCATTAGATGAACACTTTTTGATTTGAGCAACAGAAAACCCTCTAAAAATTCGACCTTTGTCAGCTGTTCTGTTTTGATAGATTTTTGCCAATATTTGTGTTTGCCGCTTTATCGCTTTTTTTTTAGTTCTTTTGATCACGGAACTTTTGAGGAAGTTGCTACAGTAGTATATACTTTATATGTGGTGGTTTTGAGTTGAAACCTGAAGCAAAAAAGGGTTGATTCAATGTTATGCTTACACTAATGTTGCTAATAGATTTGTGTTTAGTTTTCTACGAAGGAAGTTATCAAGTGTAGGGATTGGAGAATGATGAGATGAGTTGAAGAACGGACAAAAGCTCAAGCTTGGGGATGCCCATGCACCCCAAGAAACATCTAAGATGTACAAGTGTCAAAGCTTGGGGATGCCCCTGAGGCACCCCTTCTTCATCGGCAAAAATCAGGTCACCTTTCAACACACTATATTTTTATTGCTTCATGCATTATGCATTTTTCTTGGAGTGTCAGTTGTTTTTAGTTTTCAGTTTGTTTAGTTTTGTTTGCTGCAATAAATTGTTGGACCCCAACAAATTTCTTTTGGAGAAGGTGCCTTGCTTTTCATTTGCCAAGAACACTCCATTTTTCACTCTTTCATTTCAACGAGTGTTCTCTTTTTCTAGAACTGCGTTTAGCTTTCGATTTTCGCCTTGATTTGTGTTCAGATCTTGTTATATCTTTGTATCAAGGTGTATTTTTGCCTCTGGTCCATGTTGGTTTTCATAAAAAAGAGTTGTTATAAAAAGTTCGAATGGTGTTGGAAAAGAGAAAAAGCTTTACGCAAAAAAGTGGTACAAAAAGGAGCTTGTGTAAACTGCGGCCTAGGCTTTTGCATGTCGTGCTTGATGTCTTTTTGATAGCATGCTTAGTGGTTTGGCTGTAGCATGACTTGTCTCAAATGACTGAGATTGCTTAATGAGCCTTTGAAAAAATCATGCATTGTTTTAATTATTTGGAAGCATTATTTTGGTTTTCTCCTTGATGCTTTATTTGGGTTGACTTGGCGCATGCTCACACATGTTAGACTCATACAAAGTCGCCATTGCCTCTATGATCATTTAGTTTTTGACTTTTGATGCCATCTTAGGCTTCTTTTAATGCCGCTTTGTCGCTTTGCATGATTATGGCCGTTATTGCTCTCTTAGTTGGTCACTCTCAGTCTTTTGCTAGCCCTCATTTTGTACTGAGTATGAGCTCTACTCGTGCATCCAACTCCTAAAAACCAAGTTTGCCATTGTGTCTACTATAAATTCCTATCCATGGTATTTGTAAGCCATTCCAAGTAAATTTTCATGTGCTACCTTTGAAAAAACCTTCAAAATACTTCTTGTTTTGTGACACTGTTTTCAGCTCATGGGGACGTAGTGGTCGGATTTGCTATCTTCCATATTGCTTATTCCAAAAAGAAAAAAAAAGAGAAAAAAGAAAGAAAAAAGGCACTCCTGCATGGTATGTGAATGTTGGTGGGCACCCGATGGAATCGGTTAGCCATGGTTTGTGAAAGGAAAAAAAGGTGGGGAGGAGTGCCAAGTTTTATAAAAAGAGCACAAAAGTGCCAATCTCTCTCTCAAAAACTTGCTTCATTTTTGTATGGAAGATAGTAAGAACCCCATTGCCAGTCGTTGACAAAAGCAACCACCTCTCAAAACCCAAGTTTTATCTCTCTATTTTACAAATGAAAAGCTCTAGCACATGTTTAATCACTGCTTCCCTCCGTGAAGGGCCTTTCTTTTACTTTTATGTTGAGTCACCACCTTCTACCTTTATGCACCGTCTAAGAGAGTATAGTTGTCATTCTGAGTATAATATGCATTGTCCTAAAGTTTTCATTGATTGATTCATGATGTTGGTTTCACTTGTTCTTAAATTATTTGTATCTATTCACCCTCTTAAACTTGAAGGTGTCCTATGCATTTATGTTTTGCTCTCTCATTAAGGACAAGCTAAAAACCATTTGTATGTTTTTCCATATGATTTGAACACAAGTTTGACTTCCATTGTTTCATTTTCATGATCTTTCATTTGTGTTCTTTTTCATGTTATAACATGGTTGCTAACATTCTTCTATCAAGATTATATCTTTCATGCCCATGTTTTAAGTTCTTTTGATCCCAGCGCACAACGCTTACATATATGATAAAGATTGTGTAGGTGCATGTCACCTCAGAAATTATTTCTTTTGTTATCACTTACCTACTCGAGGACGAGCAGGAGTTAAGCTTGGGGATGCTGATACGTCTCCAACATATCCATAATTTTTGATGCTCCATGCCTGTTTTTACACCATTTGCTTAGTGTTTCGTTACACTTTGTGGCATTTTTATGCATTTTCCAGAACTAACCTATTAACAAGATGCCCCAGTGCCAGTTCCCTGTTTTCTGCTGTTTTTGTGTTTCAGAAACTTACACAAGAAATATTCTCGGAATTGGATGAAACAAAAGCCAGACGTCCAGATATTTACCGAAGCTTCTAGAGAACCGAAGAGGAGACGGAGCCGAGCCAGAGGGCGGCCACACCACCAGGGGGCACGGCCTGCCCCTGGCCCATGCCGGCCTATGGTGTGGGCCCCCTGGTCCACTTCTGACGCTGCCCCTTCGCCTATAAAGACCCCCCGACGGGAAAAACCTAAATACCGGATCACTTTTACAAAAACATATCGTGATCTGCTGCCGTCGTCGACCCAAGATCGGGAGGGTCCAGAAGCTCTTCCCGGCACCCTGCCGGAGAGGGGAATCGCCACCGGAGGTCTTCTTCATCGCCATGCTTGCCTCCGGCACGATGAGTGAGTAGTCTACCTTGGACTATGGGTCCATAGCAGTAGCTAGATGGTTGTCTTCTCCACCATGTGCTTCATGTTTAGATCTCGTGAGCTGCCTTACATGATCGAGATCACCGTTATGTAATTCTACATGTTGTGTTTGTTGGGATCCGATGAATATTGGTGTTATGATTGAGTTGATGTACTGAATTTTATCTTATGTTATCTCTATGTTGTTTATGATCTTGCATGCTCTCCGTTGTTAGTAGCTATCTTGGCCGAGTAGTTGCTAGTGACTCCAAGAGGGGGTATTTATGCTCGATAGTGGGTTCATGCCTCTATTTAATCTGGGGGGTGACAGAAACCTCTAAGGTTGTAGATGTGTTGTTGCTACTAGGGGGAAAACAACATTCATATGCTCGAGGGCATATGCTTGTGGAGTTCTCGGATTGATTCGCCACAAGTGGATTATTAGTCATAGATGCAGTTGGATGGCGGTCTATGTATCTTGTTGTAATGCCCAGAGTAAATCTCATAGTGATCCTCTCGACATATCTTGTTGTCTTTATTCTATCAATTGCCCAACTGTAATTTGTTTACCCAGCATGTGTTATTTTATCTTATGGAGAGACACCACTAGTGAACTGTGGACCCCGGTCCTATTTCCTCTATATTGCTTTCACCTGTTTACTTTACTCGCATTGTTTACTTTACTCGCATACTACTACTGTTTTCCACTTGATACGCTCATACCCTTTGTTTCAAGCAAACCGGTGAGATTGACAACCTCATCGTAAGTTGGGAACAAAGTATTTGGTTGTGTTGTGTGCAGGTTCCACGTTGCCGCTCACAAAGCAAAGCTTGGACGAGGCACCCTATAAATTGTCTGGAGCTGCCGCGAAGCTAGCGGGCATCACCTTCTAGAGTATTAGCTTTTTCCTACTGGATTGATAACCTTGGTTTCATAACTGAGGGAAAACTTGCTGCTATATTCATCAAACCTTCTCTTGGGGTTTCCAACTGGCCGGTCATTTATATTATCAACTAGACGCCAGCAAAACATCACAAGTTTTCTGGTACCGTTACCGAGGACTGAAGAAGAAGAATCACCCACATCAAGACCGCGCCATCACGCGCCTTCAACCTTCTCGGCGTGGGGGCTGGGGCCGTCCTCACCTCTCCCTCCGGGGACAAGCTCTTCTACGTCGTTCAGCTCTGTTTCAGGGCAGAGCACAAGGTCTCCAACAACATCGCGGAATACGAAGGACTACTCGCCGACCTGAGGGCAGCAAATGCCTTGGGCATCAAGCGCCTCATCGTCAAGGGAGATTCACAACTAGTTGTGAACTTCTCTAACAAAAGCTACACTCCAAAGGATGAGCACATGACTGCTTATCTTGAAGAGCTTTGAAAGATGGAAAAGTGCTTCCAAGGATTGGAGCTGAAGCACATTCCGCGAGGAGAAAATGTGGAAGCGGACGAGATTGGCAAGCGCGCCTCTCATCGCCTGGCAAAGCCTACCGGCATCTTCGAGGAGCGCCTCTTCAAGCCATCTGCTTCTCCATCGACGATAGGATCCGACCTTCTGCCTGCCTTGCCACTGCCACCGGAGCTGGGGGCTCCGGATTGCGGGCCACCTTCGGGCGACCGCGTTCTTCTGGCGTTGGCTAGGCAGGAGGGGGTGGATTGGATCCTCGAGCTCAAGGCTTTCCTCATCAGCAGTAGGCTTCTCGAGGATGAGTCGGAGGCCGAAAGGATAATACGCCAGGCCTCGGGATACTGCATCAAATATGGTGACTTGTACCGGCGTCTCCCCAATGGCGTCGCTCTGAAGTGCATATCTACTCACCAGGGCCAAGAGCTTCTCAGGGACATCCATGCCGGTGAGTGTGGGCATCATGCCTCTGCTTCAACCCTCGCTGCGAAAGCATACCGCAGCGGTTTCTACTAGCCTTCGGCGCTCTGGGATGCAGCAGAAATGGTCAAGAGGTGCGAGGCGTGCCAATTCCACGCCAAGCAGATACATCAACCAGCGCAGGAGCTGCAAACCATCCCACTCACTTGGCCCTTTGTTGTTTGGGGGCTGGACATCCTGGGTCCATTCCCTCGAGCGCAAGGGGGCTATCGCTACCTCTACATCGCCATCGACAAATTTACCAAGTGGGTGGAGGTGGAGCCGGTGTGCACCATTCCGGCCAGGTTCGCAGTCAAGTTCATTCGTGGGCTGGTCTGCCGTTTTGGTGTGCCTAACCGCATAATCACTGATAACGGCAGCCAATTCACCAGCGGGCTATTCCAGGAGTACTGCGCATCGGCCAGCATCAAGATCTGCTTCGCCTCCGTCACCTATCCCAGGAGCAATGGCCAGGCTGAGTGTGCCAACGCCGAGGTCCTTAAGGGACTCAAGACGAAAAGCTGCAACGCCAAGCTTGAAGCCTGCGGCGAAAAATGGTTAGACAACCTCCAATCCATCCTGTGGTCCATTCTGACTACCGCCACCAAGCCCACTGGGGAAACCCCTTTCTTCTTGGTCTACGGGGCAGAGGCTGTCCTACCCACCGACGTCAAGTTCGGGTCTCCAAGGGTGCTCGCCTTCAATGAGATACATCAAGAGGACCTCATCAAGGATTGCCTCCTCCAGCTTGAAGAAGCTTGGTGCTAAGCAGCGCTTCACACTGCGAGGTACCAGCAGGGACTTCGCCGCTACCATAGCTGCCATATTCGAGCAAGGACTCTGGAGGTGGGCGATCTGGTGCTTAGGAGGATACTCTCTCGCGAGGGCCTGCACAAGCTGTCTCCGATGTGGGAGGGCCCCTTCAAGGTGACGCACATCGCCAGGCCGGGCTCGGTGCGGCTGGAAACCGCGGAAGGCATGCCGGTGGGGAACCCGTGGAACATAGCTCATCTGCGAAAGTTCTACCTGTAGGTTCCTCACGAGGAGATAAGACCGTTGTCACGGCACTTTGTATCAGCTCAAACTGCTCTTCAGCAATGAGTTTAAGTTAAAGCGCATGTAGTGCCTCTGCTTCGGTGTGATATTGAAATGGCATGAAGTCCATTTATTTTCTGTTATGCTTCACGAGAAAGGGGGCTAGGCACGGCGTCTATGTTGGGGCCTTCGCCCGGTAAACAGCAAGCCCGAAAACCCGAAGGGACTGAGCTCTGATCAGGGGCGACGACCCCATTATTGATCACCTCCACGTGCCCGTGGTGCTTAGTTCCTCGTGAAGTACACCAGAAAATAAGATATCTTCGAGGAAAAAGTCCGAGGTGTGCCCAAGGCACCCGCTAAGGACCAGCACCTTGTGAGCAACCCTCACGAGGGCGCACGGACGAGTTGATGCATCTAGCATCCGCAGGAGTCAAGATTCCCCTCGCTCGAGGAAGGCCAAACACGGTAGGATTACTGAAGACCAAGGCTGCTCCGATCATCTTGCAAAGGAGACACAGATCCGGAGGTCCACGCCAGGCCCTTCACCTCATGAGAAACCCTTAACGAGGTGTCGATGGTCTCTGGGCTCTCTTAAGCGTTGATGCTTTCGCGTCTATGAGAGTCCAGCTTCCCTCACGACGAGGAAGGCCCCGTGAATCGCCACGTGTGGCAATTTTCTCTTAGCTGCTGGCACAAATAGTGCCGCGCTCCGTCACGACGAGGAAGGTCCCTATGCCGGTCACAGGGGCATCTTATTCGCCTTTCTTTTTTTGTTTGTTTTATCGATTTGTTTTTCATTTTCGGGGATTTGGGGTTTTTTGTTTTCCAACTCTTTCTTCAACTACTTGTCTCAGGAATCATCCATCGCTTTCGCCGGTGCCAACCCCATCATGAGCTCTGAGGCGCAGGGAGGCCTCCTACAGGCGTGAACAACTCGCCAGGGTTCTCGAGCGCGCGGATGATCAGGACAGCGATGAACAGCGAGAAGCAAAAGAACAAGACAATTAACGGGAAAGACTTCATTAATAGCCCCCTGTGGGGGGTGGAACAAAGGCACGGCGGGGCATACCCCACCGGCGTAAACTACATCGCAAAAGAGGGGAGGAGACTAGCTCCCCTCCCCAGAAGGCTACCGCGGCAAGGCCGCCCCTTTACTCCGCCGCGGGCTGGGGGAAGGTGCGGCGGACGCCAGCGGTGGCGAAGATCCGCACCGAGGCCTCCAGCGTCCCCACCTTGAAGCGAAAGATGAGGTGGTCGCTGACGCGGAGGCGGTGACCGAGGGCAAAGGCCCTCCAGCATCCGGAGAGGACGGCATTGCTGCCCGCTCCGAGGATGATGTCAACAGGCCAGATGATCTCTGGCCTGCTCTGCTACACCAGCATGACCTCCCCAGAGGAGGAGCCAGGGGCGTAGATCACCCTCTGAACTGCATCAGGCAGCCGGAGGGAGATGAAACTCTAGGCGTCAACGACGACGAGGAGCTCCAAGAAGTGGGACCCCGGCGTAATGAG
Source organism: Dactylis glomerata (assembly GCA_007115705.1). NCBI lineage: Eukaryota > Viridiplantae > Streptophyta > Magnoliopsida > Poales > Poaceae > Dactylis > Dactylis glomerata. The sequence goes on from QXEO01000531.1 coordinate 11,701,508, forward strand.
GGGTCCCCGCATCTCCGTCGGCAGGCGGCGGGGAGTCGCGACCACTCCGGTCGCTGGTGGGGCCGCCTCCTGTGGCCCACGGACCGTCCGCGGCCGGGGGGAGGGGGCCCAGAGCGGCCTCCACCTCCCGGAGCACCCGATCAATGCTCCCCGAGGTGCGGGGAGCCGGCGCCGCCGCCACCGGCGACGGCGCGTTCAGAGCGCCTCTAGGCGCTGGACCCCGAAGGGTCAAGGCACTGGAGGTACCTGGGCGGCGCGATTCGCCTCGCCCTGCATCGGCGCCCCGATGCACATGGGGCCTCCGGCGCCGGGCGTCCACCGGGCGGGGACCTTCGCTTTGTTCCTGCTGCCCGGGGGGTGGCCGCGGTGCTTCATTCCTGAGCCAGATCCAGCAGCGGCGGAGGAGGCAGAGGGATCCATTGCTTAGGGAAGCATTGAGGGAGAAGTAGCACTAGAGGAAGAGGACGAAGTTCCGAAGGTGTCGAGGAGGCTGCATTTAAAGGGTGCGGCCGGCGTCGAAGCATCAAATCTCCGCACGGGAATCGGAGCGTTGGCACAGCGCTCTGCAGCGAAGCGATGCGCCATCATGACGGTTTGATGCCTCGGGGACTGCTGTGTCGCCCGCCGCTTTGTCTCACCAGCTGCGGTCGCGCCACGCGTCCGCGGCCTCTGCATCTTCACATGGTCCTCTGACCACGCATTGACGCGTGCCGTTGGAGGGCCCAGCAGCTTCTGGGGGCCCTGACCCTTCGCACCCTCAAGAGGGCGCGTTCACGGGCCAGGCTCCCGGGGGCTACTGTCGGTGTTCTAGATTTCGGGGTATCCCGGTCCACCTGCTCCTGGGCCCCTTCAACCGCCCAGCTTTGGCCCAGGGGTGGAACGATGACCAAAGCCCAGCGGAGATGACCCTCAAGAGGAGGCGCCTCATGAGGAGAATGACGGCTAAAACTGCTAAGGACCAGAAGACCTCCTCATGAGCTGTTTCTCGTGAGGGGAGGGACCACATCCACGTCAGTTCGGTACGCTTCCGTGCTGAGCAAGAATATAAGAGCAGAAGACTGCGTATCATCCATGCTACCCCGATAGGGAGGAGACCAGCTTTCGCCGTGCCTGGATAAAGCGGCCCAGTGGTTGTTGGCCACCCCCCCTAAAATAGGGTGGATGGTGCAGGGTGCCAGAGAAGGACGTCAGCTTCCTCCACCCACTCCTGTGGACCGGTGCCACTACTCTACAAAGACTATGTGTACGGAAGACTCAAGACTACAGCTATCCTCCCTCCTTGGCCATTTGTGGCAACCCCTTCCCCAAGATGATAAGGGGAAGGAGGACCTCAGTGCTATAATAGGAGGGGAGGCCACCCCTTAGAGGGGATCCGATCTTCATCTCTGGGCTCCTAGCTAGGCTAAGTTGGTTCTTCTACCTCCGGCCAGCTAGAGCTCTGTAACCAAGACCTTGTACTCCTCGCGAGGTATCGTGTCCTAATACAAGAAGGCAGGAAGTAGGGGTTTTAAATCACCATGAGGGCCCTGAACCTGGGTAAGGCTCGGTGTCTCTCTCTGTAGTGCGCGGTGCGTTCGACGTCTCGAGGCTTCCATCACCGTGTTTCGTTGGGATCCAAGATCTCCCACGTTCAGCCCCCTACGTTCGAATCTTCGGGTCCGTTGCGTGGTACCTCGTGTTCTTGCGACACGAAATCCATCGACAGACTCCATGCTATTTTTGATTTCATTGTAAACTCTGATAGCTTTATGCTATGAGTATTGTAAATTTTCTTTATGTAATTGCTAGATCATGCGATGTAATAAAATGACCTTTGTTTCTTGATATTACATCTTAAATTGTGTGTGCTAGCGTTTGATCCAGGGACTAGCACTGAAAAGCACAGGGATCGTCATCTTTAAAAGGTGAGGTCACTACAGATGGTATCAGAGCATTGTGTTGCCCTTAGGTTCGTGACCCTAGGATTGGACAAAGACCCCTTATAAACATAGGAGTTGTTTTATCCTTAAGTTATTTACACACTCAAAATCTCATAAAGCCTTTCCTTAGTCATTTTCCCCTACTCTCCTTTGTTCCAACTCAAAGATGAAGAGCTTCAGCTTCGGCACCACCAAGGAGATCAAGGAAACCTACTTAGGAACTCATCTTCTCGACATCGTCAACATTCTAGACCTACATATCTCGATCATCAAAGGAAGCAAATTGAGGAAGTACAAAAGGGAAAGTCAGCGCGTCAATAGTTCTAGGACTTAGAAATTCTTATGAAGCTCTTGATGACAATAGAAAAAACAAACTACTTAGCAAATGATGAGCTACATGTCCAACTCGAGGAGAAAGACAAGGTATCCAGGAGGAAGAAGAGAAGTTCAAGTTCAAGGGAAGAACAAGAATATGAGAGATATTAGGAAAGACCTTAGAATGAATAATCTATCTAAATTTTTTTATATAAAAAAATGTGTGTTTGCAATTCCAACTTTGTATCCTCATCTACTTCTAGTTCACAAAAACTATGTTTTTCTTTGGAGATCTTATTCCATGAAAAATATCAAGAAGATATTGATTCTTCGTATATTATTCCCCGAGTCAGCAAGATGTGTTTCTTGAAAGTTATCAAAGAACTTGGAGGAAGATTCAATTATAGACTACACAACACACAGAAGGACCCTAAAGATTAAAGGAGGAGACTACTACCTGAAGATAACCAAGAAGCTTTAGTTTGGACCTCCATTTAAGATCCTTATATGTAAAATGACATAGTAATAACTTATGATCATATCGAATTATGGTATGACCATAGCAGTTTGTTTTGTGGTTGAACCATGTAGCTTGATGTGATGAATGCTTGTTAGGTCTTGTTTGTAAGATGAATTGTCTTGACCTGTTGTGTATGGTAGGATACTTCTTTAGAACCTTACTATCTATTCTCATCTACATCCAAACCCAAGAAGTGTTTTATCGACAAGTCTTTTTGAAGATGACAACATTCGCAACTCCAGCTATGATGTTTCTTATCATGATAACAGAGCGTAGAATATCAGATATGCAAACCAATATCCAATGATAGATCGTTATACCCTTACAAAAGGCAAGTGTTGCCATCAGTAGGAATACAACAAGGAAGAAATCCAAGCTTACTTTCAAAGATATCTCGCAATGGAAGATGCCTTGTCGACCATGGGAGCTTTGTTATGCCTAACAATAATTGCAGAGGAGTTTCAACTTAAGATGGGAGTCGATGAAGGTCATCAACAAAGAGAATGAATGAAGATATTAGGAGTGACCCTTCAGTGTCAAAAGAAGTTCAACAACCATCATATCTGGATTTGAAACCCTATCCAGACGGAAATCTCTACGCAAGCCATTTTGAAGACTTTAGTATCTCAAGACATTAAATGGACACTCACCTATTGCTAAGGAAGTCAGAAGCCGCAGATGGATTCAAAAGATGACATAGTGCCAAGTCATATCCTAAAGAACCTAAAATAAATCGAAGACCTAGAGTATCTATAAAGTTTCTTTTAAGGGTGGTAGCCACCCAGATATCCCCAACCTATATTTCTTGCTAGCCTTCTCGAATCTCGAGGACGAGATTCCTTTTAAGGGTGGTAGTCTGTAACATCCCAAAATTTTCCTAATTTTGGAATGTTAAAATTAATAAAATAAGTTGATTGAATTGTTTGACATTGAGTGAAATTTTGAATGAAAAGAAACTTTTGATAACTTGTTTGAATTTTCTCAACCTTGATTTCGAAATAATTTAAATGAGTGGATTAACATGACTATCCAACTTTTATTTTCGTTTTAAACATTTGGGTTCTTTATTAACAATTACGATAATTATCCAACCATACTTGAAGTTATAATGAGAGGGAACAAAATGACTTCCCCAATTATGGTGGAGTATGACTTAAATATATTTTATTTGAGTTTTCAATTATTTATTTGAATTCTTTGATCTTTCTAAATATTCTCCAAACACATCTTCACAAAGAGAGGAAATAATATGACATTTCCAATTATAAGTAATGTTTCGGAGGATATTCCCTTTGGTGTTATTTGCATCTTAAATTGCACTTCTGGTTTGAGAGAATGTTTACTGTTAATTTCAATTGATAGAACGAGAGAAGATAACATGACTTCTTCACAACTAAAGTTGAAATTTTTATAGTATTCTAAATCTCATTTGAAAATGATTTATGAGATATTTATGCTTGTCGGGTTTAAAAGAGTTGAATTGAGAGATTGAAATTAAAAGCCGCATAAATTATTTCAGAAATTATGCACAAGTAGCCATATAGGCCAAAGTGCATAAAATATTTTTATGCAATTATATCGGACATTGAATGGGTTTATAAATGTACTAAATGACTATTCAGATTTTACATATTTGTTTGACTTAATTTAAATTTGTTTTGATTAAAGAAAAGAAAAAAAAAACATGAAAGAGAGAGCACACGCACCTGAACTCCTGAAGTGTTGTAGGCCAGCCACGGCCACATGCACGCACGCGAGCAGTTCGTACACCAAGTCGGTCCAACCAATCGCTGGCCTCTCTCCTCCCTCTCTTCTTTTCTTCTGTCACGTGGACCCCGCCTGTCATCAACAACCTCTCACGCCAGAGACCTACTCGTGAATGAGTTCAAACGAACTGAAAGAAATCCCACAAAAATCTCTCTGATTCGGCTGATTTCTTGACCCCTCCTCCATGAAAAAATTTCCCCATAAATATCTCTCACGCCTCGCATCAGAACCCCTCAAAACCCTAACAAATCTCGCCCCCAGGCTGTCGAATTCCGATCTCGCCACCGCCGCCATCGGAGCTTCAGGAGCTCAAGTTCGCCACTGATTTCGTCGCCCACGAACCCTCTTTTCCTCTCTAATTTTTTTTCCATGGCTCACGCTTTGTCCTAAACCGAGTTATCCACCTGTAGACTACCGGAGGAGCTGTACGACTTCGCTGGAGCTTCACCGAAGACCACTGGAGCAAGACGCACATTGCCGTCAGAGTTTTTTTAACTTCACGGGACCGCGCCATCTCCAGCCGGATGGAGACGACATTCAGGACCCTCGGAGCCGCTGACTCAAACGCCCAAGAAAACACCGTATGGAAGCACCCGACGATCGAAACTGTGCTCGCCGCCACCGCCGTCGGTAAGACCAAACGCCTGTTTGACAAATTTTGCTTCGCCTGAAGCTATAGCCTGGATGCGTCGAATGAGCTGTTTACGCCTAAATAGGAACCCCGGAGTGTCAAACGCAAGCTCGCCAAAGATTGCCGTCGGCGACCTCGTATTCGTGTACACGCCGTCACCACAGACATCACACTTCGAAGAACCTAGAGATCGCTGAACCGCCGCCATCAACATGTCCGAGACCGTCATCACCTTGTCTTCTTGAGCACTGCTGCCGCTGGTATGACACCATTGTCCTAGTAGTTCGATCAGTAGCACACGGCATTAATTGGATTAGAACCGGTAACAGCTTATCATGCCTTGTCCTGTTTTTTTGGCACATATACATCGATCGATCGGTCAGGCCTTACTAGCTGCTAGCTCATGTAAAATTTCAAAAATTCATAACTTTAAATCCACCGTTTAGATGTTTGTTCTTTCTTTGGTTTCATAATTAAATTCTCCACCAGGAAGTATTAGTGTTTGTAATTTTAGAATTTTCAAATTTGTCTCTAAAAACGCCCAATTAGCTTACGCACGTCAGAGCCAAGAAGCCGAGCCAGGAGCTGAAGCCGGAGCCGAGATGAGCCAGCAAGCCGAGTGATGCTTGCGGTACGGTTAATATTCACCATCTAGTTGGGAACCCCAAGAGAAAGGTATGATGAATATAGCAGCAAGGTTTTCCCTCAGTAAGAAACCAAGATATGTCGATAAGGAGAGAAAAAAGCCAATACGACTGAAGGTGATGCTTGCTAGCTTGCGACAGCTCCGGACAATTTATAAGACGCCTCGTCCAAGCTTTACTTTGCCAGCTGCAACGCGGAACCTGCACACAACACAACCAAATACTTTGCTCCCAACTTACGATGAGGTTGTCAATCTCACTGGTTTGCTTGAAACAAAGGAATGAGCGTATCGAGTGGAAAATAGTAATAGTATACGAGTAAAATAAACAGTGCAAGTAAAGTAAACAGGTGATAGCAATATAATGGAAATAGGACCAGGGTCCATGGTTCACTAGTGGTGTCTCTCCATAAGATAAAATAACACATGCTGGGTTAACAAATTACAGTTGGGCAATTGATAGAATAAAGACAACATGCATATGATGAGAGGATCACTATGAGATTTACTCTGAGCATTACAACAAGATACATAGACCGCCATCCAACTGCATCTATGACTAATAATCCACTTGTGGCGAATCAATCCGAGAACTCCACAAGTATTAAGTTGCGAACAACAGATAATTGCATTAAGCAAAGTGTGTAAAGTAAAAAAAGCATATGCCCTCGAGCATATGAATGTTGTTTTCCCCCTAGTAGCAACACCACATCTACAACCTTAGAGGTTTCTGTCACTCCCCCAGATTAAATAGAGGCATGAACCCACTATCGAGCATAAATACCCCCTCTTGGAGTCACTAGCAACTACTCGGCCAAGATAGCTACTAACAACGGAGAGCATGCAAGATCATAAACAACATAGAGATAACATAAGATAAATTTCAGTACATCAACTCAATCATAACACCAATATTCATTGGATCCCAACAAACACAACATGTAGAATTACATAACGGTGATCTCGATCATGTAAAGCAGCTCACAAGATCTAAACATGAAGCACATGGTGGAGAAGACAACAATCTAGCTACTGCTATGGACCCATAGTCCAAGGTATACTACTCACTCATCGCGCCAGAGGCAAGCATGGCGATGAAGAAGACCTCCGGTGGCGATTCCCTTCTCCGGCAGGGTGCCGGGAAGAGCTTCTGGACCCTTTCGATCTTTGGGTCGACGGCGGCGGTGGATCACGATGTGTTCTGGAAAAGTGATCGAGTATTTAGGTTTTTCCCATCGGGGGGTCTTTATAGGTGAAGGGGCAGCGTCAGAGGTGACCAGGGGGCCCACACCATAGGCCAGTGCGGGCCAGGGCCAGGCCGCGCCCCCTGGTGGTATGGCCGCCCTCTGGCTTGGCTCCGCCTCCTCTTTGGTCTTTTGGAAGCTCCGTGAAATATCTGGACGACTGGCTTTTGTTTCATCCAATTCCGAGAATATTTCCTGTGTAGAATTTCTGAAACACAAAAACAGTAGAAAACAGGGAACTGGCACTGTGGCATCTCGTTAATAGGTTAGTTCCGGAAATGCATAAAAATGCCATGAAGTGTAACGAAACACTAAACAAATGGTGTAAAAACAAGCATGGATCATCAAAAATTATGGATACGTTTGAGACGTATCAGCATCCCCAAGCTTAACTCCTGCTCGTCCTCGAGTAGGTAAGTGATAACTAAAGAAATAATTTTTGAGGTGACATGCACCTACACAATCTTGACCATATATGTAAGCGTTGTACGCTGGGATCAAAAGAACTTAAAACATGGGCATGAAAGACATAATCTTGATAGAAGAAACTTAGCAACCATGTTATAACATGAAAATGAACACAAACAAAAGATCATGAAAATGAAACAATGAAAGTCAAATGTTTGTTCAAATCATAAGAAAAAACATACAAATGGTTTTTAGCTTGTCCTTAATGAGAGAGCAAAACATAAATGCATAGGACACCTTCAAGTTTAAGGGGGCGACTAGATACAAATAATTTGAGAACAAGTGAAACCAACAATATGAATCAATCAATGAAAACTTTGGGACAGTGCACATTATACTCAGAATGACAACTATGCTCTCTTAATGGTGCATAAAGATAGAAGGTGGTGACTCAACATAAAAGTAAAAGAAAGGCCCTTCACGGGGGGAAGCAGTGATTAAACATGTGCTAGAGCTTTTCATTTGTAAAACAGAGATAAAACTTGGGTTTTGAGAGGTGGTTGCTTTTGTCAACGACTAGCAATGGGGTTCTTACTATCTTCCATACAAAAATGAAGCAAGTTTTTGAGAGAGAGATTGACACCTTTTGAGCTCTTTTTATAAAACTTGACACTCCTCCCCACCTTTTTTCCTTTCTCAAACCATGGCTAACCGATTCCATCGGGGGCCCACCAACATTCACATACCATGGAGGAGTGCCTTTTTTCTTTCTTTTTTTCTCTTTTTCTTCTTTTTGGAATAAGCAATATGGAAGATAGCAAATCCGACCACTACATCCCCATGAGCTGAAAACAGTGTCACAAAACGAGAAGTGTTGAAAGATCATTTCCCGCCTAATTGATTTTGGTGTTTGTTAACAATACATTATCTATTAATGTGGTGATTATGCTTTGCAGGATTTTATTATATTCTTGCACAAGATATTGGGTTTCCTATGTTACACTTGATAATTATTATTGCCCAAAGGAAATTCTTGTTGAAATGGTGCTAATATGCTCAGGGAGATGATTTATATGAAGTTTGGCCAGGAAGGCCGGCTTTAGCCGGTCCCTAGACCGGCTATAGCCGGACTGCCCAGTTTCGGAAGAAGCTTTGCGCCTCTGGAGTAACCTGGCTATTTGTCCGGCTTATTCCGGCAGGGCCAGATTTTTCAGACCGGCTTTAGCCGGTGTGACCGGCTTTAGCCGGACTTAACTCCGGCTTTAGCCGGACTTTCCTGGCTGGCAACGGTCAGATTTTGGGGGGGGGGTATAAATACCCCCCACCTTCTTCCCCAAAGAGATGCTCGTCCCAAGCTTGAAGAACACCATTATTGGAGCCACCAAATCCACAAGATCTCCTCCCTCAACCCACCAAAGCTCTTGATCTTTGGAGAATCGAAGGAGAAGGCCTTGATCTACATCCTCACTGAAGCGATTTGATTTCCCCTCATATTTGCTTGAGGGCCCTTGTGTCTTGGGTTCCCTTGTGTCCCAAGACCTTGTTTTGTGTATTTGATATCTTGCTACTTGTTGTTTGACAGCATTGTGTTGTGCTTGGGAGCCTCCAATTCGGTTGTGGATGCGTGCCCCAATATTGTAAAGGCCAGTTCCGCCTTGAGGAATCCCTTAGTGGAAAGTGAGCTAGGCCTTTGTGGCGGAAGCTTGCACCGGAGAATAGGGTGAGCCTTTGTGGCGTTGGTTAGGCCTTTGTGGCAACCACACCCCTCCAACGTAGACGTACTTCCCCTAAAAAGGAAGGAACTACGGGAATTACATCCGTGTCTCCGTGCGCTCCACTCTCGGTTACCTCTACCCTTTATTGCCTTTATATATTGTATCTTGCTTAGCTTGCTTGTTGACATATAGGTAAATTGACCTTAGTTGCATTTCTAGAGAATTTACCTTTTGTGTCAAGCCTAAATTGAAAAAGAATTAAAATTTGAGTAGCACCTATTCACCCCCCCCCCCCTGTAGGTGCCCATATGATCCGTTCAAGTGTTTTGAAGGTTTTTTCAAAGGTAGCACATGAAAATTTACTTGGAATGGCTTACAAATACCATGCATAGGAATTTATAGTGGACACAATGGCAAACTTGGTTTTTAGGAGTTGGATGCACGAGTAGAGCTCATACTCAGTACAAGGCGAGGGCTAGCAAAAGACTGCGAGCGACCAACTAAGAGAGCAATCACGGCCATAATCATGCATAGCGACAAAGCGACATTAAAAGAAGCATAAGATGGCATCAAAAGTTAAAAACTAAATGATCATAGAGGCAATGGCGACTTTGTATTAGTCTAACATGTGTGAGCATGCGCCAAGTCAACCCAAATAAAGCATCAAGGAGAAAACCAAAATAATGCTTCCAAATAATTAAAACAACACATGATTTTTTCAAAGGCTCATTAAGCAATCTCAGTTATTTGAGACAAGTCATGCTATAGAAAAACCACTAAGCATGCTATCAAAAAGACATCAAGCACGACATGCAAAAGCCTAGGCCACAGTCTACATAAGCTCCTTCTTGTACCACTTTTTGCATAAGGCTTTTTCTCTTTTCCAACACCATTCAAACTTTTTATAAACACCTCTTTTGATGAAAACCAATATGGACCAGAGGCAAAAATACACCTTGATGTAAAGATATAACAAGATCTGAACACAAATCAAGGCGAAAATCAAAAGCTAAACACAGTTCTAGAAAAAGAAAACACTCGTTGAAACGAATAGAGTGAAAAACGGAGTGTTCTTGGCAAATGAAAAGCAAGGCAACTTCTCCAAAAGAAATTTGTTGGGGTCCAGCCATTTATTGCAGCAAACAAAACTAAACAAAACTGAAAACTAAAAACAACTGACGCTCCAAGAAAAATGCATAATGCATGAAGCAATAAAAATATAGTGCGTTGAAAGGTGACCTAATTTTTGCCGATGAAGAAGGGGTGCCTCGGGGGCATCCCCAAGCTTTGGCGCTTGTACTTCTTGGATATTTCTTGGGGTGACATGGGCATCCCCAAGCTTGAGCTTTTGTCCATTCTTCAACTCATCTCATCATTCTCCAGTCCCTACACTTGAAAACTTCCTTCATACAAAACTAAACACAAATCTATTAGCAACATTAGTGTAAGCATAACATTGAATCAACCCTTTTTGCTTCAGGTTTCAACTCAAAACCACCACATATAAAGTATATACTACTATAGCAAATTCCCCAAAAGTTTCGTGATCAAAAGAACTCAAAAAGAAAGCGATAAAGCGGCAAACACAAATATTGGCAGAAATCTGTCAAAACAGAACAGCTGACAAAGGTCGAATTTTTAGAGGGTTTTCTGTTGCTCAAATCAAAAAGTGTTCAACTAATGAAAGTTTGGATATAACCTGGGGCATATGCATAAGAAATCGCAGGTCCAAAAGATATAAAGAGAATTTTTACGGTGCAGCACCGAAAACTCTTTTAGGACAGCAACATCCCCAAATCTTACCTCGCTGAAATTATAGGCTTCTCTTGGCACAAAAACAAAATAAAAAGGATAAGGAGAGGTCATTACAGTAGTAATAACTTCCAAGACTCAAATAAAAGAAAAAGAACTGAATGTAAAAACATTGGGTTATCTCCCAAGAGTGCTTTTCTTTAACGCCTTTGAGCTAGGCGCAGAAAGTGTGAATCAAGTAATATCAAGTGATGAAGCATCAAGCTTATAATTTTCTCTAAGAATAGAGTCAAAAAGTAATTTCTTCCTCTTTCTAGGGAAGTGTTCCATACCTTTCTTGAGTGGGAATTGATATTTGATGGTGCCTTCCCTCATATCAATGATGGCACCTACAGTTCGAAGAAAGGGTCTTCCCAAAATAATAGGACATGAAGCATTGCATTCAACATCCATGACAAGAAAATCAACGGGAACAAGGTTATTGTTAACCATAATAAGAACATTATTAATCCTTTCCAAAGGTTTCTTCTTAGCAACATCAGCAATAGGAACATCATAATAACACTTTTCAAGCCGTGGTAAATCAAGCATGTCATAAATCTTTCTAGGCATGATAGAAATACTAGCACCTAGATCACATAAAGCATGGCAATCAAAACCATTAACATGCATATCAATGATGGGTTCCCATCCATCTTCTAACTTCTTGGGAACAAGCATTTTGCTTCAACTTTTCATCCCTAATTTTCATAAGAGCATTGGTAATATGCTTAGTAAAAGCAACATTTGAAGAACTAGCATTAGGAGTCAAAGCAAGCTTTTGCAAGAAAAAAATAACTTCAGATATATTGCAGCCATCAACATCAAAATCATTAAAGGAAATAGAGCTATCATCTCCCACACTCCGAAAAATTTCAGCACTCTTTTGAGAAAAAGTTTCAGCAGTTTTAGGCTTTTTAACACAAGGAGTGGGAGTTTTCTCTACACCAATCAAGATAAGAGGATTGCTAGCATTAGGAGCAACATCATTAGAGGTAGTAATGGTACATACCTTCATCTTTCTAGCCATCTCATCTTCTCTTTCCCACCTGGCATGCAATTCTGCTAGCATCCTAACATTTTCATCAATTCTAACTTGGATAGCATTAGCAGTGGCAAAAGTATTGTTCTCTTTCACATCATTAGGCAACACTTTTAATTTCAGAAGTTCAACATCATGAGCAAGGCTATCAACTTTAGAAGCAAGAATATCAATGTTGCCTAACTTTTCCTCAACAGACCTGTTAAAAGCAGTTTGCTTACCGATGAAGTCCTTGAGCATGACTTCAAGCTCAAAGGGCGCGCCCCTAGTGTTGTTGGAGGAATTGCCATAAGAGTTACCATAACCATTACCATTGGTAGAAGGATACGGCCTATAATTGTTACTAGCAAAATTGTTCCTATAAGCATTGTTGTTAAAATTATTATTTCTAATGAAGTTTACATCAACATGCTCTTCTGGAGCAACCAAAGAGGCCAAAGGAACATTATTAGGATCAACATGAGTCCTATCATTTGAAAGCATAAGCATAATAGCATCAATCTTATCACTCAAGGAAGAGGTTTCCTCAACAGAATTTACCTTCTTACCTTATGGAGCTCCCTCGGTGTGCCATTCAGAGTAATTTACCATCATATTGTCGAGAAGCTTTGTTGCGGCACCCAAGGTAAGGGACATAAAAGTGCCTCCAGCAGCTGAATCCAATAGGTTCCTTGAAGAAAAATTCAGTCCTGCATAAAAGGTTTGGACAATCATCCAAGTAGTCAGTCCATGAGTGGGACAATTCTTTATCATAGATTTCATTCTTTCCCAAGCCTGAGCAACATGTTCATTATCAAACTGACTAAACTTCATAATATTGCTACACAAAGCTATAATCTTAGTAGGAGGATAGTATCTACCAATAAAAGCATCCTTACACTTAGCCCATGAATCAATACTATTTTTAGGCAAAGACAGCAACCAATCCTTAGCTTTTCCTCTCAAAGAAAAAGGAAACATCTTAAGCTTAATAATATCACTTTCCACATCCTTATATTTCTGCATCTCACATAGCTCAACAAAATTGTTGAGATGAGCTGCAGCATCATCAGTACTAGCACCAGAAAATTGCTTTTTCATAACAAGGTTCAACCAGGCTTAATCTCATAAAAATTTGTAGCAGGAGCAGGTGGCGCAATAGGAGTGCAGATAAAATCACTATTATTAGTGCTAGTAAAATCATACAACTTGGTGTTTTCAGGAGTAGCCATCCTAGCAAAACTAAAAGCAGACAAGTAAAAACAACTATCAAGGATACTAATTTTTTTGTGTTTTTTATAAAACGATGCAAGTAAAAATATAGTAAAGCAAAACTTAAAATAAAGTAACGGATTTGCCTACGAAACTCCCCTTGCAAAAGTCTTTTTTTCCTCCCCGGCAACGGCGCCAGAAAATTCTTGATGCTTGCAGTACGGTTAATGTTCACCGTCCAGTTGGGAACCCCAAGAGGAAGGTATGATGAATATAGCAGCAAGGTTTTCCCTCGGTAAGAAACCAAGGTATGTCGATCAGGAGAGGAAGAAGCCAATACGATTGAAGGTGTTGCTTGCTAGCTTGCGACAGCTCTGGACAATTTATAAGGCGCCTCGTCCAAGCTTTGCTTTGCCAGCTGCAACGCGGAACCTGCACACAACACAACCAAATACTTTGCTCCCAACTTACGATGAGGTTCGCAATCTCACCGGTTTGCTTGAAACAAAGGAATGAGCATATCGAGTGGAAAATAGTAATAGTATGCGAGTAAAGTAAACAGTGCAAGTAAAGTAAACAGGTGATAGCAATATAATGGAAATAGGACCGGGGTCCACAGTTCACTAGTGGTGTCTCTCCATAAGATAAAATAACACATGCTGGGTAAACAAATTACAGTTCGACAATTGATAGAATAAAGACAACATGCATATGATGAGAGGATCACTATGAGATTTACTCTGGGCATTACAACAAGATACATTGACCGCCATCCAATTGCATCTATGACTAATAATCCACTTGTGGCGAATCAATCCGAGAACTCCACAAGTATTAAGTTGCGAACAACAGATAATTGCATTAAGCAAAGTGTGTAAAGTAAACAAAGCATATGCCCTCGAGCATATGAATGTTGTTTTCCCCCTAGTAGCAACAGCACATCTACAACCTTAGAGGTTTCTGTCACTCCCCCAGATTAAATAGAGGCATGAACCCACTATCGAGCATAAATACCCCCTCTTGGAGTCACTAGCAACTACTCGGCCAAGATAGCTACTAACAACGGAGAGCATGCAAGATCATAAACAACATAGAGATAACATACGATAAATTTCAGTACATCAACTCAATCATAACACCAATATTCATCGGATCCCAACAAACACAACATGTAGAATTACATAACGGTGATCTTGATCATGTAAAGAAGCTCACGAGATCTAAACATGAAACACATGGTGGAGAAGACAACCATCTAGCTACTGCTATGGACCCATAGTCCAGGGTAGACTACTCACTCATCGTGCCGGAGGCAAGCATGGCGATGAAGAAGACCTCCGGTGGCGATTCCCCTCTCCAGTAGGGTGCCGGGAAGAGCTTCTGGACCATCCCGATCTTCGGGTCGACGGTGGCAGCGGATCGCGATGTGTTCTAGAAAAGTGATCAGGTATTTAGATTTTTCCCGTCGGGCGGTCTTTATAGGCGAAGGGGCAGCATCAGAGGTGGAGCAGGGGGGCCACACCATAGGCCGGCGCGGGCCAGGGCCAGGCCGCGCCCCCTGGTGGTGTGGCCGCCCTCTGGCTCGGCTCCGCCTCCTCTTCGGTCTTCTGGAAGCTCCGTGAAATATCTGGATGACTGGCTTTTGTTTCGTCCAATTCCAAGAATATTTCCTGTGTAGAATTTCTGAAACACAAAAACAGTAGAAAACAGGGAACTGGCACTGTGGCATCTCGTTAATAGGTTAGTTCTGGAAAATGCCTAAAAATGCCACGAAGTGTAATGAAACACTAAACAAATGGTGTAAAAATAAGCATGGAGCATAAAAATTTATGGATACGTTTGAGACGTATCACCGAGCCAGCAAGCCGAGCTGCAAAACTGAGCTGAGGAGCCGCGAGATCCGATGCTTAAGGAATTCGTGATGTCGCCACCGAATTTGTTAAAACCTGTAAACTTTAAAACTTTGTAATTAAATAACCATAAATCCGTTTGAACTAATTCTTTTGCGTTAGTTTCGTAATTTTAAGATCTATCTAGTGTCATTGAGGTTCCAAATTTATGAATTTGTAAAATGTCTGTTTGCAATTTAGAAGGTTAACCTTAATTTGAGCATAAAAGGAGGTCTATAAATCCTACTAAGTTAATTCTTGTTATAATTAATGCTTGCATCATATTTTGCATGTTAGATTTTATTTTTATAATGTTTTTGGATGAATTTTAAATTCATTTTTTAGTTAAATTAGTCATGTTTTGATGTGTTTTATTTGGCTCTCTATTTCAATGATTTTGTTCTTTATTTGTGATGGATGTTTATTGGTTGTAATTTTCTATGCGGTAGATTTATCTGGAGTGCGACAACGAGTTCACGAAGTACTCAGCATCAAATATTACTAAGGCAAGTGTCACCATGTTTCCTTGTCCTACTGAAAGCTTTGTCACTTGTAGCTTTTCTAGTAGAAGATGCATGTGTAGGTGGTTTTATGAGTTTGTGTCTTTAGCTTGTTAGATTTTATGCTAAAGTATTTTGTCTAGCTTTTGCCTAGCTTTTGCATCTCCTAGTAGAATTGCTGCTGCTATAGGTCTATGTTTTACACTTGTTGTGGGAAGGGTTTATCACATGTTTTGACTAAGTGTTGAAAACCATGTTTTAAAAAAACTAAGAAAACAACTAAGTGAATGAATCACCTGGGTGGAATTGGCTTTGAATGGTTTATGTTGAGTGGTTCCCTAGGGTCATGTCATCGAACCTCTGAACCACCAGGTGTATCTCACTTGTGGACGGCCACCCAGGAGCAAAGAGATTGGAGACATTCAAGTCATAAAGCTTCTAGTGCAACCACAAGTCATATGGGCTCTGTCTTGACCGACTAAGCTGCAAGAACTCAAGCCAGACGGAAAGAGGGTGGTAGATGTTGATAGGTTGGAACGCGTCCGAGTTGGTCTGAGGGATTGCTTCTGAAAGGTCTCGTATTAGTCTTCACTTGGCCATTTGAGGCAAAATGAGTCTCGTGGCAAAATGGGTTAACTAAGTCTTGTGGGAAAAGTGCACCACCTCTGCAGAGTGTTTAGAACTAAGTACTTAGCCGTGTCCTCAGTTACGGACAATTTTGAGCGACATGAATTTGAAGCTGTTCAAGAATCTCCTCATCCTAACTTCTTAAATTAAATCTTGAAGGGTTAACAAGGGATTTCTGTGTGATCATAATTATCTGCACCTGGTGGATTCCTATGTGTGCATAATTAACTAGGAGCACCTGGTGGATTCCAATGTGTCCAATAGTGCTTTAAAAAGAAATGAGATCTTTTGAAAAGTAAGAATAAACAATTGCTTTTCTGCAACTTAGCCTGAAGATCCCCTTAGCCAAATATTCATTTAAGTGTTAGGCTCCATTTGTGTCCACCAAACATGTAACGCCCCACCTTTGGATTAAGGTGGAACACCTATGTTAAGTGCTATTCCCTGGATCACTGATAGCACCACAGAACAAAATAAAGTATTCATTGCATAGTATCAAGATTACAATGTGGATCCAGATACATAAGATTTTAAACTTACAAACTAGCTTAGTGTCATAGACTAGCTCAAATGTCAGAGTTCAGCACAATATAAACACAACGGAAACTAGGGTAGCAGTGAGCCTCCATCTTCACCATGCGCCACAGGCAGTCATGTTGGAATGTAGACTTGAGATCCTATCAACTTACTCCTCATCAGAAGAACCTGCACATTTGAATATGCAGCCCCATAAATGGGGGTCAGTACAATGATGTACTAGCAAATGACACATACTTGGTGGCTGTTGTGAAAGAGCTATCTACATGATATTTGCCTGATGGAGCTTTTGGCTATTTTGCATAAAGCAAAATTTATCCTATCATTTTCTTTAAAACAAACTTTTAATCTTTGAAAGACTTTGAAGGGGCACATGGTTAAATCCACCATGGCACCAAAGTCACCTGGTTAAATCCACCAAGATGACCCCATGAGGTTAAATCCACCACATGGTTGAATGAAAGGGCACATGGTTAAATCCACCATGAGCACCAAAGTCACCTGGTTAAATCCACCAAGATGACCCCATGAGGTTAAATCCACCACATGGTCCTGAGACTATTTCTAAACAAGTTTTATTCATTCTGAAAAAGGTGATGAGAGTCTTCCATACATCCATGACTAGGAACTCAAATTGTCCATAACCGGGGACACGGCTAATCGATTAGTTTGGCACCCTGCAGGGGTTGTGCACTTTCACCTTAAGACCAATTCTACCAAGAGAGAAGAATGAGACAAGACTTTTCAGAAGGAGCATTCAACCATCCGGATCTGACCGTGCCCAAAATACCACCCTCTGTCAGTACCCATGGATGAACCCTCACAACATACTCAATCAAGACAGAGCCCATATTGTCATAAGGCTGCACTGGAAGCTCACTAAGCAAGGAAGACATGTTAGTCTCTTTGTTCCTGGGTGGCATACCACAAGTGTACTAACCCTCAGGAAAATAACACATGCCATGGTTAAATCCACCATGCGTGTGGCCCCAAGTAGCCACTCAACATAAACCAAGCAATGCCATTTCCACCCAGGTGTTTCATTGGGATTGAAGTTAAATTTCAAAACTAAACATCAACTTATGAAACAAGCATTGGCATCATTTTTCAACATTGGAAATCCTACAAGTAGTTGGTTCAGGGGTGGCTATAAACTACTAGGTTCTAGCATTGCAACACTTCATTTTGAGAAACCAACCTATCATGCACACTACTGTTAAAACACTAATGCATATAGTAAAATGGGTAGAGGATCATGTGTGTCACTTGTCTTTTTGAAGCTTAAACCCTTTCTCTTCTCTCAACAAAACATATGGCTCTCCAAACCAATCTATAATATAGAGATACACAAAGTAAACACACCACAGCAAAAGCAACAAATCAAGCAAGACAAGCAAATGAAAAGGATTGGTTTAACATTTTAAATTTCTTATGATTTTATGTGCTGAGAGAGATATGGCTAAGTCAGAGTTTCAAATTCTTCTTTGAAGAACTCAAACTAGTTTTGATTATAGTTCAAGAATAGTATTTGATTTGAATGGTTTATGATATGTGTGGCATGGGGTAGAGTATATCACCCCAATATCAAAGGAGAGCCTAAATAAGATGCATCACAACTTATTCAATTTACTCAAGTGTACATTGAATGTTATGAACTAGGTCCACAAGAATAGAATGGCATGATGTTGGGTGATGATCAAGATGAACCTTGATAGGGATTGATAGGTATGATCATATGATTCACTTTTGTAAAAGGAATCATATGGAAAATAATTATAGAATTAATTCGATAATGAAAATACTCAAATTCTCATAATTGAATTTGAATATTTGTAAGGTGATTCAAATATTTTGGACAGTGATGCTACTGGATAGAGGACAGTAACACAAAGCTACTGCAAGTGGTTTCATTCCAAATTAGTTTTTAGAATTCAAATGATGATCAAAATAATGATTTGATTAAATTTAACAGTAGCAAGTTTGTGCACGTTCCAAGTTTGAATTTTTTTAATTCCAGAGTATTCTACATGTTCTAAGGAATCCATAGCCTACAAATATGTAGCATTTGGATCTACAGAACAAAAGTTATAAATTTTATGGTGTTTATAAGTCATTTTTGTTGTTTTATTTTCACTTCAAAACTTTGCGCAGTACCACTATGGTTTCTCTGCATATTTGTGTTCTACACATTGGAAGGATTCCAGGGATACCTAATTTGCAAATTTAGGCCAAGTAGGTTATTTTATATCAATTTTACAAGTTCAGAGCATATTCTGGTATTTGAATTTCAAATTCTAAACTGATTTTGACTAGTTTGACTGGGGTGCTGACTGGCTGCGCAACGTGGCAACATCCTACTGGTCTGTACTATTTCGGGTTAGACATTCTATCAGGGCTGTGCGATAAATACCCAATGGCCAGATGAGAGAAGGGAGAGGTATGGCTCACCAGTGAGATTAACTCCGGCGAGAGAGGCACTGGTGGTCGACAGCGTGGTCACTCTGGGGTCTGCGATGGTGGGGAAGTAGCGGACGGCGTGCAGTGAAGGACGCCAGGCTCGAAAATGTGGTTGGCGACGACGATGGCTTCCCGAGGCGATGTCGAAGGGTGACTGGACGGTGGCGAGGGCGTCGGTGCTTCGGAATGTCATCTACGGCGAGATCCTGCAGAGGAAAAACCTTCAGCCAATGGTCAGAGGAGGCGCACGAGAGAGAGGAAGAGAGGGAGGCAAGAGAGGAGTGGCGGAGTTCCTCAACCGCGTCGGAATCGACGGGGATCGACAGCGAGGTCCTCGGTTCCGGCTTCGGAATTGCTTAGCCTGATGGCTCTTTTCATGGAGAGGAAAAGGAGGGGATGCGGGGGTTGTGAGTGGCGAGTAGGGGAAGTGGTTGGGCTCTGGGCTTGCGGGAGGAAGTGGGGAGGGAGCAGGGTGTGCGCCGGTTTCCAGAAGAAGGGGAGGAGCAGTTGGAGAGGATGAAGCCGACAGGTGGGGTCGGCTTGGCAGAGAGAGAGAGAGGTGAGAGTGGGGTAGTGGGCTGGTTCGGGCTGCTGCCTGGTTTGGGCCCGGGTGCGGCCCAGTTGGGTTGTTGTCTCTTCTTTTACTTTTTTTCCTTTTTTTTCTAATTTTCTGATTTCCTGTTTTAGGTTATGAAATAGCTACACTTATTTGATTTGTATAATTCCAATTCTGTCCGCTTCTAAACTTTAAATAATGTGTTTCAAACACATAAACAAGGATTTAGTGTTATTTTGTAAAAAGGAATATTTGCAAGAATTATACATAGTTTTCAAATAACCAGGAACTATATTTAATTAATAACTTTCTAAAAATATTTGATTACTAAAATTTATTTAGAAGGTAAATAAAACAGCAGTGCTTTTGATAATATGACAATTTAATACTTTGTGAATCACCAAATAATGCAATTTGGTGAATAAAGATATTTTCACCATAACTTCCATACACAAGTGGAGCTATTTAAATAATAAACTTTCTAAAATCCTTTTGTTTCAAAAAGATTTCAAACCAACTTGTAAAATTCTGTAGAAAATTCATAATGGCAATCAAGACAGCAAGTGAAAAGTTCTCATGAATAAACTAGTTTTCAAGAGAACTATACTAATTTGACCAAAACGGTTTTATTTGCATAATGCATAATAGGAGTAGGATTTTCAAAATTATTCTTTGAAATCAAGGAAAATACTTTGTGATATTTTAAAATTCATTTTCAAACACCTTGTTGGTAAAGCATACTTTATTTTATAATGAATCATGTTTGTAAATATGCCCTTGGCAAGATAGCTTGCATAGGGTTTAAAATATAACTCAAATAGTTTGTTGAAAATCAATTTCCTCAAACAGTTCTTCAAAGCATAAAAGGAAGTTGAAGTAGTTTTTCTAACTAACATTTGAGTTGGGAATATTTATAAGAAACTATTTTTTTGGTAAACCTTTGAAGGAAAATAGTTTTATTTTGAAGGTTTAATAAAACCTTAGGGAAAACCATTTAATTATACTCAAAAAGTTTTAAATCCCTGTGATTTTTCAATCAATAGAAACAAAACAATTTTTTATTCAAAACTCTGGTAAAAACTTGGGATGTTACAGACTACCACCCTTAAAAGAAATCTCATCCCCGAGATTTGAAAAGGCTAGAAAGGTAGAAGGGTTTGGGGTACTTAGGTGGCTACCACCCTTAAAAGAGACTTTTGTGGGTAGTCTATGTTTTTGGGTTCTGACAGGGCATCCTTGGTTTGACCTGGCACTGGGTCATCTTTTGAGTCTATAGATAGATTCTATCTTCATTTCCAATAGGTGGGTGTCCCAAATCACAAACCTGGGTTTCTAATATTTCTCAAGAAATCTTGAGTATAACTTTGTTCCATTGTGGAGCTTATATCCAGCAATGTAGGTTGTTGAACTACTTTGGACACTGAAGGATCACTCCTTGGGTTAATCAGAGGATCATGTTGAGGTGATCTCCTGTCTTCACTTCATGCTCTTTGCTGACATCCTTGAAGGTCCTTCATCTTATGGTTTCCTCTCCCTGGTGAGCACTTTTGGGGGTCAAACGGAGTTCTTCAGGTTGGTAGGACTCCTTCCATCACGTGTCTTCTTCAACGTACGCTTGTGTTCCCTCACCGCAATTTTACATTTTGGCCACACTGGCTCACTATAAGGGGTATAACATCTTGTCCTCCTACGGTTAAGGTTTACAACATCGTCTCTCTTGTAGGTATCTCTCTCTAGGTTCGCAAAGCTAACATTATGAGAGAGAAAGAGTAGTAGGAATGGTGATCAATCCATCCTGCACCCAAATCATTACTTCATACATGGCTTGTTAAACCTCGTACTCTAACTCTTGGTCAAGCTCACTAGCTTTGACAAAAAATTCTTAGAGATAGAACCAATGTTCCAAAACCCATTTTTGAATATTTTTTAATAGAACCAATCTATCATTCCTTAACTAAGGGTTTGCATACTCTATCGTATGGTGTTAACTCTTGAGTTGCAGGTCCTTTGGCTTGCCATCTCTTTAGAAAAATATAATCCATTCAACAAGGTTGTCCTTAGCTCTTACAAGTCCTCACAATATTTATTACAAGGCACTAGTTGCATACAAATTCTTCCAAGTTGGCTACACCTTGTTCTGTCTTCTCCTTGTAGTGACGAACTCTTTAGTTATCCCATTTTCTGAAGTCTTGAAGTGCTTTTCTCTTCGCATCTCCTTGCATAGTGTCCCTTTTGGTGACATTTCTGACAAGTGACAAAATCTGTTCCCCTTTGCATGTTTGGTTCTGGACATTCCCTCGCATAATGTCCAAGCTCCCTGCAATTCCAGCATAACGTTTTGCTATTGTCTTTCTCCTTCATCTTCTTCTTCTTCTTCTTCTCCTTTTTGGGTATCTCTAAGGCTAGAAGATCTCTTACTTCATTTTCTTCATATTCCACTACCATGGTGGGACACCTTTTTCTTTTCTTCAAGGAATCTCTAGATAAATGTCCTTCTTCTTCACATGAAAAGCAACACTTGGTGGTAAGGTTGTGTGTTGTTCCCATGATTTTATCTTCCACCTTCATCTTTGGTCTTCCATGTTCAGGGGTCTTTCCTAGCAGTTGGCTCATTCCATCCTTAGCTTGTTGATTCATTCGTTGCACCGTGGAATAAAACTTACATTCAGCAGGAACATGATTGATTCCTTCGCATAGGAAACAAATAACTTGGGACATGGGGCATTCTCCAATTGGGTGACTCATATCACAGTAAGGACACTGTTCATGACAGTCCTTAGACGTGTGTCCTATTTCTCCACATCTCTTACAGGCTTGCAGTGTCATCTCAACATCAGCTCTTATTGTCTTTCCACCATGATCATTTTGTGGCAGGCTATTATTGGTACTAGCCACAATCTGGGACATCATTTGTACTATTCGTGAATGATCATCTAGTACTTGCTGTACTCCTGGAGGCAACTCTTTGCTATCGCGATTAACCACATTCCGAGTCAACACCCGCATCATTCCTATGTGAGCTTCAACCAACTGTTGCATTGCTATCTCCAACTGAGGGTTCTTGTGATTGTCTTGGGGCTGAGTATGCATCTGTTTGAGGTTTAGGGCAGGTTTAGGTCTTAGCATAGTTGAGAAATAGATAGAAGGGATCTAAAGAAGATTCCTACCCAAACACAGCAGAACAAAAGAAATAATCTTACAAACAACATCTAACAAACATTCATCACATCTGGCAAACTATGTCAAACACTGATAATCTAGTATGGTCATACCCCAATTTCATATGGTCATTAGATTATCACAACATCGTTGGTACTATAAACTAGAATTATTGGTGATCTTGTCTATTACTTGCTTGTGTACTTCAAGTTTCTCCTCTACTTCCTTGATTCATCTTCAAGAGTTGTGCAAGCTGCATTTGAGTCTTTCTCCAAGTTCTTCATTTCGCCTTCAATGTAGTTCTTCATGTTGAGTCAAGGAAAATATATGGAGTATCAGTCTCCCACTTCTGGCACATTGTGATCTTCTATCCTTTGTTGATGATTTCAGAGTAGGGTCATCTATCTCAAAAGGAACCATTTGAAGAGGAAGTAGGAAAGAATACAAGGAGTTCAAAATGCAAACTCTTTTTTTATATGTAACCAGAAACAAGATGAGATAGATTTTTTTTATCCTAGGGTCTTCCTGTTTCTAATTCCAAACCTAGGGTATCGATCCTACAGGCAACACTATGCTCTGATACCATTTTGTAATGCCCCACCTTTGGATTAAGGTGGAACACCTGTGTTAAGTGCTATTCCCTGGATCACTGATAGCACCACAGAACAAAATAAAGTATTCATTGCATAGTATCAAGTTTACAATGTGGATCCAGATACATAAGTCTTTAAACTTACAAACTAGCTTAGTCTCATAGACTAGCTCAAATGTCAGAGTTCAGCACAATATAAACACAACGGAAACTAGGGTAGCAGTGAGCCTCCATCTTCACCATGCGCCACATGTAGTCATGTTGGAATGTAGACTCGAGATCCTATCAACTTACTCCTCATCAGAAGAACCTGCACATTTGAATATGCAGCCCCATAAATGGGGGTCAGTACAATGATGTGCTGGCAAATGACACATACTTGGTGGCAGTTGTGAAAGAGCTATCTACATGATATTTAGCTGATGGAGCTTTTGGCTGTTTTGCATAGAGCAATATTTATCCTATCATTTTCTTTAAAACAAACTTTTAATCTTTGAAAGACTTTGAAGGGGCACATGGTTAAATCCACCATGGCACCAAAGTCACCTGGTTAAATCCACCAAGATGACCCCATGAGGTTAAATCCACCACATGGTTGAATGAAAGGGCACATGGTTAAATCCACCATGAGCACCAAAGTCACCTGGTTAAATCCACCAAGATGACCCCATGAGGTTAAATCCACCACATGGTCCTGAGACTATTTCTAAACAAGTTTTATTCATTCTGAAAAAGGTGATGAGACTCTTTCGTACATCCTTGACTAGGAACTCAAATTGTCCGTAACCGGGGACACGGCTAATCGATTAGTTTGGCACCCTGCAGGGGTTGTGCACTTTCACCTTAAGACCCATTCTACCCAGAGAGAAGAATGAGACAGGACTTTTCAGAAGGAGCATTCAACCATCCGGATCTGACCGTGCCCAAAATACCACCCTCTGTCAGTACCCATGGATGAACCCTCACAACATACTCAATCAAGACAGAGCCCATATTGTCATAAGGCTGTACTAGAAGCTCACTAAGCAAGGAAGACATGGTAGTCTCTTTGTTCCTGGGTGGCATACCACAAGTGTACTAACCCTCAGGAAAATACCACATGCCATGGTTAAATCCACCATGCATGTGGCCCCAAGTAGCCAGTCAACATAAACCAAGCAATGCCATTTCCACCCAGGTGTTTCATTGGGATTGAAGTTAAATTTCAAAACTAAACATCAACTTATGAAACAAGCATTGGTATCAGTTTTCAACATTGGAAATCCTACGAGGAGTTGGTTCAGGGGTGGCTATAAACTATTAGGTTCTAGCATTGCAACACTTCATTTTGAGAAACCAACCTATCATGCACACTACTATTAAAACACTAATGCATATAGTAAAATGGGTAGAGGATCATGTGTGTCACTTGCCTTTTTGAAGCTTAAACCCTTTCTCTTCTCTCAACAAAACATATGGCTCTCCAAACCAATCTATAATATAGAGATACACAAAGTAAACACACCACACCAAAAGCAACAAATCAAGCAAGACAAGCAAATGAAAAGGATTGGTTTAACATTTTAAATTTCATATGATTTTATGTGCTGAGAGAGATATGGCTAAGTTAGATTTTTAAATTCTTCTTTGAAGAACTCAAACTAGTTTTGATTATAGTTCAAGAATAGTATTTGATTTGAATGGTTTATGATATGTGTGGCATGGGGTAGAGTATATCACCCCAATATCAAAGGAGATACTAAAAAAGATGCATCGCAACTTATTCAATTTACTCAAGTGTAAATTGAATGTTATGAACTAGGTCCACAAGAATAGAATGGCATGATGTTGGGTGATGATCAAGATGAACCTTGATAGGGATTGATAGGTATGATCATATGATTCACTTTTGTAAAAGGAATCATATTGAAAATAATTATAGAATTAATTCTATAATGAAAATACTCAAATTCTCATAATTGAATATGAATATTTGCAAGGTGATTCAAATATTTTGGACAGTGATGCTACTGGATAGAGGATAGTAACACAAAGCTACTGCAAGTGGTTTCACTCCAAACTAATTTTTAGAATTCAAATGATGATCAAAATAGTGATTTGAATAAATTTAACAGTACCAAGTTTGTACACGTTCCAAGTTTGAAATCTTTTGATTCTAGAGTATTCTACATGTTCTAAGGAATCCATAGACTACAAATTTGTAGCATTTGGATCTACAGAACAAGAGTTATAAATTTTATGGTGTTTTTAAGTCATTTTTGTTGTTTTTTTTCACTTCAAAACTTTGCTCAGTACCACTATGGTTTCTCTACATATTTGTGTTCTACACATTGCAAGGATTCCAGGGATACCTAATTTGCAAATTTAGGCCAAGTAGACTATTTTATATCGATTTTACAAGTTTAGAGCATATTCTGGTATTTGAATTTCAAATTCTAAACTGATTTTGACTAGTTTGACCAGGGTGCTGACTGGCTACGCAACGTGGCAACATCCTACTGTTCTGTACCGTTTTGGGTTAGACATTCTATCAGGGCCGTGCGATAAAGATCCAACGGCTAGATGAGAGAAGGGAGAGGTATGGCTCACCGGCGAGATTAACTCCGGCGAGAGCGGCACTGGTGGTCGACGGCGTGGTCACTCTAGGGTCTGTGATGGCAGGGAAGTAGCGGACGGTGTGCAGTGAAGGACGGCGGGCTCGAAAACGTGGTCGGTGACGATGATGGCTTCCCGAGGCGATGCCGAAGGGTGACTAGAGGGTGGCGAGGGCGTCGGCGCTTCGGAATGTCATCTACGACGAGGTCCTACGGAGGAGAAATGTTCGGCCGGTGGTCAGAGGAGGCGCACAAGAGAGAGGAAGAGAGGGAGGCAAGAGAGGAGTGGCGGAGTTCCTCAACCGCCTCGGAATCGACGGGGATCGACAGCGAGGTCCTCGGTTCCGGCTTTGGAATTGCTCAGCCTGATGGCTCTTTTCATGGAGAGGAAAAGGAGGGGATGCGGGGGTTGTGAGTGGCGAGTAGGGGAAGTGGTTGGGCTCCGGGCTTGCGGGAGGAAGTGGGGAGGGAGCGGGGTGTGCGCCGGTTTCTAGAAGAAGGGGAGGAGCAGTTGGAGAGGATGAAGCCGACATGTGGGGTCGGCTTGGCAGAGAGAGAGAGGTGAGAGCGGGGTAGTGGGCTGGTTTGGGCTGCTGCCTAGCTTGGGCCCCGGGTGCGGCCCAGTTGGGCTGTTGCCTCTTCTTTTCCTTTTTTTTTGCTTTCTTTTTTCTTATTTTCTAATTTTTTGTTTTAGGTTTTGAAATAGCTACACTTATTTGATTTGTATAATTCCAATTCTGTCCAATTCTAAAATTTAAATAATGTGTTTCAAACACATAAACAAGGATTTAGTTTTATTTTGTAAAAAGGAATATTTGCAAGAATTATACATAGTTTTCAAATAACCAGGAACTAAATTTAACTAATAACTTTCTAAAAATATTTGATTTCTAAAATTTATTAAGAACGTAAATAAAATAGTAGTGCTTTTGATAATATGACAATTTAATACTTTGTGAATCACCAAATAATGCAATTTGGTGAATAAAGATATTTTCACCATAACTTCCATACACAAGTGGAGCTATTTAAATAATAAACTTTCTGAAATCATTTTGTTTCAAAAAGAATTCAAACCAACTTGTAAAATTCTGTAGAAAATTCATAATGGCAATCAAGACAGCAAGTGAAAAGTTCTCATGAATAAACTAGTTTTGAAGAGAACTATACTAATTTGACCAAAACGGTTTTATTTGCATAATGCATAATAGGAGTAGGATTTTCAAAATTATTCTTTGAAATCAAGGAAAATACTTTGTGATATTTTAAAATTCATTTTCAAACACCTTGTTGGTAAAGCATACTTTCTTTTATAATGAATCATCTTTGTAAATATGCCCTTGGCAAGATAGCTTGCATAGGGTTTAAAATATAACTCAAATAGTATGTTGAAAATCCATTTCCTCAAACAGTTCTTCAAAGCATAAAAGAAAGTTGAAGTAGTTTTTCTAACTAACATTTGAGTTGGGAATATTTATAAGAAACTATTTTTTTGGTAAACCTTTGAAGTAAAATAGTTTGATTTTGAAGGTTTAATAAAACCTTAGGGAAAAGCATTTAATTATACTCAAAAAGTTTTAAATCCCTATGATTTTTCAATCAATAGAAACAAAACAATTTTTTTTTATTCAAAACTCTGGTAAAAACTTGGGATGTTACAAAACAATGACATCTTGCCAATACAATTCAAGTGTACTGACCTTTTGTGGCTGCAACGTTTCATGTTGTAGGTTTTGACGATAAGAAAGGTACGACAGGGTTACGAGTCTATCCGCAGCATGTTCGCCTATGGCACATGAAGAAGGACTCCATGCTATTTTTTATTTCATTGTAAACTCTGATAGCTTTATGCTATGAGTATTATAAAGTTTCTTTATGTAATTGCTAGATCATGCGATGTAATAAAATGACCTTTGTTTCTTGATATTACATCTTAAACTGTGTGTGCTAGCGTTTGATCCAGGGACTAGCACTGAAAATCACAGGGATCGTCATCTTTAAAAGGTGATGTCACTACACCATCAATAATTGCTACAAGGACTATAGCAATATAAAAACATGCATTTTTATAAACCTTTAAGAAACATGCTAAGTAAGTAAATAGGATCATATATGCATCAAGAATAGATGGCTTGCCTTGATTGGCTTGTCCCTAGTCCTCTTCCTCCTGGTACTCGAACACCTCACCCTCCTCAGTGCACTCGGCGTTGTTCGATTCTGTCGCCAGTATGAAATAACAAGCAATAAGCAAACAATCATACACAAGGCACATGCATCATCACAATCGAATCAAACAACCAAAGAGTATCAGAAACAAACAAGTTTAGATTCTAAACAAAATTTTAAAAACATGGATAAACCTATTAAAACTAGGGTACTTTGTTATAGCAAGGAAACCCTATTTCATCCAAACAAGCATGCAGGTGCCTAACTTGATCAAATCACACACTCAGCATACCAGTAGATAGATAACAAGTTTCTCAATCCAACAAAGTTGGATTCACTCCAAAATACCTTGTGGTTAATTTTATACGAATTTTATAGTAATAACAATGATTAGAACACTCAAATAATTCCCAGATATTCTCTGGAACTCAGAAAAATGCACCAGAGGATGTTCTAGAAAGCTATCACATTGCATGACACATAGAAATTGGATTCATGCTAGAATACCCATTGTAGTTTAAATGAGAAAATAAACACGACTATATATTCTAATGGCCATTTTAATTACAACTGTAGATATACACCTCCTAAAATACCAAACTCAGTGATACATGCAAACTAATATACCAGAGCATCTCTGGAAATTGGAATTACACAATTTCAATTTACAGATTTCTAGATTTTTCTTTTTTGAGTAAAAAGGACTAGATGTACACAACTAAATCACGGCTATTCTACAGGGCTTCAAATGGAGTGGGGCCAGATCCGGTGCGGGCGCCCAGGCGGGAAAGCGCCCATCTGCGCTGACAGGCCTGCCTGCTGTCAGCAGCTACAGCGACCGAAGGGGTACATAGGGACCTAGATCGTCTGATCAAAGGAAGATCAACAGACCCCAGTCATCTTCTTCCTCCAGCTGGGGCGGACAGAGGCAAAACCCTAGCCGGGCCGAGAAGGGCACAGCAGCTCACCTAGGGAGATCCTCCGGCATCAGGGAGGGCACGAGGCGAGGTGGCATTTGACGGCGATCCCAATGAGGGGTGGGACAAACGGTCTAGATGCCGGGGTGGAGTCTGCGCGTCGATGTGGAAGAGGGTCGCCATGGTGGCTCGAGGGGGTTGATGTACGGGCGTTCCTGGGCCAAAACAAAGGGTGGGTTAGGCAGATACAACGCATGGGAGTTCAGACATGTGAAGAGGGAAGAGCAGAGAGTGCGTGGATCAATGGCAAAATGCCTCCTTTGTTGCAGGTCGAGATTAGGTTTTCTTCCTCTCCTCACTGATGCAGAGCAAGGGGTTCATGCTGGTGTTCCTGGGAGGATAAGGCGGATACATGGTAGTGAAATGAGACATCAGAGAGGGGCTGGGGTGGCCTAGGGCTTATATACCAAGATAGGAGGGTGCATGGTGAGCTATGTCCATGATTTGGGCTTGGGTGGGCGCAAGGGCCTCTGGTTAGGCAACAGGGGCGGTGGAGAGGGTGAGAGAGGGACAGAGGGATGCCTTGCTTGAGAAGGATGGCTGCTGCCCACTTATTTTAGTATGGAGCAATATTTCCTTGCATGGATATTCTCCTTTTCCTTCCAAACACTAAAATACAAGGGTGTGGGGGTGATGCTACAGTAGCATTTCGACTAGAGAGGGTGAGGTTGCTGTAGAGGCCAAGGCAAGGGTTTGATGGAGTTTCAAATAGATTTGAATTTGTTAGGAACTAGATATGATTATGGAGGCATGCATGATGCAAATCCAAATTTGTGAAGTGGGTTTGCTTATCGCCAATAAGATGGATATGGGAAATGTGAGAGAGAGGGTGGTTAGAAAGTTAGGTATGGCATGATCAAGTTTCGCCTAAAAATTGATCACCCAAAATTTATAGCATGAAGATTTGCCCTCATATACTATGAACAAGATTTTGAAATTTTTGATGACAGAGTGGTGATAATGGGCATGAATAACATTTCCAAGGTGTTTTGGGAAGATTTGAATTCTAGAGCTAGGAGATGGGGAAGTTTGTAAAAGGGAGTTTGGATGCATTTTCCTTAGAACAAACACATGGACATAAACAACATTGACTAGAGGTCAAAGCTGTCTCACACTAATTAGAGCAAAGCTTCAAAATATATCCACAAGGGTATGGGAGGGTAGAGGAGGTCAAGAATAAGAGGAATAGGTCATAGGGTGGTCTCTGATCAATTTGTTTCAAAAATTAAAAGTGTGAGCAAAACTACATCTGATAAAAGTCAAATGGTTAGTGATTTGATTAGCCTCAGAAACAGGACAGAAATAATTAGAAGATGGCCTCAATTGACCAAGTTGTAATGGAGAGAATGGAAGACCACATAACATGGATGGAATCCGGAAGGTACATTGTCATGGATGGAACATATGAGCTTAAGACAAGTGTCTGAAAACTGAATCTGTTAACCAAAGTGAAGATAGTCTACACTAGGTGTTTGATGAAATATCTGAAAGAAAATAATTTTCGAAAATTGAGAGGAGCCTCTTAAGATTGGATGGAGATGATTCTAATAACACCATAGGTGCATTCCTTAGGTTAGTTTGATTAGTACTAAAATCCTCAAAGGGAGCTCCTAATGCCTTATGGTAAGACATTGGAGTTAGGGTTTTAGGATTGAGAGGAAAACATCAAAATAAGTTTTATTTGAAAGATAGACTGAAAATAATTCATAAGGATGTCCCCACTGGACAATATATTAATGGATGAGTTTTGAATAGGTTAGGCCACAGGCCTACCTGAAGACCATATCTACACACAAGTAGCTCATCAAAGTCAAACAGAGTCACACAAAGTCAACTCAACACACAAAACCAAACATTAGCAACCAATCTAGCAATAGTAGAAACAAAGGTTAAACAAGTTTTCAATGATGATCATGCCATGGTGGAGTTGAAAAGGGTTTTTCAAGAAAAGAGTAAAGTTTTGGTAACTATTTTCAGAAACAAATGGAGACATAAACATCTCCTTTACCGACTTTTCTCAAAGGTGCTTGAAAACCACTGACCAAGGTTTATAAAATAGTAGTTTCGTAAAATAGTGGGATCATAACACTATGTCCTTGTAGTTTTATAAATACATAGTCTTAGTAAAGTCTTTGTTTAAAAATAGGTCTTGCCTCCTGTTTTGGAAAATAAAACATTTTGAAAATAAAGGAGGTGCCAAGTTACTTTGTTTGGAGAAAAAGCTAGAAGTACAAGTGAGGGCATGATCACAAGAACACAAGGATTGTGTTGGTCCACCAACTTATTCATCAATCCACACTCTTGCAAACAAGATTTTTCACAACAATCTAGGCAAACATACATGAAATTCTATTTTATTTATCTAGTTGCAAAAAAAGTTTTTGTTGGCTCTCATTTTTCCATTACGAAACTTTCCTTAAACAGGTTTACAAAAATTGGGGTGTTATAGCTCTTCCCCCCTTAAAAAGAATCTCGTCCCGAGATTCCTAAGCATAGTACTAGATTGGTCTAGAGACTATGTTAGAATTAGGGTTCAACGACTGCTCTTCCAACTCACTGATGATACCTTGAGCTGCATCGAAGACTTGCTTTTGCCAAAGATGTGGATTGTCTTCATTTGCGGAAGTTGATGGCTGAAGATTTGATGCTGCCGAGAATTCCTTGTCGAAACCTTGTCAAGATGCCTAAGGTTAGTGCAGTTAGGCTATCTAGTGTGCCCATAAATATTCTACAGAAGTCAAAAGGTCATCAACCCATAGCTGAGGTCTTGAAAAGTTGAGGCTTCTCTGGTAGCTCTCGCTAGCTTGGAGTTGTTTCTTCTTTCATGTAGCTTGATGGAATCTTCAAATCTTGGTGTCACGCCTTGAAGCTGGATGTTGGTGTAGACCCTTCTGTCTTGAGCTTGGAGTGCTCTAGAGACTGTAGATAAGGGCGATTAAGCTTCGGCCTTTCTAGGTACGTATGATCTGTAGACTTAAATTTTATATGCTTCCTAACTATCAGGATGCATGTTAGTCCTAATTGCAAGCATTCTTCTGGGTCTTCTTGGGCTTGAGCTGAAGGTTCTTCTTTGGTGGAGGCGAGTCGAGGGCTTCGTCCTGAAGAGGCTTCAGGCTTTGATACGTCTCAAACGTATCTATAATTTTTGATGCTCCATGCTTGTTTATGCACCATTTGCTTTGTGTTTTGTGACACTTCGTGGCATTTTTATTCATTTTTTGGAACTAACCTATTAACGAGATGCCACAGTGCCAGTTCCCTATTTTCTGCTATTTTTGTGTTTCGAAAAAGCTACACAGGAAATATTCTCGGAATTAGACGAAACAAAAGCCGAAGTTCCTATTTTTCCTGACACGAGACGGAATCCAAAGCAGAGACGGAGGGGGGCCAGCAGACAGGCAACCCATAGGGTTGCGCGGCCTACCCCTGGCCTGCGCCACCAGGTGATGTGGCCGCCTGGCCCACCTCTTGACGCCGCCCTTACGCCTATATATTCTCCTTGGCGAGGAAAACCTAAGACCCGATCAATTTTCCATGAAACATACTGCAAGTCGCCGTCATCGATGCGAAATCGGGAGGGTCCGAAAGCTCTTCCCGGCACCCTGCCGGAGAGGGAATCACCGCCGGAGGGCTTCTTCATCACCATGCCTGCCTCCGGAGTGATGCGTGAGTATTCTACCTTGGACTACGGGTTGTCCATAGCAATAGCTAGATGGTTGTCTTCTCCTCCATGTGCTTCATGTTTAGATCTTGTGAGCTGCCTATCATGATCAAGATCATCGTTGTGTAATTCTACATGTTGTGTTTGTTGGGATCCGATGAATATTGGTACTTTGTCAAGTTGGTTTATTGAATTATCATCTCTATGTTGTTTATGATTGTAGTGTACCTGTGCTTTATTTGTGCTAGTCCCGGATCAACTGCTAGCACACATAGTTACAGGATGAAGTACCAAGAATACAAAGGTCTTTATTACAATGCTTGATCCACAAATAACATAGTTCTTTTACAACTCGATAAGGCACAAAGCCACAAACTTATTACAACGCTAGAAATGACTAAGTAAATGAAACTACAATTCTTCTTTTCTTCATAGCTCCACAGGCAGACGTGTTGGACGAATACTCGTGACCGAAGCGCATCAATCTTCAATCTTCATAGTAGCCACCTGCAATATGATACATTGCAGCCATGGAGGGTCAATACATTTGAATTGTATTGGCAAGTTACTAAATTCATGCTAAGTTATGGCAAAATAAAGGATGCGAGTTTTTAGAGAAGACGCTTGAAGATTTATGCTCCCAAGCTATCAAGTCAAATGTTTTTAGAAGGTCTTGGGGAGCACAAGGATTTTACACACCAAGTGTCCAAATAAATCTAACACATGGATATTACACACCATGTGCCCAATCCTACCATATGGATATTACACACCATATGACCAAAGTCCCAATCTAACACATGGATATTACACACCATGTGACAAAAACCCTACCCATGAACGATGTTACTCACGAACATGGGTTTTTCTCTCATGCATCGATATTACACATGATCATGAGGTTTTGCTCAAAACTAAAACACGACGAGGAAGTCCTTTTTTTTAAGGGCGACGAGGAAGTCCTTTGATTGCTCTTGATGCGCGCAAGCTTGTAGGGCCACTCACTGGATGCAGCTGTTGTAGATATCTTTTCCCGCTTCACAACATTGCATTGAAAACCTTTTTATTCCAAACATTTTTCACAATGCTACCCCAGAATGGGTGCATGTTAAATCCTACATCTCTGCACACAATGTCTACTCGCAATCATATTATAACTTCACAAAGCATAGCATTCTCTCTACACAAACATCTATCAATTTAATGTTAAGGATCAAGCTTAACATGGTAAAGCAACTTGCCTTGGTAGATTTGAAGATCTCACACTTCTCTCTATCAACTCAGGAGTTGCAATCCGTTCAATCTAAAACAGGGTAAAATAGCACACCATAAACACATAGCAGCATACAAACAATCACAAGGAAACATTATGAATGCAATATGTGGTTTAAACATGAAAAACTCCGTTAACCATGCCTTCTGATTGATAACTACATGCATGATGTCATGGTCAAATTTTTAGAATTGATTACAATATGTAAAACATTTTAATTACACAAGAAAGGCATTAATACAATTTAAATCCACAAGAAACAAATATTAAGAACCAAAAATTTAGTTCTGTTCCTTACACTACAGAGGATTTCATTTAAATCTATTAGAAACAGAGACCACTCAAAAATATTTTATACAACTAATTTTATAGCCAAAACACTCTAATAGAGATTTTATAAATTCGAGAAACTTAAAGTACGTAAAATCAAATTTTTATTCCATATTAAGATTATATATAATTTTATGAATCCGTACATATCTTATTTGTCGAAAAGGGACTTCTAGATCTTTTTCTATGAATTTTACAAGAATTGCACATTTGCAGATTCGAATTACAGAAAAGCGGGTTTTAATAAGAAAGCTGATCGCCACATGGCGCAATCTGATTGGGTTATACCCGTTCGCGCGAATCAGCATGCTAAACCATCGGATCTAAAGCATGATGGATGGCAGAGATTGGATCTGGGAAGCTCACCGGAAAAGATGGCCGGCGACGGTGGTGGTGGTGCTCGGATGTCGACGGTGGCGATGCTCCGGCAATCTCTCGACGTGGAGAAGTAGATGACGACGTTCAGCTCCTCGCGGCAGTTACGAAGGTCTCCTCTGAAACTTCTCCTCCTTCCCAGATCGACGGTGATGTGCGGATGGAGATCTCTGACTCCGGCGGAACTCTGGCGGCTTCGTGTGGTGGTTCCAGTGCTCTAGAACGACTAAAAAGTATATGAGAAGATTCAGAGTAGAAAGGAGAAGAGCTTAGCTTAAAAAGGAGGGGCAGGGGAGGTTCCTTTTGAGGGTGACCTGGAGCTCCGAAGCTCCAACAATGGTGGCGACAATGAACTACTCCGGCGAGCAATTCCGGAGCAGCCTGGCGGCGTAGTGGTTAGGGTTTTGAGGGGAAAGACTGTACGAGTCGAGGACTATTTATATGAGATTTTTCGTGGGCGACGGGCAAGAAATCTGGGCTGAATTGACCCAAAAATCGGGATTTTCGGGTCTGTTTCCGTTCGA
Source organism: Dactylis glomerata (assembly GCA_007115705.1). Lineage (NCBI taxonomy): Eukaryota > Viridiplantae > Streptophyta > Magnoliopsida > Poales > Poaceae > Dactylis > Dactylis glomerata. The sequence continues at coordinate 11,736,911 of QXEO01000531.1, forward strand.
GTACGTGAGCTGGAATCTGTTCCAGGTTGAAGATGACATGCGGGTCCCATGCGTCACAAGAAAAAAAAAGCAGAAGCCGGACCTGGCGCTGCGCACTCACGCGCGGGACTTGACTTGCCATGGGCCGCGGTGTGCTACGCACGCGCGTGCAGGAGTTTGGCTGGGCTGACCCAGCCGCTCTTGTCCCAATACTTTTTTTTATTGCGTTTTCTTTTTTCTTTTTCCGATATATGTTCTAGAATTTGTTTTATGAATCCAAATTGTTTGAAACGAATTTCTAAAGATTTGTAAAATCCTAAATACTATTTTAGGACATTGTGAGACTATTTCCCTAACTAAATATTCAAAATAATTTCCATAGGCTATTGCCTAATAAAAAATATTTAGGTGTTTTCAATTTGATTTTCTCCAATTTTAAAACAACAATGCATGAATGCAAGATGATGAAGGATGTGCATGTAAAATGTTTTTGAATTTTTTTGAAATTTGTTTCAATAGGATTCAAAATTTTAAAAATTCTGGTGAATTTTCAATCCAACATAAATATTTAAAGGCTTGTTTATTTATTTTCACATTCCAAAATTTGGAAAATTTTGAGATGTGACAGACTACCACCTTTAAAAGAATCTCGTCCTCGAGATTTGGAGAGGCTAGAAAGAAAGGTTCAGGATACACTTGGGTGCTACCACCCTTAAAAGATTTTTTTAAACCAATTGTAACTAGAAAGATCACTTGGTGTCTCGGGGCTTCTTCTCGGGGCAATCATAGGCATAGTGTCCAGTGTTGTGGCACTTGAAGCATGTGACTTGATCAAGGTCCTTCTTGGGCTTCTCACTGTTGTTGTCTCCATGACCATTATTGTTGAAGCCATGGTGATCTTGGTGCCGATGACCACTATGGTGGTGGTCATTTCGCTTTCGGTGATGATGCCCATTTCCACCATTCTTATGGTGGTCACTCCCTCCATGACAATTTTCAGAACCTCCATTTCCGTCATTAGATTTATGTGGATTCTGATATTGTCCTGAGTATGAAGTCCCATGGTTATGCTTCCTCTTCCTATTTTCAGACTGCTTCATCTTGCTCTCTAGAGTTATAGCTTGATCAAGCAGAGACTGAAAGGTAGGAGTGTAGGCAACAAACAGAGGGATTGACAATTCATCGTTGAGGCCTTCTAGAAACTTCTCCTTCCTCTTTGCATCAGTGTCAATGTCGTCCGGTGCATAGCATGACAGATTGGTAAACTCATCAATGTACTCAGACACGCTACGGTACTTTTGTCTAAGATCACGGAACTCCTTCTTCTTCAGGCCCATCACACCAGAGGAAATGTGTGCAGCCCAAAATCCTTCCTGGAATGAGTCCCATGTGACTCCTTCAATGGGATGAGTGATCTGGTAAGTGTCCCACCAACTTGCTGCTGGTCCTTCCAGCAGATGAGCTGCAAACCTGAACTTTTCAGCATCAGTGCAACCAGTAGTAACCAACTCTTTGTTAACCGAACGGAGCCAATCCATGGCCTCCACTGGTTCAGCAGAACATGAAAACTTGGTAGGGCGAAGCCTTAAGAACCTTGCAAGCATGTCGACCTGAGGGGGTGGCGGTGGTGGCGGATTGTTATTGTTGTTGTTCTGAGTGTTGGCAAGAAACTGAGTCATGACTTGCATGAGTTGAGCCTGGGCTTCCATCATCTGTTGTATCTGTTCCTCAGTAGAGCGACGAGGAGGCATCTGTTGGGTTTGAAATAGGTGAGGTTAGACTTAGAGATAGAGTCTAAGGAAATAAAATTTTCCTACCCACAACACATGCATATAAACATTCCTTGAAAATAAAACATACACAAGCACACACAAGCATAGAAGAAAACCTTAAGGCCAAGCATGCAATAAACAAGTCACAAATAGTTTGAAGGTATGCAAACGTTTAAGTCGTAAGGGATACAATGTCTAATGCCATACCACAAGCGGTCACGGCATGAACGCAACTCATAGATAAGGTGGGGTAGTCTCTCTAACTACTCTACTCTTCCATGGCGACTTCCTCCTCTTCAACATCGAAGCCATTCTCCTTGAGTAGCCTCTTGTAGTCCTGCAGGTCTTCAGTTAGGGTGTCGACCTTCTCTTGAAGCTCCCTCTTGTCGGCGCGCAGCTTCTCGATCAGATCGTGGTCCGCTTCAAGCTCGAAGTCGTTGCACTCTAACTTCTGCTTCAGCTCTCTAACTTCTTTGTTCCTGGCTTGGATCTTCTTCTCTTGGTTCTTCCGCTGCTTCTCTTGAGTCTCGAACTTTGCCTCCATCTCCTTGATCCTCTACTCCAGCTCTAGGTGTTGTTTGTCCTTCTCGGCAAGCTGGGCACGTAGCTCGTCATTGATGAACAACTCATTGTACCTCTTAGCATCGACGTCCCTAACGAGGTACTCTAACTCGGCGGGGTGTATGCGCATGGGGTCCTGGACACTGTCAGATAGTCTGATGACCATGCCCTTCTCATCACGTCGGTCGTAGGGGTGGGAATAGTGGTTTTGGAGCTCGGAGAAGTGACGTTGTGACATCCCAAAATCGACACCTTGCAGATTATAGCGATCATGCCACAATCTACATGATGTCGCTTTGGAAATGCACCACCAAGCGACTCGTGCATGTGCAACATGCACGCGACGCGGGTGGAATCAAGGTAGCAACAGTTACACAAGTTCACGATGGAACCCACAAAATAATATATAATATAACCAAGAAGACTCCATGAGTCAAAATATCCAAATATACATACAAAGATTCAAATCATACATAAAGCAAAATAGTATCCGAGTACGGACAAGAATGCAAATGGGCCTAAGAGGCCTGAAGATAAACGATGGCGTCCAAACCCTGCCCAGGCCAAGCCGGAAGGGTAACCTTGCTAACGTCGTCGCTCCCAAACCTGTGAAGATCAGGCCAACGGTTGCCGAAAAAGAAGGGAGAAAGAGAAACGAAAAAATACGAGGGTGAGTACCGAGGCACGTACTCGCGAGACTGGAATTCAGCTGTGCTCGCCTACAGGCTATATGGTGGACTTAGCGGCAACAAAAGAACTTTACTACAGAGACACTACAACTTCCGTCTAAATAGATAAGATAAGAGAGCGCATAAAAGGAACCAACTAGAAACTAACACCAAAGAAAACACAGCAGATGTATTACCTCCTTCGCACCCATCGAGGAAGCAATTGCAAAGACACTCACACAGTTAACAAGTTTTATATTGCAGGTTTGTTGTTGTAGTTTTGCTAACTTACTACACAAGTTTATTAATATTGAAATAGCAGGTGCAAGTTGTTCTATGATCGAGTAGTACAGCTCCAAGTCGTCCATAACCGCGGACATGGCTTTTCGAAAAGATTTAACCCTGTAGGGGTGCCCAAATATACCCAAACGCACGTTTACCCCTTAATGCCACATGATTAGCACACTTCCGATGGTGTGCCGGCAGGAGGTCACGACTCGCACTCTCCTTCACTACAAACAAGTCCAGGAAGCCACCTAACTAAGTTTAACCCGAATCGAGAGTCCAGCCGAATCTCCGAGACGGACCTAGCTATTGCGGAGACGGCTTCCAAGGCCCGGCTCCACCCACGGGAGACGACCCTCTTCGGCATGTGATAAACGCTTGTGCCGCATAACCTATGCATGCATGCAGAAACAAACAAGGGGTTACAAGGCACCCACGGCTTCCCCCAAAGTAAATCGGATCATAAGATACAAGAGCTGCATGCATGAAAGAACCAAATGGAAAACCTCAAACTAGTTGTGGCCACTGGACAAGTGTGTAGATTCCGACAGTGATCGAGGGGAGGCCCGTAAACGTACCCATGCTTGGTTAGAGCGCTCAGTCTCAGAACAGTTCATGCGATCTCGGGGTCCTAGGGGACACAAGTGAGCCATCGTAAAACCAGCAAAATGACTCACTGATGCCTCTTCTTAATTCAATTTTAATTATTAACATTAAAGTAAGTCATGATTATCTCCAACAACATATATCCATAAAGTAGAGCATGTGATAACTTTCCAACCCAATAAGATAAAACAACTCCAACAACCTGAAGATGCCTACGACTCGCAAGGCCAACTCGAACAACAAGCACACGGGTAATAGGATGTATGGAAGGTTCTATGGCGTTGCTTTGGATAAACAGGTGGATAGGACACGGGACTCGAACAAAGCATCATGACACAAGGCTAGAATATAGAGCTAGCGAGAGCAAAAGTATTAAATGGGTAGAGAGAAAAGGGCTCGCCTGAAAACATTGTCGAAGAACACCCGGAGAACTTGTCGTTGCTCACATCACCACAAAGCGTCCTATTCGCGAAGAAGCAAATCACTACAACAAAAACGGATGCAACACTTACTACTACGGCAAGAGAATCGGCATGATCATGTGAAATATGTATGCATGACATGGCAAATATCATGCAATGCAACTTATCACAAAATTAAACGGAACCGGAATTCCGACACACACATATATATGGTTCAAGTTGTTTTACTACTCGTCAAATTTAAAGGTTGATTAACATGGTAAAGACAAAGCATAGGTGCACTACACAAAATTAAATGAAGTGGGAAAATATTATAAGCATTTCCCATATACTCCATATATTACTTATTAGGTGTGATGCAAAACTGCCACGTCACTATATGATGCGAGATGCAAACAAGCATATGGAATACATATTTAGATTCTACACATTTTTCTGATCAAAATTCATATAAAATACTTTTTATTTCGAGTTTCAGTTTGAAAGATATGACTTAAACAAAATTTGCATAATTGCAGGGATTTCAGAAAACAGAAAACTGGAAAGGCTAAAACTTGGTCCGGACCTGAGCCGAAAAGCAGCGGATAGAAACTGCCGCACGGGTGAGAGTCTACTCGGGCTGAACTTGGCGATGGACTACGCAGAAGGAACTGGGCCAAGGCCCATCAGCATCGGATCTGAACAAAATGGAGCAAAAAGGTGAGGCTTTTGCCTCTGATGGAATTCAAACCAGAGACCTCACGCGCAGGCACAAAGGAACCAACCAGTCAGGCTATGAACAGATCTTGTAGATGACCGTGAAGCGCGTCAATTGAACCAGATCATCCGCGTGGATTGCATTGATGAAGCGGAGAAGAGCGACGGCGGTCATGGTGTTTCTTGGGGACGAGGAGGCGACAGCGGGAGATGATCTGGGCGTCTAGGACGGAGTGCCTGGCGTCAGAGATGAACTTGGGAACACAGTCATTGGAGCGCTGCATCACCGGAGTTGCTTGACAAGGACAGAGCTTTGCAGCGACAGTCTCGCGAGTACGTCCATGGTGGAGAAGACCTCGGATAGAAACCAAATGGCGACCGTGAGGCTCAAATCGACGGTGCAGTATGGAAAACAACGGAGGAGAGCTGGAACAGATCTGGGGACTCACCAAGAAGACAAGCAAGGGTTCAGAGAGGGCGGAGAGGAAGCAGCGCGCAGGTGGTCATCGGTGGAGAAGAAGTACCATGGCACGGGGGGCAGAGCCCGAAAGGAGAGCGAGGTGGAGTGGCGGCTGAAGAAAAGAATGGAGGGAGCTAGCTAGGCTAGGGTTGTACGGGCAGCAGCCGGGGACAATTTTATAGCTTCGGGAGGCGTGCTTAGAGCCATCCCATCGCAACCATGGCTACATGTAGCGCTGGATGCGCTGCCGTACAGGGAAGAAAGCGACATGAGAGGATGTGGTGGTAGATAGGCCAACTCGGGCTGGAGACAAACGAGGAAGGCTGGGCTCTCTCTTTCCCTCAAACTTTTTCTAAATTTGTTTTCAGATTAAGAAAAGAAGAGATGTAGGTTCAGGAAGGATTTGAATATGAGTTTGAAACATTTTAGACTTCAAAACCTTTATCAGATTTCCAAGAAGTTTTCAAACCAAAAATAAGTATAATTTTTAGGGTGTGGTTTAATTTGAAATAAGAAAAGAGAGGGGAGGGATTATAATAAAAAGTATACGAGCATATATTGAAATAGAGTTTAATCCAAACAATGTTTGGTTTGACAAAAACATGCAGAGTTATAGATGGATGATGATGCAAGACGTCACGATGACGTGAAAAAGAAAAGAACACGCAATTCTATTATTGGAGATTTTTCTGGGTCATTACAATCGACACCACTAACAAGGGATCTTGCCCCGAGATCCATGATAAGACGGGGGAGGAGTTGGTTAAACTATCAAATCTTCATGCTCCATGTTGATCCTCACGACACCACTAACAAGAGGTTTCTTCTCGACACCACCAACAAGGGATGCTTGCTCACATCGACGATGATCTTCTCGAGAACAGACCTGTTAGGATAAAGGCAAGAGATTGTCCACCCGTGTAGGAACCTAAAACTCAGAGAAGCAGGTAAGTGAGAGGACTCAAAACTCGCAAAGGTAAGAAGAGAGAAGCACGAAGGTAAGGAGTAAAATACAGAGCTACTTAGATCTATCCAACTCATTTTTAGTAAAATAGTTTTAACACTAGACTCAACAACGTCCGTTGGCAAGGTTAACCTATAGGAAGACTGGGCCCATGGGTATCAACAAAACCTGGGCTCTGATACCACTTGTGACGCCCCAAAATCGACACCTTGCAGATTATAGCGATCACGCCACAATCTACATGATGTCGCTTTGGAAACGCACCACCAAGCGACTCGTGCATGTGCAACATGCACGCGACGCGGGTGGAATCAAGGTAGCAACAGTTACACAAGTTCACGATGGAACCCACAAAATAATATATAATATAACCAAGAAGACTCCATGAGTCAAAATATCCAAATATACATACAAAGATTCAAATCATACATAAAGCAAAATAGTATCCGAGTACGGACAAGAATGCAAATGGGCCTAAGAGGCATGAAGATAAACGATGGCATCCAAACCCTGCCCAGGCCAAGCCAGAAGGGTAGCCTTGCTAACGCCGTCGCTCCCAAACCTGTGAAGATCGGGCCAACGGTTGCCGAAAAAGGAGGGAGAAAGAGAAAGGAAAAAAAACAAGGGTGAGTACCGAGGCACGTACTCGCGAGACTGGAATTCAGCTGTGCTCGCCTACAGGCTATATGGTGGACTTAGCGGCAACAAAAGAACTTTACTACAGAGACACTACAACTTCCGTCTAAATAGATAAGATAAGAGAGCGCATAAAAGGAACCAACTAGAAACTAACACCAAACAAAACACAGCCGATGTATTACCTCCTTCGCACCCATCGAGGAAGCAATTGCAAAGACACTCACACAGTTAACAAGTTTTATATTGCAGGTTTGTTGTTGTAGTTTTGCTAACTTACTACACAAGTTTATTAATATTGAAATAGCAGGTGCAAGTTGTTCTATGATCGAGTAGTACAGCTCCAAGTCGTCCATACCCGCGGACATGGCTTTTCGAAAAGATTTAACCCTGTAGGGGTGCCCAAATGTACCCAAACGCATGTTCACCCCTTAATGCCACATGATTAGCACACTTCCGATGGTGTGCCGGTAGGAGGTCACGACTCGCACTCTCCTTCACTACAAACAAGTCCAGGAAGCCACCTAACTAAGTTTAACCCGAATCGAGAGTCCAGCCGAATCTCCGAGACGGACCTAGCTGTTGCGGAGACGGCTTCCAAGGCCCGGCTCCACCCACGGGAGACGACCCTCTTCGGCATGCGATAAACGCTCATGCCGCATAACCTATGCGTGCATGCAGAAACAAACAAGGGGTTACAAGGCACCCACGGCTTCCCCCAAAGTAAATCGGACCATAAGATACAAGAGCTGCATGCACGCAAGAACCAAATGGAAAACCTCAAACTAGTTGTGGCCACTGGACAAGTGTGTAGATTCTGACAGTGATCGAGGGGAGGCCCGTAAACGTACCCACGCTTGGTTAGAGCGCTCAGTCTCAGAACAGTTCATGCGATCTCGGGGTCCTAGGGGACACAAGTGAGCCGTCGTAAAACCGGCAAAATGACTCACCGATGCCTCTTCTTAATTCAATTTTAATTATTAACATTAAAGTAAGTCATGATTATCTCCAACAACATATATCCATAAAGTAGAGCATGTGATAACTTTCCAACCCAATAAGATAAAACAACTCCAACAACCTGAAGATGCCTAGGACTCGCAAGGCCAACTCGAACAACAAGCACACGAGTAATAGGATGTATGGAAGGTTCTATGGCGTTGCTTTGGATAAACAGGTTGATAGGACACGGGACTCGAACAAAGCATCATGACACAAGGCTAGAATATAGAGCTAGCGAGAGCAAAAGTATTAAATGGGTAGAGAGAAAAGGGCTCCCCTGAAAAGATTGTCGAAGAACACCCGGAGAACTTGTCGTTGCTCACATCACCACGAAGCGTCCTATTCGCAAAGAAGCAAATCGCTACAACAAACAACGGATGCAACACTTACTACTATGGCAAGAGACTCGGCATGATCATGTGAAATATGTATGCATGACATGGCAAATATGATGCAATGCAACTTATCACAAAATTAAACGGAACCGGAATTCCGACACACACATATATATGGTTCAAGTTGTTTTACTACTCGTCAAATTTAAAGGTTGATTAACATGGTAAAGACAAAGCATAGGTGCACTACACAAAATTAAATGAAGTGGGAAAATATTATAAGCATTTCCCATATACTCCATATACTACTTATTAGGTGTGATGCAAAACTACCACATCACTATATGACGCGAGATGCAAACAAGCATATGGATGACATATTTAGATTCTACACATTTTTCTGATCAAAATTCATATAAAATACTTTTTATTTCGAGTTTTGGTTTGAAAGATATGACTTAAACAAAATTTGCATAATTGTAGGGATTTCAGAAAACAGAAAACTGGAAAGGCTAAAACTTGGTCCGGACCTGAGCCGAAAAGCAGTGGATAGAAACTGCCGCACAGGCGAGGGTCTACTCGGGCTGAACTTGGCGACGGACTGCGCAGAAGGAACTGGGCCAAGGCCCATCAGCATCGGATCTGAACAAAATGGAGCAAAAAGGTGAGGCTTTTGCCTCTGATGGAATTCAAACCAGAGACCTCACGCGTAGGTACAAAGGAACCAACCAGTCAGGCTATGAACAGATCTTGTAGATGACCGCGAAGCGCGTCAATTGAACCAGATCATCCGCGTGGATTGCATTGATGAAGCGGAGAAGAGCGACGGCGGTCATGGTGTTTCTTGGGGACGAGGAGGCGACAGCGGGAGACGATCTGGGCATCTAGGACGGAGCGCCTAGCGTCAGGGACGAACTTGGGAACACAGTCGTTGGAGCGCTGCAGCACAAGAGCGGCTTGACAAGGCCAAAGCTTTGCAGCGACAGTCTTGCGAGTACGTCCATGGCAGAGAAGACCTCGGACAGAAACCAAACGGCGACTGTGAGGCTCAAATCACGGTGCAGTATGGAAAACAACGGAGGAGAGCTGGAACAGATCAGGGGACTCACCAAGAAGACAAGCAAGGGTTCGGAGAGGGCGGAGAGGAAGCAGCGCGCAGGTGGTCGTCGGTGGAGAAGAAGTACCATGGCACGGAGGGGCAGGGCCTGGAAAGGAGAGCGAGGTGGAGTGGCGGCTGAAGAAAAGAATGGAGGGAGCTAGTGATACGTCTCCAATGTATCCATAATTTTTGATGCTCCATGCTTGTTTTTACACCATTTGCCTATTGTTTCGTTACACTTAGTGGCACTTTTATGCATTTTCCGGAACTAACCTATTAACGAGTTGCCACAGTGCCAGTTCCCTATTTTCTGCTGTTTTTGTGTTTCAGAGTGATACACAAGAAATATTCTCGGAATTGGACGAAACAAGTTCCTGAAGTCTTATTTTACCCGGGAGCATCCAGACATCCGAAAGAGAGCCGGAGAGGGGCCAGGGCCTGCCCTCACACTAGGGTGGCGCGGCCCAGGCCCTGGCCGCGCCACCCATGTGTGAGGAGCCCCTGGTTGCCCTCTCGCGACGCCCCTTCGCCTATAAGAAGCCTCGGGACGGAAAACCCTAGAGGATTCGGCAATTTTCCAAAAACAGTTTAGCAGCTCCGTCGCCATTGCCGACGAATTTCGGGGGACAGAAGTCTCTGTTCCGGCACCCTGCCGGGACGGGGAAGTGCCCCCGGAGCCATCTCCATCGGTCTCCATCGTCGTCTCTGCCGTCTCCATCGACCTCACCGCCATCTCCATCAACCTTGTTGTCTCCTATGATGAGGAGGGAGTAGTTCATCCCCGGGGCTAAGGGCTCTACCGGTAGCTATGTGGTTCACCTCTCTCTCCCATGATGTGATCTTTATGTGATCGTGAGCTTTGTATCATGTTGAACAAGTACATGTTATTATTCAGATATTTTGTGTACTCTAGTGATGTTATTAAAGTAATCTATTCCTCCTGCCTTGGTGTAACGGTGACAGTGCGTGCATCTTGGTGGTACTTGGTTTAGGCTATGATTGTGATCTCTTGTGGATTATGAGAATAATTATTGCTATGATAGTTTGAGTGATCTATTCCTCCTTTCATGGTGTAATGGTGATAGTGTGTGCACCGTGTTAGTACTTGGTCTAAGTTGCAATGATTTCTATCTTGAATTGTGATCTGATTTGGATATCTCTATGAGTGGTGTTTGTCAAGTACTTGATGAACTTTAAGGGGTGCTTCTGTAGCCACTACACAATGATTAGTGTTATTCAATAGGAGAGTAATTCAGAGTGCCTTAGCAAAGAGAAGTTATTTGTTCAGTCATGTTATATTGTTGGGAGTGTGTCCACTAGTGAAAGTATGATCCCTAGGCCTTGTTTCCAAGCTTTGCATACCGTTTACTTGCTATTTTGTTACTTGTTTGCTCGCAGCGATATTTATTTCACATCACGTTTGCTACTTATAATCATCCATACCACTTGTATTTCACTATCTCTTCGCCGAACTAGTGCACCTATACATCTGACAAGTGTATTGGGTGTGTTGGGGACACAAGAGACTTTCTGTATCGTAATTGCAGGGTTGCTTGAGAGGGATAGCTTTGACCTCTAACCTCCCTGAGTTCGATAAACCTTGGGTGATCCACTTAAGGGAAACTTGCTGCTGTTCTACAAACCTCTGCACTTGGAGGCCCAACAAGTGTCTACAAGAATAGAAGCGTGTGTAGACATCAGCTAGCTAGGCTAGGGTTGTACGGGCAGCAGCCGGGGACAATTTTATAGCTTCGGGAGGCATGCTTGGAGCCGTCCCATCGCAGCCATGGCTACGTGTAGTGCTGGATGCGCTGCCGTACAGGGAAGAAAGCGACATGAGAGGACGTGGTGGTAGATGGGCCAACTCGGGCTGGAGACAAACGAGGAAGGCTGGGCTCTCTCTCTTTCCCTCAAACTTTTTCTAAATTTGTTTTCAGATTAAGAAAATAAGAGATGTAGGTTCAGGAAGGATTTGAATACGAGTTTGAAACATTTTAGACTTCAAAACCTTTATCAGATTTCCAAGAAGTTTTCAAACCAAAAACAAGTATAATTTTTAGGGTGTGGTTTAATTTGAAATAAGAAAAGAGAGGGGAGGGATTATAATAAAAGTATACGAGCATATATTGAAATAGAGTTTAATCCAAACAATGTTTGGTTTGACAAAAACATGCAGTGTTATAGATGGATGATGATGCAAGATGTCACGATGACGTGAAAAAGAAAATAACATGCAATTCTATTATTGGAGATTTTTCTGGGTCGTTACAGACGTCCACAGAGGCGTGCTATCAGTTCTTGCATGAGGAGATGGGCGCCCGCATCTTTGTCGGTGTGGAAGGTCTTGAACTTGATCTCTTCAGTCTTCAGCTCTATCTCGTGTCCTGGCTGCGTGATGTGGATGACCCAGACGCCCTTGTTGTGAAACTTGGTCATCTCGCTCCCATTGATGAACGGGGTAGGCAGGGACAAGGCAGTGACAATGTTGATGAGGCGCTCTCCAAAGCTGAAGGCCTTGAAACTCTCGGACTTGGTGATGTGGAAGGTTGACATCTTTACGTTGGAACATGACAAGTTAGTAAGCCGAAAATAAGAAAAATTTAACAAAAGTGCTGAACAAAAGTAAAGGAGATTTCTAACCTAGAGAGATCAAATTATTTCTAAGTGTTAGAAACAAGGTGAACAAGAACAACTCCTAAATTTTCCTAAGGGTTTTCGTCCAATCCTAGGGTCACGAACCTAAGGGCAACACTTTGCTCTAATACCATCTGTAGTGTACCTGTGCTTTATTTGTGCTAGTCCCGGATCAACTGCTAGCACACACAGTTACAGGATGAAGTACCAAGAATACAAAGGTCTTTATTACAATGCTTGATCCACAAATAACATAGTTCTTTTACAACTCGATAAGGCACAAAGCCACAAACTTATTACAACTCTAGAAATGACTAAGTAAATTAAACTACAAGTCTTCTTTTCTTCGTAGCTCCGCAGGCAGACGTGTTGGATGAAGACTCGTGATCGAAGCGCAGCAATCTTCAATCTTCATAGTAGCCACCTGCAACATGATACGTTGCAGCCACGGAGGGTCAATACATTTGAATAGTATTCGCAAGTTACTAAATTCATGCTAAGTTATGGTAAAAGAAAGGATGCGAGTTTTTAGAGAAGACGCTTGAAGATTTATGCTCCCAAGCTATCAAGTCAAATGTTTTTAGAAGGTCTTGGGGAGCACAAGGATTTTACACACCAAGTGTCCAAATAAATCTAACACATGGATATTACACACCATGTGACCGAAATCCCACCGATCACATGGATATTACACACCATGTGACAAACACCCTACCCATGAACGATGTTACTCACGAACATGGGTTTCTCTCTCATGCATCGATATTAAACACGATCATGAGGTTTTGCTCAAAACTAAAACACGACGAGGAAGTCCTTTTTTTTAAGGGCGACGAGGAAGTCTTTTGATTGCTCCTGATACGCGCAAGCTTGTAGGGCCACTCACTGGATGCAGCTGTTGTAGATATCTTTTCCTGCTTCACAACATTGCATTGAAAACCTTTTTATTCCAAACATTTTTCACAATGCTACCCCAGAATGGGTGCATGTTAAATCCTACATCTCTGCACACAATGTCTACTCGCAATCATATTATAACTTCACAAAGCATAGCATTCTCTCTACACAAACATCTATCAATTTAATGTTAAGGATCAAGCTTAACATGGTAAAGCAACTTGCCTTGGTAGATTTGAAGATCTCACACTTCTCTCTATCAACTCAGGAGTTGCAATCCGTTCAATCTAAAACAAGGTAAAATAGCACACCATAAACACATAGCAGCATACAAACAATCACAAGGAAACATTATGAATGCAATATGTGGTTTAAACATGAAAAACTCCGTTAACCATGCCTTCTGATTGATAACTACATGCATGATGTCATGGTCAAATTTTTAGAATTGATTACAATATTTAAAACATTTTAATTACACAAGAAAGGCATTAATACAATTTAAATCCACAAGAATCAAATATTAAGAACCAAAAATTTAGTTCTGTTCCTTACACTACAGAGGATTTCATTTAAATCTATTAGAAACAGAGACCACTCAAAAATATTTTATACAACTAATTTTATAGCCAAAACACTCTAATAGAGATTTTATAAATTCAAGAAACTTAAAGTACGTAAAATCAAATTTTTATTGCATATTAAGATTCTATATAATTTTATGAATCCGTACATATCTTATTTGTCGAAAATGGACTTGTAGATCTTTTTCTATGAAATTTACAAGAATTGCACATTTGCAGATTCGAATTACAGAAAAGCGGGTTTTAATAAGAAAGCTGATCGCCACATGGCGCAATTTGGTTGGGTTATACCTGTTCGCACGGATCAGCATGCTAAACCATCGGATCTAAAGCATGATGGATGGCTAAGATTGGATCTGGGAAGCTCACCGGAAAAGATGGCCGGCGACTGTGGTGGTGGTGCTCGGATGTCGACGGTGGCGGTGCTCCGGCGATCTCTCGATGTGGAGAAGTAGATGACGACGTTCAGCTCCTCGCGGCAGTCACGAAGGTCTCCTCTGAAACTTCTCCTCCTTCCCAGATCGACGGTGACGTGCGGATGGAGATCTCCGACTCCGGCGGAACTCCGGCGGCTTCGTGTGGTGGTTCTGGTGCTCTAGAACGACTAAAAAGTATATGAGAAGATTCAGAGTAGAAAGGAGAAGAGCTTAGCTTAAAAAGGAGGGGCAGGGGAGGTTTGTTTTGAGAGCGACCTGGAGCTCCGAAGCTCCAACAATGGTGGCGACAATGAACTACTCCGGCGGGCAATTCCGGAGCAGCCTGGCGGCGTAGTGGTTAGGGTTTTGAGGGGAAAGACTGTACGAGTTGAGGACTATTTATATGAGATTTTTCATGGGCAAGGGGCAAGAAATCTGGGCTGAATCGACCCAAAAATCGGGATTTTCGGGTCTGTTTCCGTTCCAGTACGTGAGCTGGAATCTGTTCCAGGCTGAAGATGACATGCGGGTTCCATGCGTCACAAGAAAAAAAAAGCAGAAGGCGGACCTGGCGCTGCGCACTCACGCGCGGGACTTGACTTGCCATGGGCCGCGGTGTGCTACGCACGCGCGTGCAGGAGTTTGGCTGGGCTGACCCAGCCGCTCTTGTCCCAATACTTTTTTTATTGCGTTTTCTTTTTTCTTTTTCCGATATATGTTCTAGAATTTTTTTTATGAATCCAAATTGTTTGAAACGAATTTCTGAAGATTTGTAAAATCCTAAATACTGTTTTAGGACATTGTGAGACTATTTCCCTAACTAAATATTCAAAATAATTTCCATAGGCTATTGCCTAATAAAAAAAAAATTTTAGGTGTTTTCAATTTGATTTTCTCCAATTTTAAAACTACAATGCATGAATGCAAGATGATGAAGGATGTGCATGTAAAATGTTTTTGAATTTTTTTGAAATTTGTTTCAATAGGATTCAAAATTTTAAAAATTCTTGTGAATTTTCAATCCAACATAAATATTCAAAGGCTTGTTTATTTATTTTCACATTCCAAAATTTGGAAAATTTTGGGATGTGACAGACTACCACCTTTAAAAGAATCTCATCCTCGAGATTCGGAGAGGCTAGAAAGAAAGGTTCAGGATATACTTGGGTGCTACCACCCTTAAAAGATTTTTTTTAACCAATTGTAACTAGAAAGATCACTTGGTGTCTCGGGGCTCCTTCTCGGGGCAATCATAGGCATAGTGTCCAGTGTTGTGGCACTTGAAGCATGTGACTTGATCAAGGTCCTTCTTGGGCTTCTCACTGTTGTTGTCTCCATGACCATTATTGTTGAAGCCATGGTGATCTTGGTGCCGATGACCACTATGGTGGTGGTCATTTCGCTTTCGGTGATGATGCCCATTTCCACCATTCTTATGGTGGTCACTCCCTCCGTGCCAATTTTCAGAACCTCCATTTCCGTCATAAGATTTATGTGGATTCTGATATTGTCCTGAGTATGAAGTCCCATGGTTATGCTTCCTCTTCCTATTTTCAGACTGCTTCATCTTGCTCTCTAGAGTTATAGCTTGATCAAGCAGAGACTGAAAGGTAGGAGTGTAGGCAACAGACAGAGGGATTGACAATTCGTCGTTGAGGCCTTCTAGGAACTTCTCCTTCCTCTTTGCATCAGTGTCAATGTCGGCCGGTGCATAGCATGACAGATTGGTAAACTCATCAATGTACTCAGGCACGCTGCGGTACTTCTGTCTAAGATCACGGAACTCCTTCTTCAGGCCCATCGCACCAGAGGAAATGTGTGCAGCCCGAAATCCTTCCTGGAACGAGTCCCATGTCACTCCTTCAATGGGATGAGCGATCTGGTAAGTGTCCCACCAATTTGCTGCTGGTCCTTCCAGCAGATGAGCTGCAAACCTGAACTTTTCAGCATCAGTGCAACCAGTAGTAACCAACTCTTTGTTAACCGAACGGAGCCAATCCATGGCCTCCAGTGGTTCAGCAGAACATGAAAACTTGGCAGGGCGAAGCCTTAAGAACCTTGCAAGCATGTCGACCTGAGGGGGTGGCGGTGGTGGAGGATTGTTATTGTTGTTGTTCTGAGTATTGGCAAGAAACTGAGTCATGACTTGCATGAGTTGAGCCTGGGCTTCCATCATCTGCTGTATCTATTCCTCAGTAGCGCGACGAGGAGGCATCTGTTGGGTTTGAAATAGGTGAGGTTAGACTTAGAGATAGAGTCTAAGGGAATAAAATTTTCCTACCCACAACACATGCATATAAACACTCCTTGAAAATAAAACATACACAAGCACACACAAGCATAGAAGAAAACCTTAAGGCCAAGCATGCAATAAACAAGTCACAAATAGTTTGAAGGTACGCAAATGTTTAAGTCTTAAGGGATACAATGTCTAATGCCATACCACAAGCGGTCACGGCATGAACGCAACTCATAGATAAGGTGGGGTAGTCTCTCTAACTACTCTACTCTTCCATGGCGACTTCCTCCTCTTCAACATCGAAGCCATTCTCCTTGAGTAGCCTCTTGTAGTCCTGCAGGTCTTCATTTAGGGTGTCGACCTTCTCTTGAAGCTCCCTCTTGTCGGTGCGCAGCTTCTCGATCAGATCGTGGTCCGCTTCAAGCTCGAAGTCGTTGCACTCTAACTTCTGCTTCAGCTCTCTAACTTCTTTGTTCCTGGCTTGGATCCTCTTTTCTTGGTTCTTCCGCTGCTTCTCTTGAGTCTTGAACTTTGCCTCCATCTCCTTGATCCTCTACTCCAGCTCTAGGTGTTGTTTGTCCTTCTCGGCGAGCTGGGCACGTAGCTCGTCGTTGATGAACAACTCATTGTACCTCTTAGCATCGACGTCCCTAACGAGCTACTCTAACTCGGCGGGATGTATGCGCATGGGGTCCTGGACACTGTCAGATAGTCTGATGACCATGCCCTTCTCATCACGTCGGTCGTAGGGGTGGGAGTAGTGGTTCTGGAGCTCGAAGAAGTGACGTCCACAGAGTCGTGCTATCAGTTCTTGCATGAGGAGATGGGAGCCCACATCTTTGTCGGTGACGAGGGTTAACTCGACAAATGTCCTAGATGAAGGACTTAGGATCGGGGAGATAGGGCGTCGGATGAACTCGAAGGTAAAGTTAGAC
This sequence comes from Dactylis glomerata, assembly GCA_007115705.1. Classification (NCBI taxonomy): domain Eukaryota; kingdom Viridiplantae; phylum Streptophyta; class Magnoliopsida; order Poales; family Poaceae; genus Dactylis; species Dactylis glomerata. The sequence goes on from QXEO01000531.1 coordinate 11,754,101, forward strand.
GAAATAGGTGTGTATCGAAAGTAAACTTGGGTGTTCAACCTGGCTTGCTTTCAATCTGCCCTACACCGTCCCCTCCTGACCCCTATATATAGGTGACCAGGTCTCGAGGATCGGGTAGGGTCCAATACAGATTACAAATATCGACATACGGTAATAACTCGTATTCGACTATCATTACAATTGGGCCTAGCTAAACGGGCCTCAGGGGTACTCAACTAACGGGCTTTACTAACTATACCCTTGTCAGTAGCCCCTGAGATTCTACCAGAATTGCAGATTCAGGTTGAATCTCTAATCTTCAAATCTTCAACTTGATTAATTCTTCGACTTCTTCATATCTTCAAATCTTCGACTAGGTCTTTTCGACTTATTTTCATGATATTTTTTTGCAAGGGGGTTTGATGAACAAGCCTGACAACTCTGACGGATCTAGAGGTCAGTTAACTGCCAGAGCAAATACTTGTCACCTACTTCAAATTCAATCCCCTTGGACTTGAATTCGGGATACCGGTCAAACCCACTCTTTTGCCGCATTTAGGACTTACAAAGAATGAATCCCAGTGATTCTCAGGGTACCCAGTGCGTCCACCAGGATTTTCTTCGCGTCGTAGACACGGATACATACCAGCAGAGCGCATCCATGTGCGTATACCAGGCCACACAGGACGGATCCCGGGGTCTTACCTTCGTGATAAATCACGGCATTCGAGTTTCGTTGCGATAACGCCACTCGAGAATCTCATATTCGCAGCCAAAATTTTTAACTGATAAAACTGAAGAATTTTGGATTTTAACTTAATCTTCTTCGCTCCCGATGGGAGTAATCTCTCTTCATTTTGTCGACTACGTAGTCGAAATTTGTATGCTTATCCTTCCGCATCTCCAATATTGATTATCTCATCTCTATCGGGTGCGCGCTTAGCGCTCCCGATGGGAGTAGCCCCCGAGGCTATGTTTGGCGACTTGTAGTCAAGCATAGGCTCAAAGTTCAACTCTTCTTTCTTCTGTGGATATCTTATTATTTGGCGAGCCCCCGAGTCCAAGTCGAGGTTTTCATATCGCATAATCTCCTTTTCTTATTCTTCTTCTTTGATATTATCGTCTGCTGTGCGCAGAATTTAACTCCTGTTGTAAATTATGTTCGCGGGCTTTGCTGTAGCCCGAAGGCCCAATAGTACGTGCTTATAAATAAAGCGCCTGCTGATTAAGGTAAAAAACCCTAATCAGGTTCCTCCTCCGCCGCATCATCTTCTTTCTCCATCTAGGGTTTTTCCGAGGTTTTTTCTGTTGTGCTCATGGCTGATACTGAAGATTCTCGTCTGACCCTTGGCTCCCTGGTGGCGCCACGAGGTCGGGGTCGCCTTCGTGGAAGTAAGAACAAGAACACCACGTCGGCCGCCGCAGGAACTTCTTCGGACGCTCCGGCTAAGCGTCGTCCCGGCCGCCCACCTGGTAGCAAGAACAAACCCAAAGTGACTAGCGTCGCTCCAGGTCCAATCGCTCCTCCTCCTGCTGCTCCAGCTGCTTCTGCTGCGCCTCCCCGGATCTTTTCCTTCCTTTGCATTGCCATGGCGTAGTGCCGTGAGATTCAGCGCTTGCCGCTGAATTTTACGAAGTTTATGGACGGCCGCGAACTGCGAGAGGCGGTTCTTCGTGAACAATCTGGTGATGGCATCCCATACGAGGTGGAGGTGTGGTATGATGGCGACGGCGAGCAGTACTTCAAGGGTGGCTGGTCGCAGTTTGCTGAGGACCACGACATCCATCAAGGCTTCTTCATGGCCTTCGACTTCCATATCGGCACATCGAAGTTTGACGTGAAGATCTATGATGGCACTCTTTGCCAGAAGGAGTATGAAGCTTGAAGTCCGTTTCCATTAGGACTTGTTTTTTTTTTTAATGTAATTTTCATTTGATCATGTCCTTGCTACCATGCTTATCTGTAATGAATATTCGTACTTGGTGTCGATGTCTTTTGCTAGTACCATGAGAACAAGTCATGTTCTGAGGTATGCTTTCCATATATCGGGTTCTTTGCGAACCAAAAAAGGTAGGAATAATATCGGGTTCTTCTCATGAACCAAGTTCTCTCAATATTCATCGGGTTGTCTAAACAACCTTATAATGAAGAAAAAGCCTCGAACTTGCCATAATAATTATTTTCGTACGACCCAGGGGTTGAAGCCCCCGAGCGGAGAAGTAACAAAAGAATCGTACAATTTTGTCGAGTTCAACCCAAAGAACCCGACCTGTGGCCTCATGTTCTGGGTTCAGAAGGCTAACTCGAATATATTGATACCTCTATATTTAGTCTACGCGTAAAAACGTCGTAGCTGTTCTGCATTCCACGGGTTGCTCTCGTCCTTCCCAGTCTTCTTATCTTGTAGTCGATATGCTCCTCCTGGTATTACTTCGGTGACGATGTAAGGTCCCACCCAAGGGGACTCCAGTTTGCCGTGGCTGTCTTGCCTGAGTCGCAAAACAAGGTCTCCCACCATGAAGGATCGTGGACGAACTCGACTACTATGGTAGTTTCGTAAGCTTTGTTGATATTGCGTAGCCCTTTCTAATGATTTGTCTCTTGCTTCATCTAGCGCATCGACGTCGTCTTGCAATGCTTCTGTCGACGTCGCCTCGTCATATGCTGTCACTCTTGGAGCCTCATGTGTAACTTCGACTGGAAGCACGGCTTCTGCGCCATGGACCAAGAAAAAAGGAGTTTCTTGAGTTGCTGCATTGGGCGTAGTTCTTAGGCTCCAAAGAACGGAGGGCAATTCTTCTACCCAAGCGCTCTTGGCTTTCTCGAGAGGTGCTAAAAGCCTCTTTTTTATCCCACTACATATCAAGCCATTGGCTTTTTCGACTTGCCTGTTCGTCTTCGGGTGCGCCACAGATGCGAGTTTGAGCTTGATCCCCAATCCTTCGCAGTAACTTTTGAATTCTTTTGAAGTAAAATTTGTCCCGTTGTCTGTGATGATGCTGTGTGGAACACCAAAACGAAAAACTATTGACTTGATGAAGCTGATTGCTGCTATAGAATCTTGAGTTGTTACTGGGGCCGCTTCCACCCATTTGGTGAATTTATCGACTGCCACTAGCATGTAGACATGCCCTCCTGGCCAAGATTTGTGCAACTTTCCCAACATGTCAAGGCCCCATTGTGCGAAGGGCCAAGATAATGGTATTGTTTGTAGCTCCACTGCTGGTGCATGCGGTCTGGATGCAAACCTTTGACATGCTTCACACCTTCGAACTATATCTTTTGCGTCCTCGATGGCTGTTAGCCAATAGAATCCCGCTCGGAAAGCTTTTGCTGCTATTGCTCTGCTGCTAGCATGATGGCCACATACCCCACCATGTATGTCTTTCAATATTGCTTGCCCTTCCTGGGGTGTTACACAACGCTGTAAAATGCCGGTAATACTTCTCTTGTATAATTTTCCTTCCAACACGATAAACGCTTTCGATCTTCGAGTTATCCTCTTAGCCTCCACTGCATCTTCTGGTAGTTTTTTATTTATCATGTACGCAAGATATGGCTGCATCCATGTTTCTTCTATCATCATGACCTCCTCTGGTTCTGTCGTAGCCCCCGAGCCTGCTGTAGTAGTCGAACTTTTAGCACTTTTTATTGATCTTTCCGCTATTTCTTCCCAAAATACTCCAGACGGCACAGGTAAGCATTGTGATCCGATATTTGCTAAAGTGTCGGCTTCTTCATTGCTGTTCCTGCTGATGTGCGAGACTTCGCATCTATCGAACGTTCCTTCTAGATAATGGTACAAATTCTTGTAGGCCATCATGTTGTCATTGATTGTGTCACACCTGTTCATAACTTGCTGAACAACAAGGTTAGAATCTCCAAATATTTTTAGGCGAGTTGCTCCACAAGCTTTAGCCATCTTTATTCCGTGCAACAAAGCCTCGTACTCCGCTTCATTGTTAGAAGCCTGCGGAAAGCTCATCCTTAAGACATATTTTAATTTGTCACCATGAGGCGATATCAATACTACTCCTGCGCCTGCGCCTTGGACTCGCTTAGAACCGTCAAAGTACATTGTCCAAGTACTCGATAAATCTGGTGGTCCCGTGCTTTGCAGCTCGAGCCACTCCGCTGTAAAATCTGGCAAGATTTGCGACTTGATCGCCTTCCTTTTTTCGTACGTGATGTCCATGGGAGATAACTCGATTCCCCACAAAGAGACACGGCCCGTCGCTGAAGGGTTGTTCAATATGTTCGATAGTGGCGCTTCATTGACCACTATAATTGGGTGCACAGTAAAATACTGTCGTAGTTTACGTGCAGTTGTGAAGACACTGTATGCCAACTTCTGATAATGCGGGTACCTCTGTTTGGTTGGAGATAGCACTTCACTGATGAAATATACCGGTCTCTGAACGCCATGGGCTTTGCCTTCTTCACTTCTTTCGACTACTAGAACTGTACTCACCACCTGATGGGTTGCGGCGATGTATAACAGCAGTGGCTCTTTTTCTTTAGGTGCGACCAGCACTGGGGGCGTGGAAAGCACTTTTTTCAATTGCGCAAACGCTGCATCTGCTTCTTCTGTCCATTCAAATTTATCGCCTGACTTCTTCATAAGTGCATAAAAAGGAAGCGCCTTCTCCCCTAGTCGAGCAACGAAACGACTTAATGCCGCGACGCGTCCTGCCAATTTCTGTACGTCGTGGAGTTTCGTGGGTTTCCCCATTGTTAGAATTGCTTGAATCTTCTCTGGATTTGCCTCTATTCCTCGTGCTGATACCAAGAACCCCAAAATTTGCCCTGCTGAAACTCCGAAGGAACACTTTGTCGGGTTCAGCTTAAGCTTGTACTTGTTCAGGTTGTCGAAGGTTTCTGCCAAGTCACTGATTAAAGATTTCTCCTCTCTTGTGGTGATGACTACATCATCAATGTAGACTTGTATGTTGCGCCCTATTTGACTCCCAAGGCAACTTTGCATCATCCTTTGATAAGTTGCTCCTGCATTTTTTAGGCCGAACGGCATCACTTGGTAGCAAAACACCCCATCCGGTGTGATGAAGGTCATTTTTTCTTCGTCTTCTTTCTTCAGTTTGATTTGATTATAGCCAGAATATGCATCCAAAAAGGAAAGCCTTGCGCATCCCGCTATTGAATCGATTATTTGATCGATGCGGGGTAAAGGGAAGGGATCCTTTGGACAATGCTTATTGAGAGATGTGTAGTCGACACATACTCTTTGTACGTCTGTGTTCTTCTTTGGTACTATTACTGGGTTCGACACCCAACTCGAAGTTTTGATTTCTCTGATGAATCCAGCATTTTCTAATCTGTGTAATTCTGATGCTATTGCCTTCCTCTTAGGTTCATCGAATCGTCGCAGTGGTTGATTGACTGGTTTTGCCTTGGGATCTACATTTAGTGTGTGCTCGACGAGTTCCCTGGGAACCCCTAGCATGTCCGATGGACACCAGGCGAAGATTTCCCAGCGCTCACGGAGGAACTCGACGAGCGTGCCTTCCTATGCGGGATCCAAGTTCACCGCAATTGATGTTGTCTTGTTTGGATCAGTGGGGTGGACCTGAATTTTCTTTGAGTCCTGCGTTGTGTCGAAAACCTTATCTGGCAGGGATCGTCCAACGTCGGGTAGCACATTATGATCTGTTTCTCCTTTTAAACTCTCATATTCTGCTGTCATGCCGAAGGTTTGCGCCATCTTGTTGAATTCTCTGTCGCATGCGTTGGCTACTTCAAAGCTCCCTTGTACTGTAATTGTTCCTTTGGGCCCTGGAATTTTTAACGTGAGATACGCGTAGTGTGGTACTGCCATGAATTTTGCAAATGCTGGGCGCCCCAGGATTGCATGATATTGTGACGGCCAATCCATAACTTCGAACTTTAGTTTCTCTCTTCTATAATTTTCGCTGCTGCCAAAGCAGACATCGAGTTCTATTCTTCCCAAAGGGTAGTTCGCTGCTTTTGGTACTATTCCGTGGAAAGAGCAATCTGTTGGCTTCAGACTCGTCAGCGAGATGCACATTGCCTTTAGTATTCTAGCATATATTAAATTTATGCCGCTCCCTGCATCCATGAACACTCTTCCGATGTCGTACCCTCCTATTTGCGCTTTTAGAACCATAGGCGAGTGGCCCGGCCTGGGAACTTTCCTTGGGTGGTCTGCTCTAGTGAACTTGACTGGTTGCTCTGACCATCGTAGGTACTCTGTGGTAGCTGGTGGTGACGATATTGCTAGGTTTACTTGCCTGGATATGCTTTTTTCGCTCTTTCTTTGACTTGGGCACCGGTTGAATCATGGCTGACATGTATACTTTCGACTCTAAGTGCTTTACTAGCCTTTGCATTTGATATCCTTGACTTCTATGTCTTTCTCCTTGCCTCCCTTCTTGGCTTGAGCCCATGGCGCTTTGCAACCTTAAGAATGTTCTGCAATCCTTCATCTGGTGATTTGAAACGCTTTTTCCGTCGAGATACGCATAGTGGATTCGACAAGGTCCGTATAGCATATCCTCGGCTGAGGGGCCGGAGTATCTTGATTTTTCTACTCCTTTTGCCTGGAACTTCCTACTTTCATACCCTTCCTCTTCTTCTAGCCTGTAACCCGCGGCTACTTGACTTCGTCTTCCTTGATTATCCCTGCTGCGGTGTCGCCTCCTTTGTCGACTTGTTCTGTCGACTTCTGGCGATCGTCCTCTTTTGTTGTTATACGTGTCCTCTCCATCAGCGAATTTGTTAGCTTGTTCCATTAGCTGCGCTACTGTCGTAGGTCTTGTTCTTCCTATTTCTTCCATAAGATCTGAGCGACGAAGTCCTTCCGAAAAGGCGTCTATCGCTCGTTCGTCGGAGACATCTTCTGCTGAGTTTTTGATTATACTCCAGCGTTGTATATAAGAACGTAGCGTTTCGCCTTTCTTCTGCACACATGCCTTAACTTCTTCCAGTGATGCTGGGCGCTTGTAGGTGGAACGAAAATTTCTTGTGAATTGACTTTCGAGTTCCCCCCAGCTTCCAATGGATTCAACGGGTAGGGTGTTCAACCAGGACCGTGCGGTGCCGGTGAGATGTAGCTGCAAACTTTGCATTGCAGTTGCCTTTGTTCCTCCTAGTATCTGTACTGCCTGTAGATAATCTGATAGCCATAAGGTGGGTTCTTGTGACCCGTCGTACTTATTCTGGTCGTGTGGTAGTTTGAATCCCTTGGGTACCCGCGTTTTGCGAACCCTGCGGGTAAAGCATAACGCACCCATATCTTTATCGTCGTCTTCGTAATTTTCTTCCCTCCAAGCATGTCGTGATTTGTTTACTCGAGCTTGTGCTATTATACTTCTTGCATCCTCCTTCCTTTTTTGTCGCTTTTTCTCTTCTGATGACTTACTATAGCCATCGTCTGAGCGATTATATCTGAACTTCTCCTTGCCGCTTCCCTTGTAGCTTGTCGACTTCGTCTCTGGGCCTTGCTCCCTAACCTTTCCTTCTACTATTTCGAGGCTTCGTATCGCGGCTCGGTGCATATCTTCTCGCGGGTCTCCATGTTTTGGTCTTGTAGCTAGTAAATATGCTTGTGCTGCTGCTAATGCTGCCTCTGGCGTTCTTTGTATTAAGTCATCTTCCTCCTCTTCTAGCTGCGGGGTGGGGCTCCTTGAGTACCCTTCTTCTCTGCCGCATGCTGTCACCCCTCTGTTGTGTTTTGGATCTCCACGCCTCTCTCTGCTATATTCTGAATCTTCACTATGGTCTTCCCAGTATTCCTCCCTTGATATAGTGTTGTTGTCTTGAAACACCATGTCTCTTTCCTCCCTTAGCTTCTTCTTGTGTTGGTATAGTGCATACTGATATCCCATTAGAACTTCTCTTCTCGATCCCTCGGGCACTTCTGTACCATGATTAATGGCTGACTTAATCATTCTCCATTCACCAGCCGAGACATGGACTTTCTCTTTTTCCTTTTTGTTGTGATCTTTCACTTTGTCGACTTGCCTGTCGACCTTTTTACTTCCTTCGCAGTTGTTTCCTTCTTCTGCTTTAGTGATAATGACACATAACTGATGTACTTTGGCGACACCGCTACTTCCTATGGCGAAGTCCTTTGCGTTGTTGTGCGTCTGACACGCTTTTTCTTCTGAGTCGAAAGTTTCCTGAATTTCGTCGCTTTCTGCGATTGATGCTTTTTCTAAGCTGACCGGCGATTTTACCTCATTGGAAGAGCCTTCTGATGACTCCAACGTTTCCTCTGTTTTGGGCTTGCTTGCCGACGGATCTGGTTTCGTCGAATCCGAGAGGCGGGATGAACCCGATGGCCCGATGACGATGCTCAAACTTCCAATTGTTAGTTCCACCTCTTAACTTCCGTCGACTTCTGAACTGCTGTTGGCTAAAAGCGAAAAAGCCGTCGAATTCATGGTTCCAACGCCCAAGATCCCCACGGTCGGCGCCAATTGACGAGGGTTAACTCGACAAATGTCCTAGATGAAGGACTTAGGATCGGGGAGATAGGGCATCGGATGAACTCGAAGGTAAAGTTAGACGAAATAGGTGTGTACCAAAAGTAAACTTGGGTGTTCAACCTGGCTTGCTTTCAATCTGCCCTACACCGTCCCCTCCTGACCCCTATATATAGGTGACCAGGTCTCGAGGATCGGGTAGGGTCCAATACAGATTACAAATATCGACATACGGTAATAACTCGTATTCGACTATCATTACAATTGGGCCTAGCTAAACGGGCCTCAGGGGTACTCAACTAACGGGCTTTACTAACTATACCCTTGTTAGTCGGTGTGGAAGGTCTTGAACTTGATCTCTTTAGTCTTCAGCTCTGTCTCGTGTCCTGGCTGCGTGATGTGGATGACCCAGACGCCCTTGTTGTGAAACTTGGTCATCTCGCTCCCATTGTTGAACGGAGTAGGTAGGGACAAGGCAGTGACAATGTCGATGAGCCGCTCTCCAAAGCTGAAGGCCTTGAAACTCTCGGACTTGGTGATGCGGAAGGTTGACATCTTTACATTGGAACATGACAAGTTAGTAAGCCGAAAATAAGAAAAATTTAACAAAAGTGCTGAACAAAAGTAAAGGAGATTTCTAACCTAGAGAGATCAAATTATTTCTAAGTGTTAGAAACAAGGTGAACAAGAACAACTCCTAAATTTTTCCTAAGGGTTTTTGTCCAATCCTAGGGTCACGAACCTAAGGGCAACACTTTGCTCTAATACCATCTGTAGTGTACCTGTGCTTTATTTGTGCTAGTCCCGGATCAACTGCTAGCACACACAGTTACAGGATGAAGTACCAAGAATACAAAGGTCTTTATTACAACGCTTGATCCACAAATAACATAGTTCTTTTACAACTCGATAAGGCACAAAGCCACAAACTTATTACAACTCTAGAAATGACTAAGTAAATGAAACTACAAGTCTTCTTTTCTTCGTAGCTCCGTAGGCAGACATGTTGGACGAAGACTCGTGACCGAAGCGCAGCAATCTGCCATCTTCATAGTAGCCACCTGCAACATGATACGTTCCAGCCACGGAGGGTCAATACATTTGAATTGTATTGGCAAGTTACTAAATTCATGCTAAGTTATGGTAAAAGAAAGGATGCGAGTTTTTAGAGAAGACGCTTGAAGATTTATGCTCTTAAGCTATCAAGTCAAATGTTTTTAGAAGGTATTGGGGAGCACAAGCATTTTACACACCAAGTATCCAAATAAATCTAACACATGGATATTACACACCATGTGCCCAATCCTACCATATGGATATTACACACCATATGACCAAAGTCCCAATCTAACACATGGATATTACACACCATGTGACCGAAATCCCACCTATCACATGGATATTACACACCATGTGACAAAAACCCTACCCATGAACGATGTTACTCACAAACATGGGTTTTTCTCTCATGCATCGATATTACACACGATCATGAGGTTTTGCTCAAAACTAAAACACGACGAGGAAGTCCTTTTTTTAAGGGCGACGAGGAAGTCCTTTGATTGCTCCTGATGCGCGCAAGCTTGTAGGGCCACTCACTGGATGTAGCTGTTGTAGATATCTTTTCCCGCTTCACAACATTGCATTGAAAACCTTTTTATTCCAAACATTTTTCACAATGCTACCCCAGAATGGGTGCATGTTAAATCCTACATCTCTGCACACAATGTCTACTCGCAATCATATTATAACTTCACAAAGCATAGCATTCTCTCTACACAAACATCTATCAATTTAATGTTAAGGATCAAGCTTAACATGGTAAAGCAACTTGCCTTGGTAGATTTGAAGATCTCACACTTCTCTCTATCAACTCAGGAGTTGCAATCCGTTCGATCTAAAACAAGGTAAAATAGCACACCATAAACACATAGCAGCATACAAACAATCACAAGGAAACATGATGAATGCAATATGTGGATTAAACATGAAACTCCGTTAACCATGCCTTCTGATTGATAACTACATGCATGATGTCATGGTCAAATTTTTAGAATTGATTACAATATGTAAAACATTTTAATTACACAAGAAAGGCATTAATACAATTTAAATCCACAAGAAACAAATATTAAGAACCAAAAATTTAGTTCTGTTCCTTACACTACAGAGGATTTCATTTAAATCTATTAGAAACAGAGACCACTCAAAAATATTTTATACAACTAATTTTATAGCCAAAACACTCTAATAGAGATTTTATAAATTTGAGAAACTTAAAGTACGTAAAATCAAAATTTTATTGCATATTAAGATTCTATATAATTTTATGAATCCGTACATATCTTATTTGTCGAAAACAGACTTGTAGATCTTTTTCTATGAATTTTACAAGAATTGCACATTTGCAGATTCGAATTACAGAAAAGCGGGTTTTAATAAGAAAGCTGATTGCCACACGGTGCAATCTGATTGGGTTATACCCGTTCGCGTGGATTAGCATGCTAAACCATAGGATCTAAAGCATGATGGATGGCTGAGATTGGATCTGGGAAGCTCACCGGAAAAGATGGCCGGCGACGGTGGTGGTGGTGCTCGGATGTCGACGGTGGCGGTGCTCCGGCGATCTCTCGACGTGGAGAAGTAGGTGACGACGTTCAGCTCCTCGCGGCAGTCACGAAGGTCTCCTCTGAAACTTCTCCTCCTTCCCAGATCGACGGTGACGTGCGGATGGAGATCTCCGACTCCGGCGGAACTCCGGCGGCTTCGTGTGGTGGTTCCGGTGCTCTAGAACGACTAAAAAGTATATGAGAAGATTCAGAGTAGAAAGGAGAAGAGCTTAGCTTAAAAAGGAGAGGCATGGGAGGTTCGTTTTGAGGGCGACCTGGAGCTCCGAAGCTCCAACAATGGTGGCGACAACGTACTACTCCGGTGAGCAATTCCGGAGCAGCCTGGCGGCATAGTGGTTAGAGTTTTGAGGGAAAAGACTGTACCAGTCGAGGACTATTTATATGAGATTTTTCGTGGGCGAGGGGCAAGAAATCTGGGCTGAATCGACCCAAAAATCGGGATTTTCGGGTCTGTTTCCGTTCCAGTACGTAAGCTGGAATCTGTTCTGACATGCGGGTCCCATGCGTCACAAGAAAAAAAAGCAGAAGGCGGACCTGGCGCTGCGCACTCACGCGCGGGACTTGACTTGCCACGGGCCGCGGTGTGCTACGCACGCGCGTGCAGGAGTTTGGCTGGGCTGACCCAGCCGCTCTTGTCCCAATACTTTTTTTTATTGCGTTTTCTTTTTTCTTTTTCCGATATATGTTCTAGAATTTGTTTTATGAATCCAAATTGTTTGAAACGAATTTCTGAAGATTTGTAAAATTCTAAATACTGTTTTAGGACATTGTGAGACTATTTCCCTAACTAAATATTCAAAATAATTTCCATAGGCTATTGCCTAATAAAAAAAATATTTAGGTGTTTTCAATTTGACTTTCTCCAATTTTAAAACAACAATGCATGAATGCAAGATGATGAAGGATGTGCATGTAAAATGTTTTTGAATTTTTTTGAAATTTGTTTCAATAGGATTCAAAATTTTAAAAATTCTTGTGAATTTTCAATCCAACATAAATATTCAAAGGCTTGTTTATTTATTTTCACATTCCAAAATTTGGAAAATTTTGGGATGTGACAGACTACCACCTTTAAAAGAATCTTGTCCTCGAGATTCGGAGAGGCTAGAAAGAAAGGTTCAGGATACACTTGGGTGCTACCACCCTTAAAAGATTTTTTTTAACCAATTGTAACTAGAAAGATCACTTGGTGTCTCGGGGCTTCTTCTCGGGGCAATCATAGGCATAGTATCCAGTGTTGTGGCACTTGAAGCATGTGACTTGATCAAGGTCCTTCTTGGGCTTCTCACTGTTGTTGTCTCCATGACCATTATTGTTGAAGCCATGGTGATCTTGGTGCCGATGACCACTATGGTGGTGGTCATTTCGCTTTCGGTGATGATGCCCATTTCCACCATTCTTATGGTGGTCACTCCCTCCGTGCCAATTTTCAGAACCTCCATTTCCGTCATAAGATTTATGTGGATTCTGATATTGTCCTGAGTATGAAGTCCCATGGTTATGCTTCCTCTTCCTATTTTCAGACTGCTTCATCTTGCTCTCTAGAGTTATAGTTTGATCAAGCAGAGACTGAAAGGTAGGAGTGTAGGCAACAGAGAGAGGGATTGACAATTCGTCGTTGAGGCCTTCTAGGAACTTCTCCTTCCTCTTTGCATCAGTGTCAATGTCGTCCGGTGCATAGCGTGACAGATTGGTAGACTCATCAATGTACTCAGACACGATGCGGTACTTTTGTCAAAGATCACGGAACTCCTTCTTCTTCAGGCCCATCACACCAGAGGAAATGTGTGCAGCCCGAAATCCTTCCTAGAACGAGTCCCATGTCACTCCTTCAATGGGATGAGTGATCTGGTAAGTGTCCCACCAACTTGCTGCTGGTCCTTCCAGCAGATGAGCTGCAAACCTAAACTTTTCAGCATCAGTGCAACCAGTAGTAACCAATTCTTTGTGAACCGAACGGAGCCAATCCATGGCCTCCAGTGGTTCAACAGCACATGAAAACTTGGCAGGGCGAAGCCTTAAGAACCTTGCAAGCATGTCGACCTGAGGGGGTGGCGGTGGTGGAGGATTGTTATTGTTGTTGTTCTGAGTGTTGGCAAGAAACTGAGTCATGACTTGCATGAGTTGAGCCTAGGCTTCCATCATCTGCTGTATCTGTTCCTCAGTAGCGCGATGAGGAGGCATCTTTTGGGTTTGAAATAGGCGAGGTTAGACTTAGAGATAGAGTCTAAGGGAATAAAATTTTCCTACCCACAACACATGCATATAAACACTCCTTGAAAATAAAACATACACAAGCACACACAAGCATAGAAGAAAACCTTAAGGCCAAGCATGCAATAAACAAGTCACAAATAGTTTGAAGGTACGCAAACGTTTAAGTCTTAAGGGATACAATGTCTAATGCCATACCACAAGCGGTCACGGCATGAACGCAACTCATAGATAAGGTGGGGTAGTCTCTCTAACTACTCTACTCTTCCATGGCGACTTCCTCCTCTTCAACATCGAAGCCATTCTCCTTGAGTAGCCTCTTGTAGTCCTGCAGGTCTTCAGTTAGGGTGTCGACCTTCTCTTGAAGCTCCCTCTTGTCGGCGCGTAGCTTCTCGATCAGATCGTGGTCTGCTTCAAGCTCGAAGTCATTGCACTCTAACTTCTGCTTCAGCTCTCTAACTTCTTTGTTCCTGGCTTGGATCCTCTTCTCTTGGTTCTTCCAGTGCTTCTCTTGAGTCCCGAACTTTGCCTCCATCTCCTTGATCCTCTACTCCAGCTCTAGGTGTTGTTTGTCCTTCTCGGAAAGCTGGGCACGTAGCTCGTCGTTGATGAACAACTCATTGTACCTCTCAGCATCGACGTCCCTACTCTAACTCGGCGGGGTGTATGCACATGGGGTCCTGGACACTGTCAGATAGTCTGATGACCATGCCCTTCTCATCACGTCGGTCGTAGGGGTGGGAGTAGTGGTTCTGGAGCTTGGAGAAGTGACGTCCACAGAGGCGTGCTATCAGTTCTTGCATGAGGAGATGGGCGCCCGCATCTTTGTCGGTGTGGAAGGTCTTGAACTTGATCTCTTCAGTCTTCAGCTCTGTCTAGTGTCCTGGCTGCGTGATGTGGATGACCCAGACGCGCTTGTTGTGAAACTTGGTCATCTCGCTCCCATTGATAAATGGGGTAGGCAGGGACAAGGCAGTGACAATGTCGATAAGGCACTCTCCAAAGCTGAAGGCCTTGAAACTCTCGGACTTGGTGATGCGGAAGGTTGACATCTTTACGTTGGAACATGACAAGTTAGTAAGCCAAAAATAAGAAAAATTTAACAAAAGTGCTGAACAAAAGTAAAGGAGATTTCTAACCTAGAGAGATCAAATTATTTCTAAGTGTTAGAAACAAGGTGAACAAGAACAACTCCTAAATTTTTCCTAAGGGTTTTCGTCCAATCCTAGGGTCACGAACCTAAGGGCAACACTTTGCTCTAATACCATCTGTAGTTTACCTGTGCTTTATTTGTGCTAGTTTCGGATCAACTGCTAGCACACATAGTTACAGGATGAAGTACCAAGAATACAAAGGTCTTTATTACAATGCTTGATCCACAAATAACATAGTTCTTTTACAACTCGATAAGGCACAAAGCCACAAACTTATTACAACTCTAGAAATGACTAAGTAAATGAAACTACAAGTCTTCTTTTCTTCGTAGCTCCGCAGGCAGACGTGTTGGACGAAGACTCGTGACCGAAGCGCAGCAATCTTCAATCTTCATAGTAGCCACCTGCAACATGATACGTTGCAGCCACGGAGGGTCAATACATTTGAATTGTATTGGCAAGTTACTAAATTCATGCTAAGTTATGGTAAAAGAAAGGATGCGAGTTTTTAGAGAAGACGCTTGAAGATTTATGCTCCCAAGCTATCAAGTCAAATGTTTTTAGAAGGTCTTGGGGAGCACAAGGATTTTACACACCAAGTGTCCAAATAAATCTAACACATGGATATTACACACCATGTGCCCAATCCTACCATATGGATATTACACACCATATGACCAAAGTCCCAATCTAACATATGGATATTACACACCATGTGACCGAAATCCCACCTATCACATGGATATTACACACCATGTGACAAAAACCCTACCCATGAACGATGTTACTCACGAACATGGGTTTTTCTCTCATGCATCGATATTACACACGATCATGAGGTTTTGCTCAAAACTAAAACATGACGAGGAAGTCCTTTTTTTAAGGGCGACGAGGAAGTCCTTTGATTGCTCCTGATGCGTGCAAGCTTGTAGGGCCACTCACTGGATGCAGCTGTTGTAGATATCTTTTCCCGCTTCACAACATTGCATTGAAAACCTTTTTATTCCAAACATTTTTCACAATGGTGCATGTTAAATACTACATCTCTACACACAATGTCTACTCGCAATGATATTATAACTTCACAAAGCATAGCATTCTCTCTACACAAACATCTAACAATTTAATGTTAAGGATCAAGCTTAACATGGTAAAGCAACTTGCCTTGGTAGATTTGAAGATCTCACACTTCTCTCTATCAACTCAGGAGTTGCAATCCGTTCAATCTAAAACAAGGTAAAATAGCACACCATAAACACATAGCAGCATACAAACAATCACAAGAAAACATTATGAATGCAATATGTGGTTTAAACATGAAAAACTCCGTTAACAATGCCTTCTAATTGATAACTACATGCATGATGTCATGGTCAAATTTTTAGAATTGATTACTATAAGTAAAACATTTTAATTACACAAGAAAGGCATTAATACAATTTAAATCCACAAGAAACAAATATTAAAAACCAAAAATTTAGTTCTGTTCCTTACACTACAGAGGATTTCATTTAAATCTATTAGAAACAAAGACCACTCAAAAATATTTTATACAACTAATTTTATAGCCAAAACACTCTAATAGAGATTTTATAAATTTGAGAAACTTAAATTATGTAAAATCAAATTTTTATTGCATATTAAGATTCTATATAATTTTATGAATCCGTACATATCTTATTTGTCGAAAACGGACTTGTAGATCTTTTTCTATGAATTTTACAAGAATTGCACATTTTCAGATTTGAATTACAGAAAAGCGGGTTTTAATAAGAAAGCTGATCGCCACATGGCGCAATTTGATTAGGTTATACCCGTTCGCGCGGATCAGCATGCTAAACCATCGGATCTAAAGCATGATGGATGGCTGAGATTGGATCTGGGAAGCTCACCGGAAAAGATGGCCGACGACGGTGGTGGTGGTGCTCGGATGTCGACGGTGGCGGTGCTCCGGCGATCTCTCGACGTGGAGAAGTAGATGACGACGTTCAGCTCCTCGCGGCAGTCACGAAGGTCTCCTCTGAAACTGCTCCTCCTTCCCAGATCGACGGTGACGTGCGGATGGAGATCTCCGACTCCGGCGGAACTCCGGCGGCTTAATGTGATGGTTCCGGTGCTCTAGAACGACTAAAAAGTATATGAGAAGATTCAGAGTAGAAAGGAGAAGAGCTTAGCTTAAAAAGGAGGGGCAGGGGAGGTTCGTTTTGAGGGCAACCTGGAGCTCCGAATCTCCAACAATGGTGGCGACAACGAACTACTCCAGCGAGTAATTCCAGAGCAGCCTGTCGGCGTAGTGGTTAGGGTTTTGAGGGGAAAGACTGTACGAGTTGAGGACTATTTATATGAGATTTTTCGTGGGCGAGGGGCAAGAAATCTGGGCTGAATCGACCCAAAAATCGGGATTTTCGGGTCTGTTTCCGTTCCAGTACGTGAGCTGGAATCTGTTCCAGGTTGAAGATGACATGCGGGTCCCATGCGTCACAAGAAAAAAAAAGCAGAAGGCGGACCTGGCGCTGCGCACTCACGCGCGGGACTTGACTTGCCATGGGCCGCGGTGTGCTACGCACGCGTGTGTAGGAGTTTGGCTGGGCTGACCCAGCCACTCTTGTCCCAATACTTTTTTTTATTGCGTTTTGTTTTTTCTTTTTCCGATATATGTTCTAGAATTTGTTTTATGAATCCAAATTGTTTGAAACGAATTTCTGAAGATTTGTAAAATCCTAAATACTGTTTTAGGACATTGTGAGACTATTTCCCTAACTAAATATTCAAAATAATTTCCATAGGCTATTGCCTAACAAAAAAATTATATTTAGGTGTTTTCAATTTGATTTTCTCCAATTTTAAAACAACAATGCATGAATGCAAGATGATGAAGGATGTGCATGTAAAATGTTTTTGAATTTTTTTGAAATTTGTTTCAATAGGATTCAAAATTTTAAAAATTATTGTGAATTTTCAATCCAACATAAATATTTAAAGGCTTGTTTATTTATTTTCACATTCCAAAATTTGGAAAATTTTGGGATGTGACAATGATCTTGCATGCTCTCTGTTGCTAGTAGATATCTTGGCCGAGTAGATGCTAGTAACTCCAAGAGGGAGTACTTATGCTTGATAGTGGGTTCATGCCTCTAGTAATCTAGGGGAGTGACAGAAACCTCTAATGTTGTAGATGTGCTGTTGCTACTAGAGAGAAAACAACAATCTTGTGTTCAAGGACATTTAAATTGTTTACATTACACACTTTGCTTAAGGCGATAATATATTGCTTGCAACTTAATACCCAATAGTTCCTCGGATGACATCCGGCGGGTGGATTATTAGTCATAGATGCAGTTAGATTACGGTCTATGTATTATGTTGTAATGCCCAAGTGAATCTCATAGTGATCCTCATGAAATTTGTATGTTTGCTTTATTCTATCAATTGCCCAACTGTAATTTGTTTACCCAGCATGTTATTTATCTTATGGAGAGACACCTCTAGTGAACTGTGGACCCCGGTCCATTCTTTTACATTGTTATTACTGTTTACCATTTAGTCACATTATTTACATTCTCGCAAACTACTATCTTTTACCACACGATACGTTTAATCCTTTGTTTATAGCAAACCGGTGAGATTCACAACCTCACTGTAAGTTGGGGCAAAGTACTTGGTTGTGTTGTGTGCAGGTTCCACGTTGCTGCTGTTGCAAAGCTACGCCCTAGACGAGGAGCCATATATAAATTGTCTGGAGCTGTCGTGAAGCTAGCAAGCATCAACCTTCAGAAGTTGGTTCTTTCTCCTACTGGTTCGATAAACCTTGGTTTCATACTGAGGGAAGACTTGCTGTTGTGCTCATCATACCTTCCTCTTGGGGTTCCCAACTGGGCGGTCATCTACACGCCATCAAGCAATTTTTCTAGCGTCGTTGCTGGGGAGAAAGAGGATTTCTGCAAGGGGAGTCTCTCGCTTCCAATCTTTTACGTTGTTATTGTTTTTCTTTACTTTATTTTTACTTGCATCTTTTTATCAAAAATACAAAAAAAAATAGTTCCTTTATAGTTGTTATTTTTGCTTGTCAGCTTTTTAGTCTTGTTAGAATGAGTAATCCTGAAGTTGAAGTTCATACTTTTAAGCAACAAGGGGGAGAAAGTTTGAAAGATGCTTGGTACCGAATTAGTAATGCTCATCATAGATGTACAAAAAAGCATTCTACCACGATCCTCCTTAGGAATTTTTATGTTGGTATATCTAGTTGGAATAGGTACGTTCTTGATACTCTCACAGGAGGTAATTTTCTGGGTACTCCCACTTTGGAAGCATGCACTTTAATTGAAAGTTTAGTGGGAGTACCACCTATTCATGTTGTTAAAACTGAGGTCACTTTGGAGGAAGTTGTAGAAAAACTGAGCTATTTAGAGAAAAGTTTGCCAAATCTCTTTGATAACGCTAGCCAGGTTAATGAATCGATAAAAAGTATCAGTAAAAGAATCACTGCTTTAGAGGCTAGCACTATCCATGATAGTCAAAACCTTAGGATTGGTAAATTAGAGGAGTCTATGGAAACTCTAAGTTCAATTTTCTCTTCTCTTAAATTTAAGAAGGAGAAAGCTTTTGTTGGAAAAGAGCAAAAATTTATGAATGTTCCCAAGGTGTCTGTGCCAAAACCGCAGCATATTTTTAAGATTGGTAAGACTTTTAGTTCAACTAAGAGTGATTTGCAGGTTGAATCATCTTCAGGGGCGTCTAAAGTGCCTAGTGTGGTAAGTGGTGCTCTTGAGGAAACAAATGATATTACTGCTTCATTTGAAAATACTTGATTTCCACTTTCTGCGGCTAGCTCAAAGGCGTTAAAGAAAAGCACTCTTGGGAGATAACCCAATGTTTTTCTTTTCATTACTTTTTTCTTTTAGTTGAGTCTTGGAAGTTATTACTACTATAATTACCTCTCCATATCATTTTTATTTCGTTTTTATGCCAAGAAGAACCTCTAATTGGAGGAAGGTAAGATTTGGGGAAGTTGCTGTCGTGAAACAGATTTCTGCGCTGTACCGTAACAATTCGGTAAAATTCTCAGAACGTCTTTTTGATCTGCGATTTCTTGTGCACATGCCCCAGGTTATGTCCAAACTTTTATTAGTTTTCTACTTTTCGATTTGAGCAACAGAAGACCCTTCAAAAAATCGATCTTTGTTAGCTGTTCTATTTTGACAGATTTCTGCCACTATTTGTGTTTGCCTCTTGATCGCTTTCTTTTTGAGTTCTTTTGATCACGGAACTTTGGAGGAAGTTGCTACAGTAGCTTAAGCTTTAATGGGTGTTATTCTTGAGTTTGAAACTGAACCAAAAGAGTAGATTTACTATTGTGCTTACACTAATGTTGCTAATAGAATTGTGTGAAGTTTTGTATGAAGGAAGTTTTGAAGTGTAGGGAAAGGAGAATGATGAGATGAGATGACGTATGGACAAAAGATCAATCTTAGGGATGCCCATGTCACCCCAAGAAATATCCAAGAGGTACAAGCGTCAAAGCTTGGGGATGCCCCGAGGCACCCCTTCTTCATCGGCAAAAATCAGGTCATCTTTCCAGACAATATATTTTTATTGCTTTGTATTCTATGCATTTTTCTTGGAGCGTCTTTACTTTTGCTTTCCATTTTCTTTTGTTTTGTTTGCTACAATAAATGTTTGGACCCAACAAATTTCTTTTGGAGAAGATGCACTCCGTTTTTCATTGCCAAGAACACTCAAGTTTTCACTCTTATCGTTCAACGAGTGTTCTTTTTCTAGTACTGTGTTTAGCTTTCATTTTTTGCCTTGATTTTTGTTCAGATCTTGTTAGTTATTTGTATCAAGGTGCATTTAGACCTCTGGTTTATGTTGGTTTTCATCTTTAAGAGTTGATTCAAAAAGGTTGAATGGTGTTGGAAAAGAGAAAAAAAGTTTCATGACTATAGTGGTACAAATGGGAGGTTGTTTAGACTGTGGCTTAGACTTTTGCATGTCATGCTTGATGTTATTTTGATAGTACGTTTAGTAGTTTTTGCTGTAGCATGACTTGTCTCAAATGACTGAGATTGCTTAATGTGCCTTTGAAAGAATCATTCGTTGTTTTTATTATATGGGAGCACATTATTGTGGTTTTCTCCTTTGATGCTTTATTTGGGTTGACTTGGCGCATGCTTACACCATGTTTGACTTTAACAAGTCGCCATAAGCCTCTATGATCATTTGGTTTTTGACTTGTGATACCACTTTATGCTTCGGTTAATGATGTTTTGTCGCTATGCATGATTATGGCCGTTATTGCTCTCTTAGTTGGTCGCTCCCAGTCTTTTGCTAGCCTTCATTCTGTACTGAGTATGAGCTCTACTCATGCATCCAACTCCCCAAAACCAAGTTTTTCAATGTGTCCACCATATCTACCTATTAGCAATTTGCTATTCCAAGTACATTCGACTTGCTTTTATTTATCCTTCAAATTAAACTTTTTTGTTATGTGAAAATTAGTCAGTAAAGCTCTCATGAACCTGACGGCACACTTTACTTTCTTGCATTTAATAAATTTGACCATTGTGGCTCTCTTATGTTGATGTTATGCTTGCAAGTTGTAAGTTGGAAGTTAGCTCAGCCATGTTGTTATGGGGCATGCTTTCAACATTGCACTTACTCTCATTTAGTTGATATCATGATCTTTTCTTTATGGATACCTGCGATGTGAGATAAGTTGGGAACTTGTGAGATCATGGAGTTTGTATATGTGTTAGAGAAATGCCTGGGCCGCTAATCTAAGCCATGCATCATTCATGGTGGAAATTTACAGCATGCCCATTGACAAGGGTATAGATAATAGAGCCCGTTACTTGAGTACCCCTAAGGCCCGTTAAGCTAGGCCCAAATGTAATCCTAGTCGAAATACGAGTTCATATCGTATACTGATGTTGTAATATGTATCGGGCCCCTCCCATTCCTTAAGACCTGGCCACCTATATATAGGGGCCAGGAGAGGACGGTGAGGGACAGATTGAAAGCAAGCTAAGTTCACCACCACGTTTACTTGCGATACACACCTTGTTTGACTGATTGTACCTTCAAGTTCATCCGACGCCCTACTCCCCCGATCCTAAGTCCTTCATCCAGGACATTTGTCGAGTTAACCCTCGCCAATTGGCGCCGACCGTGGGAACGCTGGGCGTTGGAATCATGAATTCGACAGCTTTTTCGCTTTTAGCCAACAGCAGCTCAAAAGTCGACAAAAACCAGATATCCTTTAGAACCGTCGATTTTTAGCCTCACCCGTCAAACTTCACTCCAATATTCGAGAGCATGGATCAAGATATGGACCTGATGATCGGAAGCTTAAACTTTCGGGTCAGATCTTTAGGTTCAATTCGCCTTTCAGATTCGGCAAAACCGGGTCCGTCGGCAAGCAAAGCCAAGACAGTTGCAATATCAGAATCATCAGTGGGCTCTTCCAGCGAAGCAAATTCGCCGGTCAGCTTCGCAACAACAGAAATTGCAGAAGGAAAAATCAAAGAAGTGGACGAAAACATGGAAAATTTCGACTTAAGGGATCAACTCGAAGACCTCATGATCTGCCATGATGATACTTCAAACAAGTCAACAGATACCTGGAAGACAGGATTAGAGCTTCATGAGGATGATGACTCAATCTTCTCAAGCTTCAACAGCAAGTTCGACAATCGGTACCAAGTACTCGCCATTGTAGGAGACAACTCAGAAGAATTCGATGAAAATAACAATCCAGTGCTCAACCCAGCAAACATAAATAGAGGAGCAAATCACTTAGCAGAAGGAGAAACTGCAGATTCCCTTGCAAGCAGGGAGAAAGTTCGACTATCAGTCGAAGAATGGAGGATAATCAAAACAGCCGTGGAGCACGGCGTGCCAATACCAACAGATGCAAGCAAAAATATGCTCTTAGGGTATCATTATGCCTTACGACCGCAGTCAAAGCAACTAGCAAAAGAAAAAATTGAAATACAAAAAAGAAGAGATTCAGCCATTGAAGCAAGCGTAGCTTTTCATAGAGCACGCAGCGATGCATCATACACAAACATCAGAAGGCATCGTCGGCATGGATCAAGGTTTGAAAACCTTGAGTACTCAGAAAGGCAAAGCCTCTCCAAGATCCTCGACTCATCCTTCCTATCAGTCGACGAGCAAGGAAACATTATACCAAAGACACCAGAAGCAGCACTTGTGGCATCTCAAGCATATCTGCACACAACATGGCCAAGTCCAGGAGACCCAAGGGAACATATGCACCGGGCAGCACTACAAGGATTGAAGATGGTAGGCAACAAATTGTTAGCAAAAGAAGAGGAGGCACACCACAATAAAGGAACACATAAACCAAGGTCACCACACCGTCACAACAGTCCTCGGCACAGAAGTGGTAGCCGACGATCTAGAACACCATCACCAAGGCGACACAAAAGCCCGAAGCATGGAGGAACCCGAAGGTCCAGGACTCCCACCAAAGCATATGACTACGAAGACGATGAAAAGGAGATGGGGGCATCGTGCTTTACTCATAGGGTTCGCACCACGCCAGTACCCAAGGGTTTCAAACTACCCCATGATCAGCAAAAGTACGATGGATCTTAGGAGCCATAGTCATGGCTCTCGGATTATTTATAGGCAGTAAAAATATTGGGAGGAACAAAGGAAACAGCAATGCAAAGTTTGCAATTACACCTCACCGGTGCAACAAGGTCATGGTTGAGCAAATTAGAAAAAGGAACAATTGGAAGCTAGGAGGAACTCACAAAACAATTCACAAGCAACTTCAAGTCGACATACAAGCGGCCAGTGTCGATAGAAGAAGTCAAAGCCTGCATACAGCAACGCAATGAGACACTAAGGGCGTATATCCAAAGGTGGAGCATTATCAAAAATTCAGCAGTCGAAGTCTCAGACGAAAGAGCAATAGATGCTTTCACGCTCGGGTTGCGACGAGGAGACCTAGTCGAGGAGATGGGCAGAATCAAGCCGAAGAAAGTATCCGATTTAATGGATATAGCAAACAGATTTGCAGATGGTAAAGATGCGTGCAACAACAAAGGAACGCAGTCACCAGAAGACGACAGAGGAAACAGATACGGTAGCCAAAGGAGAAGATCCCACAACTACGACAACTATGGCTCCCATAGCCAAGTAGCCGCGGGATACAAAGATAATAGTTATCAAGGAAATGACTGCAGAAACTCGGGATACTGCAGCTATGGAAGAGAAGACTACGGGAGCAGCAAAAAGTTTTAGACAAGAGAACCTAGAGAATACAACCCGTCACCAGAGGATATGCTAAATAGACCATGCCATATACACTCCACGTTCGTTGATGGAAAACGAGTGTCCATACTCCAGACACGCAATGAAAGATTGCACTACGTTCTTGAAACTACCGGAGGCAGCAATAAGCAAACAAGCCAAAGCAAAGAGACAAGTATACAAAGGGAACACCAACAACGCATCTAAAAAAGATCAACAAGCAAACAATGGAGCCTCTGAAGGTCAGGATCAGCCAAATCAGGGACACGACAATGATGGAGGATATGTCCCATCCAAAGGGCACATCACAGTAATGATACAACCAGTGCCAAACTCGAACAACGAGGAAAAGAGCATAACTCGCCAAGTTAACGTAGCAGTAACATTGCCTCCAGCAACAACAGAATATTTACACTGGTCGGAACAACCCACAGAATTCAGCAGGAATGATCACCCCATAACAGTACCTCGGCCGGGAAACGCGCCTCTAGTACTCAAAGCTCAAATTGGGACATACGACGTCGATAGAGTATTCATGGATGCAGGAATCGAAATAAATCTTATATACGCAAAGACTCTCCGGGCAATGCACATATCGTTAGAGTTCCTAAAACCAACCAACTGTTCCTTCCACGGAATTGTCCCAGGAAGTGCTAACTATCCATTAGGTTGAATAGCACTCAACGTTGATGTCTACGCACACGTCTGTTCTTGTAGACAGTGTTGGGCCTCCAAGTGCAGAGGTTTGTAGAGCAACAGCAAGTTTCCCTTAAGTGGATCACCCAAGGTTTATCGAACTCAGGGAGGAAGAGGTCAAAGCTATCCCTCTCAAGCAACCCTGCAATTACGATACAGAAAGTCTCTTGTGTCCCCAACACACCCAATACACTTGTAAGATGTATAGGTGCACTAGTTCGGTGAAGAGATAGTGAAATACAAGTAGTAGTGATGATTATAAGTAGTAAATGTAATCTAAAATAAGTATTGCTGCAAGCAAACATGTAACAAAACTGAAAGGAAATGGTGTGCAATGCTTGGAAACAAGGCCTAGGGATCATACTTTCACTAGTGGACACACTCTCAACAAATATAACATAATTGAACCAATAGATACTATCATCCATATGCAACTCAAAACAATTCTCCAATGGAAAACGAACACTAATCATGCGTAGGGCTACGAAGCACTCCTCAAAGTCCGTATGTACCCAAACTAGATTGTCCCACACTATCACCATGAACACACTAGATGGTTCCAACAAACACCAACAATTCATAGAAACATTAACCAAAAAGATACACATGATGCACACACTAGTCATCTTTACACCATGATACGAGGTATCTCCAAAGAGTATAATAATTAAGCATAGGAGTAGCATAATATCTGAATAATAACATCTACCAATTCAACTAGATACAAAGCTCACGATCACATAAAGATCACATCATGGGAGAGAGAGGTGAACCACATAGCTACCGGTAGAGCCCTCAGCCCCGGGGGAGAACTACTCCCTCCTCATCATAGGAGACAGCAAGGTTGATGGAGATGGCAGTGAGGTCGATGGAGACGGTGGAGACGGCGATGGAGACCGATGGAGATGGCTCCGGGGGCACTTCCCCATCCCGGCAGGGTGCCGGAACAGAGACTTCTGTCCCTCGAAATTTGTCTTCGACGGCGGTGGCGCTACGGAACTGTTCTGGGAAAAACGCCGATTCTTTTAGGGTTTTCCGTCTCGAAGCTTTATATAGGCGAAGGGGCATCGTCAGGGGGCTGCTAGGGCACCCTCACAATAGGTGGGCACGACCAGGGCCTGGGCCATGCCCCCCTGTTGTGTGGGTGGCCTCTGGCCCCCCTCCGGCTCTCTTTCGGTCTTCGGTGCTCTTCCGGGAAAAATAAGACTTCTGGAACTTGTTTCATCCAATTCCGAGAATATTTCCTGTGTAGCTTTTCTGAAACACAAAAACAGCAAAAAATAGGGAACTGGCACTGTGTCATCTTGTCAATAGGTTAGTTCCCGAAATCGCATAAAAACGCCACGAAGTGTAATGAAACACAAGGCAAATGGTGTAAAAACAAGCATGGAGCATCAAAAATTATAGATACGTTTGAGACGTATCCGCATCCCCAAGCTTAACTCCTGCTCGTCCTTGAGTAGGTAAGTGATAACAAAAGAAATAATTTTTGAGGTGACATGCACCTACACAATCTTGATCAACGATGTAAGCATTGAGTGCTGAGATCAAAGAACTTAAAACATGGGCATGAAAGACATAATCTTGACAATAAGAAACTTAGCAATCATGTTATAACATGAAAAAGAACACAAACAAAAGATCATGAATAATGAAACAATGAAAGTCAAACGTGTGTTCAAATCATATGGAAAAACATAGTAAATGGTTTTCAGCTTGTCCTTCATGAGAGAGCAAAACGTAAATGCATAGGACACCTTCAAGTTTAAGAGGGCGACTAGATACAAATAATTTAGAAAACAGTTAAACCATAGTCATGAATCAATCAATGATAAACTTTGGGACAATGCATATTATACTCAGAATGACAACTATGCTCTCTTAGACGGTGCATAAAGATAGAAGGTGGTGACTCAACATAAAAGTAAAAGGAAGGCCCTTCGCAGAGGGAAGCAGTGATTAAACATGTGCTAGAGCTTTTCATTTGTAAAACAGAGAGATAAAAATTGGTTTTGAGAGGTGGTTGTCTTTGTCAACGACTGGCAATGGGGTTCTTACTATCTTCCATACAAAAATGAAGCAAGTTTTTGAGAGAGAGATTGGCACTTTTGTGCTCTTTTATAAAGCTTGGCACTCCTCCCCACCTTTTTTCCTTTCTCAAACCATGGCTAACCGATTCCATCGGGTGCCCACCAACATTCACATACCATGGAGGAGTGCCTTTTTTCTTTATTTTTTTATATTTTTATATTTTTGGAATAAGACAATATGGAAGATAGAAAATCCGACCACTACGTCCCCATGAGCTAAAAATAATGTCACAAAATGAGAAGTATTTTGAAGGTTTTTTGAAAGGTAGCACATGAAAATTTACTTGGAATGGCTTGCAAATACCATGCATAGGAATTTATAGTGGACACAATGGCAAACTTGGTTTCTAGGAGTTGGATGCACGAGTAGAGCTCATACTCAGTACAAAATGAGGGCTAGCAAAAGACTGGGAGCGACCAACTAAGAGAGCAATAACGGCCATAATCATGCATAGCGACAAAACATCATTGAAAGAAGCATAAAGTGGTATCACAAGTCAAAAACCAAATGATCATAGAGGCTATAGGCGACTTATTTTGTAGTCAACATGGTGTAAGCATGTGCCAAGTCAACCCAAATAAAGCATCAAAGGAGAAAACCAAATTAATGCTTCCAAATAATATAAACAACGCATGATTTTTTCAAAGGCTCATTAAGCAATCTCACTCATTTGAGACAAGTCATGCTACAGCAAAAATCACTAAGCATACTATCAAAAAGACATCAAGCATGACATGCAAAAGCCTAGGCCGCAGTCTACACAAGCTCCTTTTTGTACCACTTTTTTGCATGAAACTTTTTCTCTTTTCCAACACCATTCAAACCTTTTTGAGGAAACTCTTTTGAGGAAAACCAACATATACCAGAGGTCCAAATACACCTTGATGCAAAGATAAAACAAGATCTGAACAAAAATCAAGGCGAAAAATGCAAGCTAAACGCAGTAGCAGAAAAAGAGAACACTCGTGGAATGATAAGAGTGAAAACTAGAGTGTTCTTGGCAAATGAAAAGCGAGTTCATCTCCTCCAAAAGAAACATGATGTGATCTAACCATTTATTGCAGAAAACAAAACAAAAGAAAACTGAAAACAAAAGCAACTGACGCTCCAAGAAAAATGCATAGTGCATGAAGCAATAAAAATATAGTGTCTTGAAAGGTGACAAAGTCTTTCGATGAAGAAGGGGGTGCCTCGGGGGCATCCCCAAGCTTTGACGCTTGTACTTCTTGGATATTTCTTGGGGTGCATGGGCATCCCCAAGCTTGAGCTTTTGTCCATTCTTCATCTCATCTCATCATTCTCCAACCCCTACACTTGAAAACTTCCTTCATACAAAACTAAACACAATTCTATTAGCAACATTAGTGTAAGCATAATAATGAATCAACCCTTTTTGCTTCAGGTTTCAACTCAAAACCACCACATATAAAGTATATACTACTGTAGCAACTTCCCCAAAAGTTCCGTGATCAAAAGAACTCAAAAAGAAAGCGATAAAGCGGCAAACACAAATATTGGCAGAAATCTGTCAAAACAGAACAGCTGACAAAGGTCGAATTTTTAGAGGGTTTTCTGTTGCTCAAATCAAAAAGTGTTAAACTAATGAAAGTTTGGATATAACCTAGGGCATATGCACACAAATATTTTCACGAATTTTTACGGTGCAGCACCGAAATCTGTTTCAGGACAGCAACATCCCCAAATCTTACCTCACTCAAATTAGAGGCTTCTCTTGGCACAACAACGAAATAAAAAGGATAAGGAGTGGTTATTACAGTAGTAATAACTTCCAAGACTCAAATAAAAGAAAAAGTACTGAAAATAAAACAACGGGTTATCTCCTAAGAGTGCTTTTCTTTAACGCCTTTGAGCTAAGCGCAGTAATTTGCAAAGATGCTCATGTGGGCGCCATATAAGAGCTTGAGGCAAAGGCGCCATATAGGAACTTAAAGCAATAGAGAGCATCAAAAAGCAAGTATGAAACACATTTAAATCTGAACCACTTCCTATGAAAAATAGTCTTGTAAAGAGACAAGTCATGAAAGCGCAAAGCAAAAAGCATAGGAAGGCAAAACAAGTACAACTTCAAGAATTGCAACATAAAGAGGGGAAACTCAATATTGTTGAGGTCCATCAAACCATGTTTCCCTCTCTCATAATAACTTTCAGTAGCATCATGAATAGAACTAACAATATAACTATCACATAAAGCATCCCTATCATGAGCCACATGCATAAAAGAATTAATACTCCCCACATGAACAATCATTGTAGGAGCAGATTCAACAGAATAATTATTCTCATCACCATAATCATCAAAAACAGGAGGCATATTGTAATCATAACTAATTTTCTCCTCAAAAGTAGGTGAATTGAAAACATTATACTCATCATCATAGCCATCATAAACTAGAGGTTTAGTATCATCACAAGCTAGAGAACAGCTATTTCTCAAAGCATATTCATCAAACATATCAACATAAGAAGGAACATGGATAGTGATAATGGTACAACAATTATTAACCTTAGAATTTGCACCAAAAAGATTTTCAATATCAAAAGTAGAGTGCTTTTCCCAATCATGATCACTAACATAGGTAACAGGCATGAGAACATCATCCCAATCAGAATTATCATAATCTATAGCAGGATCATAACGCTTAGGGGAAGATACCGTGCCCTCTCGCCTTTTACTCCTCTTCTTCTTCATACTCTTCTTACTCTCTCCTTTAGGAGGGAGAGACTTGAAGGGCATCTTCTCCACATATCCTTTAGGAGGGAAAGGCATCTTCTCCACATAATCTAGTTTGCTGACAGAAACAACAAAAGAAACTTTGGAGGATTCCTCCTCTCTATTAATAAGATCGAAACATCTATTAGTCATGTCATAGCTTGGCAAAACATCATGTTTTATAAGATCTTGTAAGTAAGTATTTGCGAGGCAATCTTTAGCACAATAGAGATGACAACCACGAAGGGTGCTATTAATATCAACATCTCTCATATCAACCAAAGAAATCTTTCTAGATATCTCTTCACAATTCAAAAACAAAGTAAGCTCATCATGCTGATTGAGAGTAATCTTATCATCACAATACAAATTTGCGGTACTCGTTCAATTAATTGGGCATTGAAAATGAAAGTGACCCGTTTTACTGCAAAGTTCACAAAGAAAAGGATAAAGCTCACAAACCCTTTCGCCAAGAACATCTAGATCCCTAAGCCACATACTGGTTTCTTCATTTGCGTGGTGGACACAATAATCTTCCTTGTTGTAACTCTGTTCACAAGGTCTATGTACTCCACAAAAATTAACATGCTTATAGGAAATATGACTTTCAGAGGTTCAAGCATGTTTATTGGAATCATCAACAACAATATCATTTCCTACGCGAGTGTCCTTAAAAGGTTCATGATACACATCCCCATTTCCTTTAGGAACATTAATATGGGAAGCAAAGGTTTTAAAACAATCAATCATAATTTGAGGATCAAGACCATACTTAGCACTAAGCTCTTGAAAATCAACAGTTTCAGCGAAAGACTTAATGCAATCAAACTCGTAATTCATACCTGATCCTTTACCTTTGTCGCTATCCCAACCTTCAATATTATTTTGAATTGTTTCAAGCAGACCCCACTTGGTGTCGACATCCTTGCTTGTGAAAGACCCATCAAAGCATGCATCTAGATAGTCCTTGTAATATCCTAAAAGCCTTGCATAAATATTATTAATAACAATATTACGGGGCAGATCATGAATAGGACACTTGTGCATTAGTAACTTCAATCTTCCCCATGCTTGGGCAATGCTTTCTCCCTCATGCGGATGAAAATTATAAATGTAATTCCTGTCTTTATAAACCTGACTAGAAGGATAGAATTTAGAATAAAAGAGAGGTACAATTTCCTCCCACTCAACAGGTCGGCCATCCTTCAGTGTTTTATACCATTCCTGATGAGGATACAATCATGGATCATGCTGATTTTGAGTGTTTGAGCTGGAAGGAAATATTGAGTCTAACTGATGATTATTATAAGGTGAATTCTTTCCTAGTTGAAAAGAATGTCTTGATATCTCCGAATTATATACTACCTAAAGCAATGTAATATGTTGTATTTAGGTATGTCATCTGTCAAGATATCGCCAGCGGGAGGAGAGGGAGGACGGCGATCGAGAGACAAGTGGAGATCAAGTCTGTATGAGCACGAGCACGTGATGGCGCACTAGGACTGCCTTCGACACGATGCCTACACGTCTAAGGCGCGCTATACACATGGCCTGCGTGCTAAAATTAGGCCAAACCCATATATGGGTCGGTATGTACCCGTTTGAGTCGAACCGAGTCAGTTTGGGCCCAAACCAGGCAGGGTTTGGGCCAGGTCAAAGCTGAGGATG
Organism: Dactylis glomerata; assembly: GCA_007115705.1. NCBI lineage: Eukaryota > Viridiplantae > Streptophyta > Magnoliopsida > Poales > Poaceae > Dactylis > Dactylis glomerata. The sequence continues at coordinate 11,785,009 of QXEO01000531.1, forward strand.
CCCGGCCACCTATAAGTACCCCTGGGCGCCCCCTCAATTAGGGTTAGACCATGTTTAGACTACAGATTATTTTGTTGAACTGCTGTAAGCATTCATCTAAATTCCTCTGCACCAATTCATCTGGATTTGGTGATATACTACTGCAAGTTTAGTGTGATCTGTTGTTCCATTGGGAATCAGTAGATTGCAAACTACCGTTTCGTGGTCGACGGCTACGTGCGCAAGTGTGTGGAGTCGTGAATATCCTACAGGGTTTGAGAGCTGTTGCATTGGCATCAGGGTTCAAGCGAGGAGAGTTCATCGTTGACACCAAGTTATCCCCAACAATCATCCGCTGCCATCATTACCATCGCGTCACTCACAAGAAGATCGGCCACCCCATATTGATGTCTACGCACGCGTCTGTTCTTGTAGACAGTGTTGGGCCTCCAATTGCAGAGGTTTGTAGAACAGCAGCAAGTTTCCCTTAAGTGGATCACCCAAGGTTTATCGAACTCAGGGAGGAAGAGGTCAAAGCTATCCCTCTCAAACAACCCTGCAATTACGATACAGAAAGTCTCTTGTGTCCCCAACACACCCAATACACTTGTCCGATGTATAGGTGCACTAGTTCGGCGAAGAGATAGTGAAATACTAGTGGTATTGATGATTATAAGTAGTAAATGCAATATGAAATAAAAATGGCAGCAAACAAACAAGTAACAAAATAGCAAGTAAACGGTGTGCAAAGCTTGGAAACAAGGCCTAGGGATCATACTTTCACTAGTGGACACACTCCCAACAAATATAACATAATTGAACAAATAAATAACTTCTCTTCACTATGGTACTCTGAATTACTCTCCTATTGAATAACACTAATCATTGCGTAGTGGCTACAGAAGCACCCCTTAAAGTTCATCAAGTACTTGACAAACACCACTCATAGAGATATCCAAATCAAATCACAACTCAAGATAAATATTATTGCAACTTAGACCAAGTACTAACACGGTGCACACACTGTCAACATTACACCATGAAAGGAGGAATAGATCACTTCAATACTATCATAGTGATAATTATTCTTATAATCCATAAGAGATCACAATCGTAGCCTAGACCAAGTACCACCACGATGCATGCACTGTCACCGTTACACCATAGCAGGAGGAATAGATTACTTTAATAACACACTAGAGTACACATAATGAAGAAGAGTAACATCTACTTATTCAATATGATACAAACCTCACGATCACATAAAGATCACATCATGGGAGAGAGAGGTGAACCACATAGCTACCGGTAGAGCCCTCAGCCCCGGGGGAGAACTACTCCCTCCTCATCATAGGAGACATCAAGGTTGATGGAGATGGCGGTGAGGTCGATGGATACGGCGGAGACGGCGATGGAGACTGATGGAGATGGCTCCGGGGGCACTTCCCCGTCCCGGCAGGGTGCTAGAACAGAGACTTCTATCCCTCGAAATTTGGCTTCGACGGCGGCGGCGCTGCGGAACTGTTCTGGAAATTTCGCCGACTCCTTTAGGGTTTTCCGTCCCGAGGCTTTATATAGGCGAAGGGGCGTTGTCAGGGGGCAGCCAGGGTCTCCTCACACATAGGGGGCACGGCAAGGGCCTGGGCCGCGCCGCCCTAGTGTGAGGGCAGGCTCTGGCCCCTCTCCGGCTCCCGTTTGGTTCTCTGGAAGCTTCTGGGAAAAATAAGACTTCTGGAACTTGTTTCATCCAATTCTGAGAATATTTCCTGTGTAGCTTTTCTGAAACACAAAAACAGCAGAAAACAGGGAACTGGCACTGTGGCATCTTGTCAATAGGTTAGTTCCAGAAATCGTATAAAAGTGCCACAAAGTGTAACGAAACATTAGGCAAATGGTGTAAAAACAAGCATGGAGCATCAAAAATTATAGATATGTTTGAGACGTATCAGCATCCCCAAGCTTAACTCCTGCTCGTCCTCGAGTAGGTAAGTGATAACAAAAGAATAATTTTTGAGGTGACATGCACCTACACAATCTTGATCATCTATGAAAGCATTGAGTGCTGGGATCAAAGAACTTAAAACATGGGCATGAAAGACATAATCTTGATTATAGAAACTTAGCAACCATGTTATAACATGAAAAAGAACGCAAACAAAAGATCATGAATAATGAAACAATGAAAGTCAAATGTGTGTTCAAATCATAAGGAAAAACATAGTAAATGGTTTTCAGCTTGTCCCTAATAGAGAGCAAAACATAAATGCATAGGACACCTTCAAGTTTAAGAGGGTGACTAGATACAAATAATTTAAGAACAAGTGAAACCAACAATATGAATCAATTAATGAAAACTTTGGGACAATGCACATTATACTAAGAATGACAACTATGCTCTCTTAATGGTGCATAAAGATAGAAGGTGGTGACTCAACATAAAAGTAAAAGAAAGGCCCTTCGTGGAGGGAAGCAGTGATTAAACATGTGCTAGAGCTTTTCATTTGTAAAACAGAGATAAAACTTGGGTTTTGAGAGGTGGTTGCTTTTGTCAACGACTGGCAATGGGGTTCTTACTATCTTCCATACAAAAATGAAGCAAGTTTTTGAGAGAGATTGGCACTTTTTGTGCTCTTTTATAAAGCTTGGCACTCCTCCCCACCTTTTTTCCTTTCTCAAACCATGGCTAACCGATTCCATCGGGTGCCCACCAACATTCACATACCATGGAGGAGTGCCTTTTTTTTCTTTCTTTTTTTTCTTTTTTTTTCTTTTTGGAATAAGACAATATGGAAGATAGCAAATCCGACCACTGCGTCCCCATGAGCTGAAAACAGTGTCACAAAATCAGAAGTATTTTGAAGGTTTTTTTGAAAGGTAGCACATGAAAATTTACTTGGAATGGCTTGCAAATACCATGCATAGGAATTTATAGTGGACACAATGAAAAACTTGGTTTTTAGGAGTTGGATGCACGAGTAGAGCTCATACTCAGTACAAAATGAGGGCTAGCAAAAGACTGGGAGCGACCAACTAAGAGAGCAATAACGGCCATAATCATGCAAAGCGACAAAGCGACATTAAAAGAAGCATAAGATGGCATCAAAAGTCAAAACCTAAATGATCATAGAGGCTATTGGCGACTTTGTAAGAGTCTAACATGTGTGAGCATGCGCCAAGTCAACCCAAATAAAGCATCAAGGAGAAAACCAAAATAATGCTTCCAAATAATAAAAACAACGCATGATTTTTTCAAAGGCTCATTAAGCAATATCAATTATTTGAGACAAGTCATGCTACAGCAAAACCACTAAGCATACTATCAAAAAGACATCAAGCACGACATGCAAAAGCCTAAGCCGCAGTCTACAAAAGCTCCTTCTTGTACCACTTTTTTGCATGAAACTTTTTCTCTTTTCCAACACATTCAAACCTTTTTGAGGAAACTCTTTTGAGGAAAACCAACATATACAAGAGGTCCAAAAATACACCTTGATGCAAAGATAAAACAAGATCTGAACAAAAATCAAGGCGAAAATTGCAAGCTAAACGCAGTAGCAAAAAAAGAGAACACTCATTGAACGATAAGAGTGAAAACTAGAGTGTTCTTGGCAAATGAAAAGCGAGTTCATCTCCTCCAAAAGAAACATGATGTGATCTAACCATTTATTGCAGCAAACAAAACAAAACAAAACTGAAAGCAAAAACAACTGACGCTCCAAGAAAAACGCATAATGCATGAAGCAATAAAAATATAGTGTCTTGAAAGGTGACCTGATTTTTGCCGATGAAGAAGGTGTGCCTCAGGGCATCCCCAAGCTTTGATGCTTGTACTTCTTGGATATTTCTTGGGGGTTGCATGGGCATCCCCAAGCTTGAGCTTTTGTCCATTCTTCATCTCATCTCATCATTCTCCAATCCCTACACTTCAAAAACTTCATTCATACAAAACTAAACACAAATCTATTAGCAACATTAGTGTAAGCATAACATAGAATCAACCCTTTTTGCTTCTGGTTTCAACTCAAAACCACCACATATAAAGCATATATTACTGTAGCAACTTCCCTAAAAGTTCCGTGATCAAAAGAACTCAAAAAGAAAGCGATAAAGCGGCAAACACAAATATTGGCAGAAATCTGTCAAAACAGAATAGCTGATAGATTTTTTAAGGGGTTTTCTGTTGCTCAAATCAAAAAGTGTTAAACTAATGAAAGTTTGGATATAACCTGGGGCATATGCACAAGAAATTGCAGGTCCAAAAGGTATACAGAGAATTTTCATGAATTTTTACGGTGCAGCACCAAAAACTATTTTAGGACAGCAACATCCCCAAATCTTACCTCACTCAAATTAGAGGCTTCTCTTGGCACAAAAACGAAATAAAAAAGATAAGGAGAGGTCATTACAGTAGTAATAACTTCCAAGACTCAAATAAAAGAAAAAGAACTGAATGTAAAAACATTGGGTTATCTCCCAAGAGTGCTTTTCTTTAATGCCTTTGAGCTAGGCGCAGTAATTTGCAAAGATGCTCATGTGGGTGCCATATAAGAGCTTGAGGCAAAGGCGCCATATAGGAATTTAAAGCAATAGAGAGCATCAAAAAGCAAATGTGAAAGACATTTAAATCTAAACCACTTCCTATGAAAATAAGTCTTGTAAAGAGACAAGTCATGAAAGCGCAAAGCAAAAAGCATAGGAAGGCAAAACAAGTACAACTTCAAGAATTGCAACATAAAGAGGGGAAACTCAATATTGTTGAGATCCATCAAACCATGTTTCCCTCTCTCATAATAACTTTTAGTAGCATCATGAATAGAATTAACAATATAACTATCACATAAAGCATCCCTATCATGAGCCACATGCATAAAAGGATTAATACTCCCCATATGAACAATCAGAGTAGGAGCAGATTCAACAGAATAATTATTCTCATCACCATAATCATCAAAAATAGGAGGCATATGGTAATCATAACTAATTTTCTCCTCAAAAGTAGTTGAACTGAAAATATTATACTCATCATCATAACCATCATAAACTAGAGGTTTAGTATCATCACAAGCTAGAGAATAGCTATTTCGCAAAGCATACTCATCAAACATATCATCATAAGAAGGAACATGGATAGTACTAATGGTACAACAATTATTAACCTTAGAATTGGTACCAAAAAGATTTTCAATATCAAAAGTAGAGTGCCTTTCCCAATCATGATCACTAACATAGGCAACAGGCATAGGAACATCATCAAGATCAGAATTATCACATATGGGAGATAAAATATCATCAGAGGAAATTTTCTCCACTGAAACTGGGGAACTAAAAATATCATGCTTAACAAAACCAGCTTCCCCAAGCTTAGACTTTTCTATAGCATTAGTAATAACAGTGTTCAAGACATTCATACTAACAACACTATTAGCATGCAAATTAAGCTCCAAAGGTTTTTCAATTTTCTCTTCAAACACTTCATATCTAAACTCAGGAAAAAGACTAAAGAACTCTTTGTTTTCCATTAAGCCTAACTAGTGAAAATAAAAACAAGAAACAAAAAGATATAATTGCAGAATCTAAAGGAAATAACTCAGAGCACTCACACAGGAGGATGCGAGTACCTTTTACCATACCTCCCCGGCAACGGCGCCAGAAAAGAGCTTGATGTCTACGCACGCGTCTGTTCTTGTAGACAGTGTTGGGCCTCCAAGTGCAGAGGTTTGTAGAACAGCAACAAGTTTCCCTTAAGTGGATCACCCAAGGTTTATCGAACTCAGGAAGGAAGAGGTCAAAGTTATCCCTCTCAAACAACCCTGCAATTACGATACAGAAAGTCTCTTGTGTCCCCAACACACCCAATACACTTGTCAGATGTATAGGTGCACTAGTTCGGTGAAGAGATAGTGAAATACAAGTGGTATGGATGATTATAAGTAGTAAATGCAATATGAAATAAAAATGGCAGCAAGGAAACAAGTAACAAAACAACAAGTAAACGGTGTGCAAAGCTTGGAAACAAGGCCTAGGGATCATACTTTCACTAGTGGACACACTCCCAACAAATATAACATAATTGAACAAATAAATAACTTCTCTTCACTATGGTACTCTGAATTACTCTCCTATTGAATAACACTAATCATTGCGTAGTGGCTACAGAAGCACCCCTTGAAGTTCATCAAGTACTTGACAAACACCACTCATAGAGATATCCAAATCAAATCACAACTCAAGATAAATATTATTGCAACTTAGACCAAGTACTAACATGGTGCACACACTGTCAACATTACACCATGAAAGGAGGAATAGATCACTTCCATACTTTCATAGTGATAATTATTCTTATAATCCATAAGAGATCACAATCATAGCTTAGACCAAGTACCACCACGATGCATGCACTATCACCGTTACACCATGGCAGGAGGAATAGATTACTTTAATAACACACTAGATTACACATAATGCAGAAGAGTAACATCTACTTATTCAACATGATACAAAGCTCACGATCACATAAAGATCACGTCATGGAGAGAGAGGTGAACCACATAGCTACCGGTAGAGCCCTCAGCCCCGGGGGAGAACTACTCCCTCCTCATCATAGGAGACAGCAAGGTTGATGGAGATGGCGGTGAGGTCGATGGAGATGGCGGAGAGAGCGATGGAGACCGATGGAGATGGCTTCGGGGGCACTTCCCCGTCCCGGCAGGGTGCCGGAACAGAGAATTCTGTCCCCCAAAATTTGGCTTCAACGGCGGTGGCGCTGCGGAACTGTTCTGGAAATTCCGCCGACTCCTTTAGGGTTTTCCGTCCCGAGGCTTTATATATGCGAAGGGGCGTCGTCAGGGGGCAGCCAGGGTCTCCACACACATAGGGGGCGCGACCAGGGCCTGGGCCGCGCCGCCCTAGTGTGAGGGCAGGCTCTGGCCCCTCTCCGGCTCCCGTTTGGTTCTCTGGAAGCTTCCGGGAAAAATAAGACTTCTGGAACTTGTTTCGTCCAATTCTGAGAATATTTTCTGTGTAGCTTTTGTGAAACACAAAAACAGCAGAAAATAGGGAACTGGCACTGTGGCATCTTGTCAATAGGTTAGTTCCGGAAATCGCATAAAAGTGCCACAAAGTGTAACGAAACATTAGGCAAATGGTGTAAAAACAAGCATGGAGCATCAAAAATTATAGATATGTTTGAGACGTAACACATATCATCTTGGTAACAGAGCCCTCTGTAAGTAACAAGAACATCAGCGATGTGTGAAATCAGCAAGGTGCCATATGAGGAACGCAAGAGGTATGGCACTGTACTAGCACGTGTGGCTAGGTGCAATGTCTCGACGACCTCAATTCTGATTAAATTGATGGTAGAGATGTGGTCAATGGTGGTTGCAGCACATCTATCTCCAATCATCACACCATGGTGAAAGAGCCCATCACCATCAAAATGGCCACGTTCTTCCTCCCAAAAAGTGGCACTACAATATCTGTGGCGGAAAAAATGATATCTGCCAGCCTCCACAATATCCGTAACGTCATCTACCATAATTAGAGCAGCAACAAATATGTATATATATGGTGAAACACTCTACTCACTCAAAACTGACAAGAAAAGGTGAATCTTACCGTTCCAAGGTGAATAGCAATGCTTACCAAATCTAATAAATGACCAATGCACTGATGTGAAAAAGTGAATACCGAGGGTATAAGAGCAATCACACGACAAACCAGAAATATATGGTGGAGCTATAGGTATGGTATCCTAAGTATACCGCAAATAAGTCCTAGTGCTGATCGTATGACAAGACCCAAGAAACACACACGGTGGAGATAAGCGAGGCAAAGCAACTCTAAAAAAAGAGCTCAAGAGATATAAGTGACAACACACAATAGCTCATGTTGCAATGCACAAGAGAGACGCTAGCACTGGATCGACGAACAGGCACGAGATTGCGCACACAGCAGCAGCCTGATGAGCACGAAATAGCTAGTCTCATATGGGTAAGCTCCTAACACGATGTTGTAGACAGGCTATAGCTAAAGCGATCAAAATCGTGTAGAAGGATCACTATATGGACACAATGGGAACACGCTGTCGCGGCAGCGAAGCCGACAAAAAATGTGTCGCGACAGAGATATACGACGCTAGAAACGCACGGCAGCGCAACGGCGACGCGAAACGGACAGCAGGCTGAATTAGTTTGTCTCCTTTTTTTTGGGTGCGGGGTGTACTGTGCACGTCCCCCTTTTTGTTTTGTTTTTTTTACACCAACTAACCGGCTGAATTGGACCTGAGCCTGAACTGGCGCTAAACCGCAGGACCCCGTCCCACCGTGAGCGAGGCTAGCTTGCGCTCGACCACAGAGGACATCTGTGGTCGGGCGAGCGGGCGTCGCTCGTTTCCTTTTTTTTTGAATTGATCGCTGAAAGCAGATGGATAGCTGGTCTCTTTTGGAGATCAATAGCGATTGCTTTTTTTTGGACTAACGATCGGATCTGGATGAAAAAAGTAATCAGAAAAGATCGGGTAAACTAGGAACAGCGGACAGACGACTGCTTGACGATCGAAACAATTAAAACGAATCGGAAACGTGTATGTGATGGACTATGTACTAGAAACACGCTGGACTCTTTGGATTGATCGGATCTGCAGGAGACTGCACAATCGATGATTTACGTGAAGAACAGCCCGCACTAAACCAACGAAGAAGATGACGATCTATGAGACTCCAAACAAGATTCAAACTTGAAACAAAGATGCAGAAAAGATCGAGGACCCTAGACTCCTACGAATTGGAAGAAAAGATACGCGAAATAGACGATCAACAACTAAAACTCAATATAGTGCAATCTAGGCTATGGCAAAACTAAGAACCCTAAATTTTTTTGATGATTTTTCTGGATAGGTGATGAGGACATCCCTACGGTTGATACAACTGTTGTACCTATAGCCACACTTCCTCACATTCCACAATTCCAAGGACCTCTCACAAGAGCTCGTGCACGCCAACTAAATTATCAGGTACTTTCGTTTCTAGGAACTATTCCTAATATTCATGAGAATATGATGCTGCCTAAATAATATGTGTTTATGTTACTTAGGAATGATGGGCCTAGCATGGATGAGAGGAACAAGCATTGGAGCATGATCGTGCATGGAGATGACGGCAGCAATCGTGTGAGGATTCAGGATGACGCTGCAAGTGAAGATTTCAGAACTTTGAAGCCACCATAATGCTGCAAGGATGCTTAGATGAAATTCACAAGTTACCAAATCATAAAATTCGTCCAAGGTTTTATATGGTGCTGCGTCACCTTATTTTATGGGTTAAACCCATGTATTATCGTCATAGGTATTTTAGGGATTTTCTGGAGGCTATTTGAGTGGAAATCGGCCCATCTAGGGTTATTTTCGGATGGCCCATTAGGGCTGTACAGAAATCCCTGCCCTTTTCCTCATATATACCTCCTCCTAGCTGTCATTAGAACTTGGATTTTGTTTAGTTAAAGACTTAGCCACGAGCTACTCTTCGCCATAGGCACAAGTGTCAAATCGACCTTTTGTACTACGCACAGACAGAATCCCACCTCTTCAATAAAGCCTTCATCTATATTCGCAATATCTTGATTGCATCTATAATTCTTGCTTTTCTTCGATTGCTTGCAGGGATTGATCCTCGTGATCAGGTTGATCTAGCTCCGGCGTGATCAATAGCCTCGGAAGTTGGTGTATCGATTGCTAAGGCGCAACGTCTCGCACGTTTGTAGTCAGATCATCAACGTCGACCTCCACCATAATCGGTAGTTATCGTCTCATCGAAAGATCGGGCACCTTTACCCTATCAAGTGGTATCAGATTTCGGGTTTCTCGGTGAGATCTTACTGTTTTCGTAGTTAGATTGCATATGTTCTTCTTCCTATAAACCATAAAAAGCCAAAAATAATTAGGTTTAGATCCGTATCCTAGAAACACTTTTGAGCCTATTGCATCTTTTCTTTTCAGTATTTGCTTTGTTGAATTCTAGTCTGCATCGTTGTGTCCAGTGCTGGTTTTAGGTCTAGACCTTTAGAGTTTCGAGTTCTGGTCACAGACATCACCACCACCACCACCGATTCCGCCATCACCACCGCCACCACCAATCCCGCTATCACCACCACCATAAACTTTTTAGTTTTCCTATTCTTGTTTTCCATCATTGTAGATCCGATTCGAGTTGTAACTTGATCCGGGTTCCAGAAAGTTTTGGCCAGAATGAAACTCCTCCAAATTTTTTTTTGGCCTATACTGTTTTTAGGCCTCTGGGATCGTTTTGAGCTATACGCCATTATAGTGAAAAAAATTTGGTGTCTGCACGCTTTCCGGAGCAGTTTCGTGCAGTTTTTGGAAATTTCAAAATAAATTCTTGAGCCTATACTGATATTTCACCTTGCTGATCGTTTTGAGACACTTTTCATCATAGTGATTTTCGCCTCATTCGCACGCTGTTCAGAGCATTGCTGCCTGTTGCTTTTCGATGTCGCGGCGTGACTCATTGTGTTCTAGGCTCATGTCTCTAGCTTGGGATAGTCTAGGACCAGCACAGTACCGTCATTGAGCTGTTATTCAACCTTGCATTGCTGTTTTGAAATTGTTGCTACAGATATTGCAGCCACCCAGAGCTCCACATATTCCTACACCGTGCGTTGACACCACCTGGCAATCGCTCTATTCAATCTTCCTGAAGTTTGATCACGACGGTTGCTGATTGCCACCTGCTGCAGGGTAAGAACGGGTAAGAGCATTGGTTTGCTTGATAGATTACGTGTTTTCCACCCATGTTCCTATTGTATCTCTATTCTATAACTATGCTTTTGCGTACTAATCATGCCACCAGACAACAACGAGACACCGCCACTGGAGGGTGAAGCCTTGCAGGCTCACGTGACCAAACTTTTGTCTGATCATATGCAGGATGTGGACAAGCATTTCAGTAACACGATGGAGCAACTCGAGGGACTCGAGACCACCTTCACCGCCAAGCTCGACGCTAAATTCCAGGAGGTGCTAGCACGTTTACCACCACCACCGCTGGCTCGCACGCCTCCTCCATAGCCGACTCGCGTGGCTCCTCCACAGACCTTTGTGGGACGTGCACAGCGCGTTCTCCATGCACCGGCACAAACTTCAGCTGCGGGTGCTGCTGCGGGCACTGCGGCTGCTGGCGTTGCAGGAGCTACGGGTGTTACACAGGCCCGCGATGCACAGTTCGATGATTATTACGGGGAAGATGAGTACGAGGGCGAGTACGCGGATGACTTCACAGTTGATCAGCCGCCTGGTCGTCCTCGGCCCTACATTCGCCGTCCACCTCCTCGTCCGTTGGTACGTGATGATGACCATGTTGCTAAACTGAAATTACATGTTCCTACGTTTGATGGTCATTATAACCCTGATGCATACCTCTCTTGGGAATTAGAATTAGACCAGCGTTTTGCATGCTTAAATTATCCCGAGGATAGATGTGTTAGTGCTGCTACTTGTGAGTTTACTAGTTTTGCTTCCATATGGTGGTCTGAATACTGTCGTGCTAATCATGCTAATCCAATCACTATGTGGGATGCTTTAAAACATGCTATGAGTATTCGTTTTGTTCCACCATATTATCAGCGTTCCATGCTTACCAAATTAGCACGTCTAGATCAAGGCAAAAATTATGTAGAGGATTACTATCAGGAGTTGCAAACTGGCATGCTGCGTTGTGGTATAGAGGAGGATAATGAAGCATTAATGGCACGATTCGTAGGCGGGTTAAAAAAGGAAAATCACACTATTCTTTGATATAAATCTTATCATACTATTACCCATTTGTTCCATCTTGCTTGCAATGTTGAATGTGAAGTGCAGGATCGACGCGAGGCGACACGAACTAATTATTCTGCAGGGCATTCTACTTGGAGATCACCGAGTTCGGCGTCACGGTCTGCTACACCTACACCTCCAGCGACGACATCCACACGATCTGCAACTTCTACACCACCTCCGTTTGCTACACGGAAGACTTCTACGGCACCAGCACCGAGTGCTGCATCCTCCATGGCATCTACGGGCAAGTCCAGCCAGATTCAGTGCCGCAAATGTGGTGGACTTGGTCACTTTGCACGTGATTGTGCCTCCTCCCGTGTGATGATTGCTCTTGAGGATGGTGGATACGACTCCGCCAGTGATTATGATGAAGATACTTTGGCTCTTATTGCATCTGATGAGCAATGTGCTGTAGCACCCACGGAGCAAGATTCTAAATATATGGCTGCAGAACATGCGGAGAAATACCCGAATTTAGTTGCACAGCAAGTCTTGAGTGCACAAATTACCAAGGCCGAGCCCGACCAGCGCCATAATCTGTTCCATACCAAGGGCGTGGTTAAAGATCGTTGTATTCGCATTATTATTGATGGCGGGAGCTGCAACAACTTGGCAAGCATGGAGATGGTTGAAAAGCTTGCTCTTACGACACGACCCCATCCTCGTCCATATCACATTCAATGGTTTAATAACAACGGCAAGGTTAAGGTAACACGTACAGTTCATGTGCATTTTACTATTGCTGCATATGCTGATTATGTTGAGTGTGATGTTGTTCCTATGCAAGCATGTGCTCTTTTACTTGGTAGACCATGGCAATTTGATACAAATTCTATACACTATGGTAGCACGAATTAGTATTCTCTTGTTCATAATGATAAGAAAATTGTGTTACTTCCCATGTCTCCTGAAAGTATTTTAACAGATGATCTTGCTAGAGCTAGTCGAGCACATAATGAGGGGACAAAGCTGAGCAAAAATCAGATTGTTGCTAAGGAACTTATGCCTTCTACAAGTACTTCTAAATCTGCTCCAAAACATGCTAACGAAATTCGTTTGAAAAGTACTTGTTTGCTAGCTAGCAAATATGATATTTCTGAAATTGATGTGAGTACTACTGCATGTTATGCTATCATTTGCAAAGAAGTGTTGTTTTCAGCTGAGGAGATGCCTTCTTCTTTGCCACCTGCTGTTGCTAACATTTTGCAGGAGTATGCAGACGTTTTCCCAGAAGATGTACCTCCAGGACTGCCACCTATTCATGGAATTGAGCACCAAATTGATTTGATTCCTGGAGCATCTTTGCCCAACCGTGTGTCATATCATACCAATCCGAAGGAGATGAAAGAGATTCAGCGACAAATTCAAGAACTTCTTGACAAGGGTCATATTCGTGAGTCTCTTAGTCCTTGTGCTGTTCCTATTATTTTGGTACCAAAGAAAGATGGTTCTTCGTGCATGTGTACTGATTGTAGAGCAATCAATAATATTACTATTCGCTATCATCATCCTATTCCTCATTTAGATGACATGCTTGATGAATTGAGTGGCTCTACCATGTTCTCTAAGGTTGATTTGCGTAGTGGTTACCACCAAATTCGTATAAAGTTAGGAGATGAATGGAAAACTGCATTTAAAACTAAATTTGGCCTATATGAGTGGTTAGTGATGCCCTTTGGTTTAACTAATGCTCCCAGCACTTTCATGAGATTAATGAATGAAGTTTTACGTGCTTTTATTGGACATTTTGTGGTGGTATATTTTGATGATATATTGATATATAGCAAATCTATAGAAGAACATTTGGAACATTTACGTGTTGTTTTTGATGCTTTACGTGCTGCATGTTTGTTTGGTAACATTGCAAAGTGCACCTTTTGCATGAATAGAGTTGCTTTTCTTGGCTATGTTGTTACAGCACAGGGTATTGAAGTTGATCCCACCAAGATTGAAGCAATTTCGAATTGGGCACAACCCAAAACAGTCACACAAGTGAGGAGCTTCCTTGGCCTCGCTGGATTTTATAGGCGCTTTGTCAAAGATTTTGGTTCCAATGCAGCGCCGCTGAACGAGCTTACTAAGAAAGATGTGCCCTTTGTTTGGGGCAACGCACAACAAGACGCCTTCATGTTACTCAAAGATAAGCTTACACATGCTCCTTTACTCCAACTTCCTGATTTTAATAAGACTTTTGAGTTGGAATGTGATGCTAGTGGAATTGGTTTAGGAGGAGTGTTGTTACAAGAGGGCAAACCTGTTGTATATTTCAGTGAGAAATTGAGTGGAGCTAGTTTGAACTATTCTACTTATGATAATGAATTATATGCTCTTGTTCGGACATTAGAAACTTGGCAACATTATTTATGGCCTAAAGAATTTGTTATACATTCTGATCATGAATCTTTGAAGCATATTTGTAGTCAAGCTAAGTTGAATAAACGTCATGCAAAGTGGGTTGGATTCATTGAATCTTTTCCTTATGTTATTAAACACAAAAAGGGTAAATATAATATTATTGCCGATGCTTTGTCACATCGTTATGCCATGTTATCTCAACTTGACTTCAAAATCTTTGTGTTGGAAACTATCAAAGAACAATATGTGAACGATGCCGATTTTAAAGATATTTTGCAGCATTGTCTAGAGGGTGGAACTTGGAACAAATTCATCCTCAATGATGGGTTTGTGTTCCGTGCTAACAAACTATGCATTCTAGAAGGTTCCGTTCGTCTTTTGTTGTTACAGGAGGCGCATGGAGGAGGATTGATGGGTCACTTTGGAGTAAAGAAGATAGAAGACGTACTTGCTACACACTTCTTTTGGCCACGCATGAGACGGGATGTTGAGAGGTTTATTGCTCGCTGCACAACATGTCAAAAAGCTAAGTCACGCCTTAATCCACATGGTTTATATATGCCTCTTCCTGTTCCTAGTGTACCTTGGGAGGATATTTCTATGGACTTTGTTTTAGGATTACCTCGAACACAGAAGGGGAGGGATAGTATTTTTGTGGTTGTGGATAGATTTTCTAAGATGGCACACTTTATTCCTTGTCATAAGAGTGATGATGCTGCTCATGTTGCTGAATTATTCTTTCGCGATGTTGTTCGCTTGCATGGTGTGCCTAATACTATTGTTTCAGATCGTGATACGAAATTTCTTAGCCATTTTTGGAGATGTTTATGGGCTAGGTTGGGGACTAAATTGCTGTTTAGTACTACATGTCATCCCCAAACTGATGGACAAACTGAAGTAGTAAATAGAACTTTATCTACCATGTTAAGGGCTGTTTTAAAGAAGAACTTAAAAATGTGGGAAGATTGTTTACCTCATATTGAATTTGCTTACAATCGTTCCGTGCATTCTACAACTAAGTTATATCCTTTTGAGATTGTGTATGGTTTTGTTCCTCGTGCACCTATTGATTTATTACCTATTCCATCTTCGGTGCAACATAATTTTGATGCTACACAACGTGCTGAACAGATTCTTACGTTGCATAGGATTACTAAGGAAAATATAGAACGTATGAATGCTAAATATAAAGTTGCTGGTGATAAAGGATGAAAGCATATTGTGTTTGATGTGGGAGATCTAGTTTGGTTGCATTTGCGCAAAGATTGTTTTCCTGATTTGCGCAAGTCTAAATTAATGCCGCGTGCTGCTGGTCCTTTTAAAGTGTTAGAGAAAATGAATGATAATGCATATAAACTTGAGCTTCCTGCAGAGATGGGCACGGTAAGTCCTTCATTTAACATTGTAGATTTGAAGCCATACTTTGGAGAAGAAGATGAGATTGCGTCGAGGACGACTTCAATTCAAGAAGGGGAGGATGATGAGGACATCCCTACGGTTGATACAACCATTGTACCTACAGCCACACTTCCTCACATTCCACAATTCCAAGGACCTCTCACAAGAGCTCGTGCATGCCAACTAAATTATCAGGTACTTTCGTTTCTAGGAACTATTCCTAATATTCATGAGAATATGATGCTGCCTAAATCAGATGTGTTTATGTTACTTAGGAATGATGGGCCTAGCATGGATGATAGGGACAAGCATTGGAGCATGATCGTGCATGGAGATGATGGCAGCAATCGTGTGAGGATTCAGGATGACACTGCAAGTGAAGATTTCAGAACTTTGAAGCCACCATAATGCTGCAAGGATGCTTGGACGAAATTCACAAGTTACCAAATCAGAAAATTCATCCAAGGTTTTATATGGTGCTGCGTCACCTTATTTTATGGGTTAAACCCATGTATTTTTGTTATAGGTATTTTAGGGAATTTCTAGAGGCTATTTGAGTGGAAATCGGCCCATCTAGGGTTATTTTCGGATGGCCCATTAGGTCTGTACAAAAATCCCTGCCCTTTCCCTCATATATACATCCTCCTAGCCATCATTAGAACTTGGATTTTGTTTAGTTAAAGACTTAGCCACGAGCTACTCTTCGCCATAGGCACAAGTGTCAAATCGACCTTTTGTACTATGCACAGACAGAATCCCACCTCTTCAATAAAGCCTTCATCTATATTCACAATATCTTGATTGCATCTATAATTCTTGCTTGTTCTTCGATTGCTTGCAGGGATTGATCCTCGTGATCAGGTTGATCTAGCTCCAGCGTGATCAGTAGCCTCGGAAGTTGGTGTATCGATTGCTAAGGCGCAATGTCTCGCACATTTGTAGTCGGATCGTCATCGTCGACCTCCACCATAATCGATATTTATCGTCTCATCGAAAGATCGGGCACCTTTACCCTATCAATAGGACTGAAAACAAAAATGAATTGTGGGGGTGGATTTGTGGATGCTCACCGAGTAAACCGTGGAAATCTGATACCAAGATGATATGGGGTGGCCCGATCTTCTCGTGAGCGACGTGATGGTGATGATGGCAATGGATGATTGTCGGGGATAACTTGGTGTCACTGATGAACTCTCCTCGCTTGAACCCTGATGCCAATGGAACAGCTCTCAAACCCTGTAGGATATTCACGACTCCACACACTTGCGCATGTAGCCATCGACCACGAAATGGTAGTTTGCAATCTACTGATTCCCAATGGAACAACAGATCACATTAAACTTCCAGTAGTATATCACCAAATCTAGATGAATTGGTGCGGAAGAATTCAGATGAATGCTTACGGCAGTTCAACAAAATAATCTGTAGTCTAAACGTGATCTAACCCTAATTGAGGGGGCGCCCAGGGGTACTTATAGGTGGCCGAGCGTCCTCAGCTTTGACCTGGCCCAAAACCTGCCTGGTTTGGGCCCAAACTGACTCGGTTCGACTCAAACAGGTACATACCGACCCATATATGGGTTTGGCCTAATTTTAGCACACAGGCCATGTGTATAGCGTGCCTTAGACATGTAGGCATCGTGTCGAAGGCAGTCCTAGTGTGCCATCATGTGCTCGTGCTCATCCAGACTTGATCTCCAATTGTCTCTCGATCGCCGTCCTCCCTCTCCTCCCGCTGGCGATATCTTGACATATGACATACCTAAATACAACATAGTACATTGCTTTAGGTAGTATATAATTCAGAGATATCAAGACATTCTTTTCAACTAGGAAAGAATTCACCTTATAATAATCATCAATTAGACTCAATATTTCCTTCCAGCTCAAACACTCAAAATTAGCATGATCCATGATTGTATCCTCATCAATTCCGCAGCTCTGCCCTTCAGTGATAAAGAAAATAGCTTCCTCTTAACTTGGTTCATTGAAATGCCTGCACACTGGAATAACTCGCATAATTCATGTATAAAGAGCAAATGATCACCAGGATGGACAGTTCCATCTCCTAAATAGTAGTTATTCATAGCACGATCAACAATTTTCAAAGGTATTTTAAAATAATGAGGAGCACAAGCATCATTAGAAACATCACATATGGGAGATAAAATATCATCAGAGCAAACTTTCTCCACTAAAGCTGGGGAACTAAAAATATCATGCTTAACAAAACCAGCTTCCCCAAGCTTAGACTTTTCTAAAATAGTGTTCAAAGCATTCATACTAACAAAACTATTAGCATGCGAATTAAGCTCCAAAGGTTTTTCAATTTTCTCTTCAAACACTCCATAACCAAACATAGGAAAAATACTAAAGAACTCTTTATTTTCCATTAAGCCTAACTAGTGAAAATAAAAACAAGAAACAAAAAGATATAATTGCAGAATCTAAAGGAAATAACTCCGAGCACTCACCAGCAACTAAAAGACGTAGTAGCCAAAGAATGTGAGTACCTTTTACCTTACCTCCCCAGCAACGGCGCCAGAAAAGAGCTTGATGTCTACACACGTATCTGTTCTTGTAGACAGTGTTGGGCCTCCAAGTGCAGAGGTTTGTAGAGCAGGATCAAGTTTCCCTTAAGTGGATCACCCAAGGTTTATCAAACTCAGGGAGGAAGAGGTCAAAGCTATCCCTCTCAAGCAACCCTGCAATTATGATACAGAAAGTCTCTTGTGTCCCCAACACACCCAATACACTTGTCAGATGTATAGGTGCACTAGTTCGGCGAAGAGATAGTGAAATACAAGTAGTTGTGATGATTATATGTAGTAAACACAATCTGAAATAAAAATGGCAGCAAGCAAACATGTAACAAAATAGGAAGTAAACGGTGTGCAAAGCTTGGAAACAAGGCCTAGGGATCATAGTTTCACTAGTGGACACACTCTCAACAAATATAACATAATTGAACCAATAGATACTATCATCCATATGCAACTCAAAACAATTCTCCAATGGAAAACGAACACTAATCATGCGTAGGGCTATGAAGCACTCCTCAAAGTCCGTATGTACCCAAACTAGATTGTCCCACACTATCACCATGAACGCACTAGATGGTTCCAACAAACACCAACAATTTATTGAAACATTAACCAAAAAGATACACATAATGCACACACTAGTCACCTTTACACCATGATACGAGGCATCTCCGGAGAGTATAATAATTAAGCATAGGAGTAGCATAATATCTGAATAATAACATCTACCAATTGATAGGGCAAATGTGTACGATCTTTCGATGAGATCTTGATATGTCGATTTGGTGGGTGGAGTTCGTGCTTGACGATCCGACTACACGTGCGAAGCTCATGCGCCAATGCAATCGCTAGGACAATCTCCGGGAGTTACTGATCTTGCGGATGCACGATCAGCCTGACCAGCGAGGGTCTTAATTCCTACCTGAAATCGAGAACAAGTAAGAACTAATACTGCAATCAAGATATTGCGGATGAAAGATGTATGCTTTATTCAAAAGGTGGGATTCTGAATAGGCGGTCTTCTTCTGGGCGATTGGCCTCAAAAGTCGAGCTCGTAGTTGCAGCAATGGCTAACTTTAGTCTAATCAAAATCCGAGTTCTAATGACGGCTACGGGGGGTATTTGAGGAGGAAAAGGTAGGGGTGCGACCAGCCATGGGTATGGTGGTCGAACGGAACCCTAACAGGCCTTTTCTCCTCAAATTCGGACTCCTAAAAGTGGCTGTCTTATTTGCTGCGAAAATTACATGGGCCTGGCCCAAAAATAAAAGTGACGCAGCACCATATTTATCTAAGGACGAATTTATGAAGTAGTTCTTTGTATATTTCGTCCAAGTCTTCATCCTTCATTATGGTGGCTTCAAAGTTCTGAAATCTCCACTTGTGGCATCTTCTTCAATCCTCAAACGCTTGCTGCCATCTCCATGCACGATCATGCTCCAATGCTTGTCCTCTCATCCATGCTAGGTCCATCATTCCTAAGAGTAACAAACATATCTGATTTAGGCAGCATCATATTCTCATGTATGTGAGAAAGAGTTCCAAGAAACGAAAGTACCTGATAGTTAAGTTGCTTGGCACGAGCTCGAGTGATGGGTCCTTGTATGTGTTCCGCTGTAGGTGCAGCGGTTGTATCAATAGATGGGATGTCCTCATCATGCTCCCCTTCTTGAATTGAAGTCGTCCTCGACGCAACCTCATCTTCTTCACCGAAGTAAGGTTTTAAATCTGCAATGTTAAATGTAGGACTTACCGTACCAAAATCTGCAGGAAGCTCAAGTTTATATGCATTATCATTGATTTTCTCTATCACCTTAAAAGGACCATCAGCACGTGGCATTAACTTAGACTTGCGCAAATCAGGAAAACGATCTTTGCGCAAATGCAACCAAACAAGATTACCAACCTCAAACACAACATGCTTTCGTCCCCTATCCCCAGCAACTTTATACTTAACATTCATGCGTTCTATGTTGTCTTTAGTAGTTGCATGCAATTTTAAAATCAATTCAGCACGTTGTGTAGCATCGAAATTATTTTGCACTGAAGATGGTAAAAGCAACAAATCAATAGGTGCACGTGGAACAAAACCATAGACAATCTGAAAAGGGCTCATCTTTGTGGTAGAATGCAGCAAACGATTATAAGCAAATTCAATATGAGGCAAACACTCTTCCCACAATTTTAAGTTCTTCTTTAAAACAGCCCGCAACATGGTAGATAAAGTTCTATTAACTACTTCAGTTTGTCCATCAGTTTGGGGATGACAAGTAGTACTAAACAGCAATTTAGTCCCCAACTTAGCCCATAAACATCTCCAAAAGTGGCTAAGAAATTTAGTATCACGGTCAGAAACAATAGTATTTGGCACACCATGCAAACGAACGATATCACGAAAAAACAAATCAGCAATGTGCGCAGCATCATCGGTCTTGTGACAAGGAATAAAGTGTGCCATCTTAGAAAACCGATCCACAACAACAAAAATACTATCCCTCCCCTTCTGTGTATGAGGTAATCCCAGAACAAAGTCCATCGAAATATCCTCCCAAGGAACACTAGGAACAGGAAGAGGCATATATAAACCATGTGGATTAAGGCGAGACTTAGCTTTTTGACAAGTAGTGCAGCGTGCCACGAATCTCTCAACATCTCGCCGCATGCGTGGCCAAAAGAAGTGTGCAGCAAGAACATCCTCCGTCTTCTTGACACCAAAGTGTCCCATCAATCCTCCTCCATGCGCCTCCTGTAACAACAAAAGACGAACGAAACCATTTGGGATGCATAGTTTGTTAGCACGGAACACAAATCCATCATTAAGGATGAATTTGTTCCATGTTCTACCATCTTTACAATTTTGCAACACATCTTTAAATTCAGCATCATGCAAGTATTGTTCCTTTATAGTTTCCAACCCAAAAATTATGAAGTCAAGCTGAGATAACATAGTATAACGATGCGACAAAGCATCAGCAATAATATTATCTTTACCCTTTTTGTGTTTGATAACATAAGGAAAAGATTCAATAAATTCAACCCACTTTGCATGACGACGATTCAGTTTTTCTTGACTACGAATATGCTTCAAAGATTCATGATCAGAATGTATAACAAATTCTTTAGGCCATAAATAATGTTGCCAAGTTTCTAATGTCCGAACCAGCGCATATAATTCTTTATCATAAGTAGAATAGTTCAGACTAGGCCCACTCAATTTTTCACTAAAATATGCTACAGGTTTGCCCTCTTGTAATAACACACCTCCCAAACCAATTCCACTAGCATCACATTCAAGTTCAAACGTCTTATTAAAATCAGGAAGTTGGAGTAATGGAGCATGTGTTAACTTATCTTTCAGTATCATGAAGGCCTCTTGTTGTGCATCGCCCCAAACAAAGGGCACATCCTTCTTTGTGAGCTCATTCAATGGCGCAGCAATAGAACCAAAATCTTTGACAAAGCGCCTATAAAACCCAGCAAGACCAAGAAAACTCCTCACTTGTGTGACCGTCTTGGGCTGCGGCCAATTCTCAATAGCTTTAATCTTGGCTGGATCAACTTCAATTCCCTGTTCTGTAACAACATAACCAAGAAAAGCAACTCTATTTGTGCAAAAAGTGCACTTCTCAAGATTACCATACAAACGTGCATCACGTAAAGCATTGAAAACAGCACGTAAATGATCCAAATGGTCCTCTAAAGATTTGCTATATATGAGAATGTCATCAAAATATACCACCACAAAACGACCAATAAAAGCACGTAAAACTTCGTTCATCAGTCTCATAAAGGTACTAGGTGCATTAGTTAAACCAAACGGCATTACTAACCACTCATATAAACCAAACTTAGTTTTAAAAGCTGTTTTCCATTCATCTCCTAATTGCATACGAATTTGGTGGTAACCACTACGCAAATCAACTTTAGAGAACATAATAGAACCACTCAACTCATCTAGCATGTCATCCAAACGAGGTATAGGGTGACGATATCGAATGGTAATATTATTAATAGCTCGACAATCAGTACACATGCGCGAAGAACCATCTTTCTTAGGTACTAAAATAATAGGAACAACGCATGGACTAAGAGACTCACGAATATAACCTTTGTCCAATAAACTCTGGATTTGTCGTTGGATCTCTTTTGTTTCTTCAGGATTGGTGCGATATGGCGCATAGTTGGGCAGCGAGGCTCATGGAATCAAATCAATCTGGTGTTCTATCCCACGAATAGGTGGAAGTCCAGGTGGAACATCTTGTGGAAAAACGTCCATGTATTCCTGCAAAAGGTTAGCAACCGCAGGTGGCAAAGAAGGAGGCATATCCTCAAATGAAAACAGAACTTCTTTGCAAACAATGGCATAGTAGGGAGTAATATTGACATCAATTTCAGCAAGATCAGATTTGCTAGCAAGTAAACAAGGATTCTTCAAACGAATTTCAGTAGCATGGTTAGAATCAGATTTAGAAGAATGCTTAGGGGGTACAAAATCTGCAGCAATAATCTGATTCTCACTCTTATGTTTGTCCTTGTTTTTTAATCTACTAGCTCTAGCAAGATCATCTTTCAAAATTTGTTCCGGAGTCATGGGTTTAAGTCCAATTTTCTTGCCAGCATGTGTAAGAGAATACTGATTTGTTTTACCATTATGTACAGATTCTCTATCAAATTGCCATGGTCTACCAAGTAACAAAGAACAAGCTTGCATAGGTACAACATCACAATCAACAAAATCTGAATAAGTACCAATAGTAAAATGCACGCATGCAGTTTTTGTTACCTTGAGCTTACGGGAGCTCTCAAACCATTGAATGTAATAGGGATGAGGTCGTTGTCGTGTGGGTAGAGCAAGCTTCTCCACCATGTCAATACTAGCCAGATTGTTACAACTCCCTCCATCAATGATGATCCGGATAGCTCTCTCCTTAACAACGCCTCTTGTTTAAAACAAATTGTGGCGTTGATCATGCTCGGCTTTGCTCAATTGCACACTCAAGACACGTTGTGCAACTAAACTCTTGTATTGATCAGCAGTCTCAGCTCCCATTACCTCCATCTCCTTGTCAGAATCAGAATTGGCACCATCACGTGCAGCAATAAGTGCCAATGTATCATCATCAAAATCACTCGCAGAGTCATATTCGCCATCTTCAAGCACCACCATCACACGTTTGGTTCTGCATTCTTTTTCGATGTGACCAAACCCAAAACATTTGCGACATTGAATGTCGCGAGTCTTCCCCGTGGAGGCCATGGAAGAAGAACTCCGTGTCGGACCAGCAAATGGTGATGGAGCAGGAGCAGGTGGCGTTCTTGACGTCGGCGTGGTATACCTGGAGGTGGAAGGACCTGGTGCATCCCCACGAGAAGGTGGAGCTGATTGGCGCGCAGACCAGGAAGGAGTACGACCTGCAGAATTATTAGCTCTTCTCCATGATGGTTGACGATCCTGCACTTCAAGTTCAGCTTTGCAAGCAAGGTGAAATAAACGAGTAATAGTGTTGTACTCCTTATAGTCTAAAATATGCTGAATCTCCTTATTTAAACCACCAAAGAAACGTGCAAGCATAGCTTCATTATCCTCTACAATACCACAACGAATCATGCCCGTTTGTAACTCTTGATAATACTCTTGTACGGAATTTTTGCCTTGTTCTAAACGAGTTAATTTTTTAAGCAAATCCCATTGATAATGTGGAGGTACAAAACGAGTATGCATGGCATGTTTTAGACCAACCCAAGTAGCAGGAATATTAGCATGATTGACTCGACAATGTTCAGACCACCAAATAGAAGCAAAATATGTAAATTCACATCTAGCAGCACTAACACGCAAATGCTCAGGGTAGCGTAAACATGCAAAACGTTGCTCTACTTCTAATTCCCAAGTGAGATATGCATCAGGATTATATCTACCCTCAAATGGTGAAATATTTAATTTCAGCTTGGCCACATGTTCATCATCACGTACCGGACGCGGAGGTGGACGAGCGTTGTGGTTGTATGGCAGCGGATGGCCAGGTGCAGGTTGTTGGACCACGTCCTCCTCGAGCTCGTTTTCATCTTCGAACTCGTTTTCCCCCTCGTCAGTAGCATATCCATCCTGGGTGGCCGCCTCCGTAGCGGCCGCTGCAGCTGCCGCGGCTGTAACGGTACCCACAGATGGCGGGATGAGAGGAACGCGGCGAGCACGTGGTACAGGGATGCCCGGCTGTGGCAGTGGTGGCAAACGGGCCAGGACTTCCTGGAACCGGGCGTCGAGCTTGGTGTTGAAGGATGCCTCAAGACCAGCCATCTTGTCCATCGCATCAGAAAGCTTGGAATCAACATCACCCAAGCGTGTGTCCACATCTTGTGCACGCCCCACCAACAGCCGAGTGAAGTGGGCATGGAACTCTGCATTAGTCATCTTCTCCGGATCAACATCATCCTTCGTGGTTCCTGTCATGGTTAGCGTAGAAGCAAGCACAAATATATATACCTACGCACTACGGAATATGGTGGAATCACGCGTAATCCGTCAAGCGGTATACAAAGCTCTTACGAGTTCTTACCAAACAGGAGGAAGATGATATGCAACCAGCAAGGATCAGTGACTCCCAAAATTGCACAAAGCGATTACCAGGTGTCGATAGAAAGCACGTGTAGAAATATGTGGAGCTGTAGGAAGGCTTATATGGTAGCAAAAACAGCAAATGTCAAAACAGCAATGCAACATTGAAAGAATGCTCAACCACTGTACTGTGCTGGTCCTAGGCTATATCGTGCTAGAGACGCGAGCCGAGAACACTAAGAAAGTCACGGCGTGGCAAAACAAGCAGAAAGGAACAGCTCCAAAGCAAGATATAAGTGAAGATCTGCAGGAATTTTCGGGTCCGAAACTTCAGAGGGCAAAAACTCGACCTTCCCGGCCTTTTTTGGGAGTTCTGAGTGTCGCATGCGTCATTGTGGTTAGATAGATCTTTTCGTGCTGAGCATTTTGAGTGGTCGCACGTTGAAAACGGAGTTCGTATGCAAAAGTTATGGCCAGTTGAAGTTTGCTGTCGGAAACCGTCAAAAACTGACGAAACTGTCCAATTCGGACTGAATTCGGACTGGACTAGTAGGAACGGGTCAACCCGACTTGGATGCGGATTTGACTTTTTTTTTGCTCTTCTTCTTCCTCTTGACTGGCGACCGAAACCTAACTCACGGACTCTGAAAAAGGCACGGATGAAATTGGAAGGAACGAACAAAAACTTATGTGAAGGCAGTGGCGAAAGTATATGGCGGAGCAATGGTGCAAGCGTGCGGCGGCGGCGGGACTATGGTGATTCGAACTCAAAACTCTAAAGGAACAGACACTAAGACCAGCAACTCGACACGCGGATGCAGACACAAATTCAACGATGCAAACTGAAAAGACAATGCAAAGGCTCGGATGGTTTATGGGACAAGATGATCTAAACCCTAGCTGTATTTTTGGCTTTTTCGTGGTTTATAGGTATGAACACAGATGCAATCTAAACTACGAAGACAGTAAATCTCACCAAGCAACCTGAAATCTGATACCACTTGATAGGGCAAAGGTGTCCGATCTTTCGATGAGATCTTGATATGTCGATTTGGTGGGTGGAGTTCGTGCTTGACGATCCGACTACACGTGCGAAGCTCGTGCGCCAATGCAATCGCTAGGACAATCTCCGGGAGTTACTGATCTTGCGGATGCACGATCAGCCTGACCAGCGAGGGTCTTAATTCCTACCTAAAATCGAGAACAAGTAAGAACTAATACTGCAATCAAGATATTGCGGATGAAAGATGTATGCTTTATTCAAAAGGTGGGATTCCGAATAGGCGGTCTTCTTCTGGGCGATTGGCCTCAATGACTAACTTTAGTCTAATCAAAATCCGAGTTCTAATGACGGCTACGGGGGGTATTTGAGTAGGAAAAGGTAGGGGTGCGACCAGCCATGGGTATGGTGGTCGAACGGAACCCTAACAGGCCTTTTCTCCTCAAATTCGGACTCCTAAAAGTGGCTGTCTTATTTGCTGCGAAAATTACATGGGCCCGGCCCAAAAATAAAAGTGACGCAGCACCATATTTATCTAAGGACGAATTTATGAAGTAGTTCTTTGTATATTTCGTCCAAGTCTTCATCCTTCATTATGGTGGCTTCAAAGTTCTGAAATCTCCACTTGTGGCATCTTCTTCAATCCTCAAACGCTTGCTGCCATCTCCATGCATGATCATGCTCCAATGCTTGTCCCTCTCATCCATGCTAGGTCCATCATTCCTAAGAGTAACAAACATATCTGATTTAGGCAGCATCATATTCTCATGTATGTGAGAAAGAGTTCCAAGAAACGAAAGTACCTGATAGTTAAGTTGCTTGGCACGAGCTCGAGTGATGGGTCCTTGTATGTGTTCCGCTGTAGGTGCAGCGGTTGTATCAATAGATGGGATGTCCTCATCACCAATTCAACTAGATACAAAGCTCACGATCACATAAAGATCACATCATGGGAGAGAGAGGTGAACCACATAGCTACCGGTAGAGCCCTCAGCCCCGGGGGAGAACTACTCCCTCCTCATCATAGGAGACAACAAGGTTGATGGAGATGGCGGTGAGGTCGATGGAGATGGCGGAGACGGAGATGGAGACCGATGAAGATGGCTCCGGGGGGCACTTCCCCATCCTGGCACGGTGCCGGAACAGAGACTTATGTCCCCCGAAATTTGTCTTCGATGGCGGCGGCGCTGCGGAACTGTTTTGGGAAAAACACCGATTCTTTTAGGGTTTTCCGTCATGAAGCTTTATATAGGCGAAGGGGCGTCGTCAGGGGGCTGCCAGGGTGCCCTTACAATGGGTGGGCGCGGCCAGGGGCTGGGCCGCGCCCCCCTGTTGTGTGGGTGGCCTCCGGCCCCCCTCCGGCTCTCTTTCGGTCTTCGGTGCTCTTCCGGGAAAAATAAGACTTCAGGAACTTGTTTTGTCCAATTCCGAGAATATTTCCTGTATAGCTTTTCTAAAACACAAAAATAGCAGAAAATAGGAAACTGGCACTGTGGCATCTTGTCAATAGGTTAGTTCCGGAAATCGCATAAAAACGCCACGAAGTGTAACGAAACACAAGGAAAATGGTGTAAAAACAAGCATGGAGCATAAAAAATTATAGATACGTTTGAGATGTATCAAACATCTGCTTTGAGAATTACCAAAACTACAGAAGAGAGAAGCTCGACTTTGAAGTCATGGACTGGCCATCACAATATCATGCGATCCTCGGGCGACCCGCATTTTCGCGATTCATGGCAGTACCTCACTATACATACCTGGTACTCAAGATGCCAGGACCCAACAGAATTATCATGGTAAAATTTATGCGACAAGGAATTCCATAAGATGGCCCAAAATTTTGGCATGATGGCCAACTACGGAGAACCCAAAGACAAGGCAAAAAGCATGACTATAGGAGCCACACAACAACTAGAAGGACATCCAGAAGAGCCAGAAGTGAAGAATCTGCGGGTACAGCCGTCAGACCCAGGGGAAGCTACAGGAGAAGAGGGAAAGACCTCGGCAACACAGGCAGCAAGTACGCAAAAGTAGAGTAGAAAAATAAGAATATTAAAGCCACAAGCTATCCTAGGGCAATGCCCTCTAGATCCAGAACACGGGTCATTGGCCGGATCTCTTGGAACACCCCATGTATCTTATATTACAAGCATAAATAGAGACAAAGTTCCTCCTATTCGAGTTTACATGTCTTCAATATTGCGGCAAACGCACTAAACACAGTACGCCTTGAGAACAAAAACTTCTGGCAAAAGACCCAGAAACGGAAACTATCGCGTTCTACATACAAAGCATATATACAATAAAAGCATTACAACATTGGTTGATCCGAATCATCTACTCCCAGGGGATTCAAGTAATGGTGCTCGCGAAAAAATTCAGCATCCTCTCGAAGCAATCTAGCTATAATCCTCCTCGCCAGTTGAAGCGTAGCATCCATATGGACTTGCAGCTTTACGCCCCCTGGGGGAAAACTTAGCGACATGGAACTATAATTCAGCCTTGGACGCCACTTGCGTATCCATCCAAGAGCAAAATTGGCACCAACCACTAAGTTGAGCTCTATCAGCCGATGAATTTGTTGACTAGATCTGAAAACATCGAGTAGCTGCTTAAAATTTCCCGGCGGAGGATTGCGGGGAAGCATAACGGAGTACATGGTCGTCAAGGATCTTTGACAACCATCAGCAGCCTCCCCAATGTGCTGAGCACGATCTTGTAGGAGAATAACAGCACTGCGGTGCCGCGGGTCAGCCCACAAAGAAGTCGTATCTTTCGATACCCTCTCCAAAGCTGCGATTCGCTTGGCAACTTGACGGATTTCATCAGCAGGATGTAAGCAAGTACCTGGAAGGTGCAAACTCATCAAAATACAAAGACAAAAGCAGCAGTAAGAAGTTCAAGAAGGTCTGTAGGAAACTTACACTTTAGCTGCTCACAAGCTGATTCGATAAAGTTGACAAGAACGGAATCACACTCCTTCAGATGCGTAACTTGGGCCACCAGACCAGACACTTTATCTTCCAGAATGGATATCTGCTTCATCAAGCCATAAGATTTGCCGGCCTGGTCCATAGTAGTTTTTGCCTGACGCTTCATCAAAGACAAACGACCTTCGAGGTCTAAAATCCTCGACAAGTATTCGGTGCATCGGCAAGGAGAACGAGGACGGGAAGGAATCACAGAGTGAAACGCATCGGCATGAGGCGACTCACAACCACGATCCATCAGTCCACCAGTACACTCACGCTGGAAGGCAAAAAGACAAGAGGAAAACAACTTAGAAACGCAATCAAGCACAACATTTCATGAAGGCAAAGTATTTACAAAGAGTACAGAGTTCCCTGATTGATTTTTAGGAAAAATATGAACGAGTTTGCTACATCAAAAGAAAAGAAGACTACAAAGAAAGACTAAATCTACGCCACCTCAGCAGCAGGCTCCATGGCAGTAGAAGGAGCGGAAGAGGCAGCACCAGTGCTTGGCAGAGGCATCGAAGCACTTGCCGCAGGAGTCAAAGAAGCCGCTGAAGGAGTGATAATCGAGACGATGCCTGGCGCATCTTTCTTTGCCTTCTCAAAGAAACCCAGCAGCTCTGAAAGTGGTCGAGCACGAGAAGAGCTAACCTTCTCCCAATCAACCTCCTCACCATGCGATTGAGCAAGTGCAATGGCCCCTTCGACACCTTGCTTCACCGAACGGCTCTTCATCGCCAGAATAGGATCTTCGATGGTGTCGAAGGTTGCGGCAAGTTTCTTGAGGTCATCACCTGGCATATCCGCCCTTTTCTTCGGCCACAACCCAACAATCATCCGCGTTAGCATGCGGCGAGTCAGCTTGAGAATTTCCTGGACTGATATTCAGTTTGACTCTAGCAAATTCACCACAGCCATTAGAGGATCTTCATCATTCGGCTGTAAAGGCACCAAAGATACTCCAGCGTTCTCTGCAGAAACACAAAAGACAGAGACAAGAGATAATGAGCAAACATCAGCAAGTAGAAGAATGGGCAAATAGACAAAAAGAGAACAACATGGTACTTACCACCAGCAAGAGTTGAAATCTAATTGAGGCGTTTGGTTATGGCTTGCTATCTTTGAACACGCCCCTGATCAGCATCAGCAAGTGCCTTCTCAGCTTTCTTTGCCTTGGTTGCTACTGACTTAGCAGACTTCTCAGCAGCAACCTTGGCAGCAGTAGCAGTGTCCCAAGCCTTTCTAGAGGCATTGAGTTCGGCATCTAGAGATGCTATGCGAGCATTTGCCACCGTCAAAGCATCTGCAGTATGGAACAGGGAAAGGAAAGGCGAATAAGAAACCATGGAAAGACACATGAGATAGGCAGAAGACACAACATAAAAAGAGCTTACCCCGAGAAGCCTGAGTAGCCTTCAGGAACTCGACACACTCCGTGCCCAAAGAAATAATTTTTTTCATCAGAATCTGTTAAAGGAAGGCATGAGAAGAAAAATTCATGCAATAAATAGAGCAAGCCATAAAGAGCAGTACTTACATCATCAGGAGAACCCACCGGTCGATGGGTGTCAAGGGAAGCGCTTGCCGCTGTTGCCTTCTTTAGACGTTTGGAAGCACGAGAAGAGGTACCCTTCTTAACAGCGGCTTCTGGCGACTTCACTACCACAACAGCCTCTTGAGAAGGCGTTTCATTGGCAGCCAAAGTACCCACGAGAGAAGCAGTGGCAGTATCCCTTTTCGGGTCCTCATCGTCACTGGAAAGGGAAGAAAAAGCAAAAACTTTGTATATGTCAAAAGAAAGAAAATGAATGAAAGATAGGTATTTGAATAAGCACACGAGTCCAAAGCATCAAAAATTTCAACTTCAGAAGGATTTGGGGCAGAGGGCTCCCCGGCCGCATCTTTGGGAGCAGAGGTACTCGAGGAAAGAAGCTCTTCGACACGCTTCCTCTTCCTATCAAGGCTAGGTTCTTCCAAATATGCCGGAGGAGGCGATGTAGTCGAACTATCTTCTTCCAGTGAAACTTTGGCATCATCTCCGTCCTGGCTTTTGTCAGCCGTGAGGGCTTCGGAAGTAGCAGAAATAGGATCAGCCTGAATAGGTCCTCCCTCTGTAAGAGGAGGACGGGAAACAAAGAATTGGTGGCCCTGCACAAGAGGAAGTCGCAAAACTATCAGGAAAGCAGCAACAAAATACAAGAAGGAGAATAAATGAGAAGTTGGTGAATGAAAGAGCACATACCGCAGGCAAGGGATGCTCGGAGTTGAAGAAATCAGCTGTTAACGCTGGAATCTCGTCATCCTTTGTGAGAGTAGTCAAAGCTCTCACTCGTTTGTCGAGATCCTTCTTATCTATGTCCTCTTCGGACACTTGAGAAGAATCCTCCGAGCCAGAGTATGACCATAGCTTGGAAACACGATGTTGAAGAGGCTGAATTCGCCTCTGCAGGAAAAACGCCATGAGCTGCATCCCTCCACTTGCACTTTTCAGAGTTTGGATGCGGGCCAACAAGGGCTTGATATCTTCCATCTCAGCTTATGTGGGAGGAGAATCCCACGACGACAGTTTCTTCAGATCTTTATTGGCATCAAAGGGAACAATGTCGTAATGGTCAGAGGAAGAATTTTTCTGATCTTTCATATAAAACCACTTCTTCCTCCAACCTTGCACTGAGGTAGCCATGTTAAACTCCAAATAGTGTGCCTCAGCGTGGACAGAAACAACAGCCCCGCCTAGCTCAGGTTTCTTCGATAAAGAGACACTAGGGCGAATGCGGAAGAGAAATTTCCAGAGAGTCCAATGAGGTTCGATCCCCAGGAAAGACTCGCAAAGAGTAACAAAACAAGCGATGTGCAAAATAGAATTTGGCGTGAGCTTGTGAAGCTGCACGCCGTAAACGAAGAGAAGCCCATGAAGAAATTCATGGGCAGGAAAGGATAAGCCACGCAAAAGAAAGGCGAGAAACATCACCCGATAGCCGCTCGGGGGCTTGGGGACATGTTTGGTGCTGGGGAAGATGACTTGATCACCTCCGGTGAGGAATCCGTTTTCCTGGGCCTTGGTCAGATCAGATTGTTCTAATTCCGAGGGCACCCAGTTGGTCAACGCATTCGTGCTTTTCTTCTTCGCCATCTGATTCTTGTGAGCGAATCTCTTGACACGCATCTACAGAAGCTACGCTCGGGGGCTGCGAAGAAGCTCAAAAGCACAAGGGAGATGAAGCAATGGTGGCGGCGAAAAGAGCAAGGAGCTGGTAAACAGTAAAATCCCCAGTCTCCCCCTTATAAAGCTTCCTGACGAAGGAACATGGGCTGAGACGTGGAGCAAGAAGCGGAAGTGATAGCCCACTAACGGGCAGGAGAAATTGTAAAATTACTACACTGCCCATGAGCAAAATCACACATAGAGTGATTCTGCTAATGACATCATGAGCGTTCGAGCAACTGGGAAATAAAAGCATCAAGACACAACGCGACAGTTATGGATACTCATAGAAAATTCAGCAAAAAGTCTAGCATGCCATTTTGCCTATCAGTGCTGATCAAGGAACCCGACGAAATTTATTACACAAGATAAAGAGGCATCAGGGAAGAAAACTCATCTTTGAGTCTATACCCAAAAATATTTGACTATAGCCTCGGGGGCTACTACCATCGGGAGCGCTGGTCGCGCACCCAACGATATTATCAAATGAGCTGCTATCTAGCGGATGAAGGAAGAAAAATTTATTTGAGCCTATACTCGAAACATGTTTTCGACTATAGCCTCGGGGGCTACTCCCATCGGGAGCGCTGGTCGCGCACCCGACGAAATTCTTAAATTCCTAAGAGAGTAAAAGAAGGTGAAAGAAGACTTGAATAGTGAAATTACTCCCATCGGGAGGAAATTTATATTAGTCAAGGCTGGACAACCCGAAGATTTTCAGAGCTGAAACAGTCAAACAAGGCTGCAACATATGATTCTCGAGTTGCATCATCGCGACAAAATTCGAATGCCATGATTGAAACATATCGTGAAGGTAAGACCCCAGGATCCATCCTGTGTGGCCTGGTATACGCACATGGATGCGCTCTGCTAGTAACTATCCGTGTCTACGACAAGAAGAAAATCCTGTTGATGCACTGGGTACCCTGAGAACCACTAGAACTCGTTCTTTGTAAGTCCTAAATGCGGCAAAAGAATGAGTTTGACCAGTTTCCCGGATTAAAGTCCAAGGGGATTGAATTTGAAGTAGGTGACAAGTATCTGCTCCGATAGTTAACTGGCCTCTTGATCTGTTAGAGTTGTCAGGCTTGTTCATCAAAACCCCTTGCGAATAATATAATGAAAGATATTTATTTTTTAGTACAGGGAGAAGAACTCGAAAGATTAATCAAGTCGAAGATATGAAGATTTGAGATTCAACCTGAATCTACAATTCTAGTAGAATCTCGGGGGCTACTGACAAGGGTATAGATAATAGAGCCCATTACTTGAGTACCCCTGAGGCACGTTAAGCTAGGCCCAAATGTAATCCTAGTCGAAATATGAGTTCATGTCGTATACCAATGATGTAATATGTATCAGACCCCTCCCGTTCCTTGAGACCTGGCCACCTATATATAGGGCCAAGAGAGGATGGTGAGGGACATATTGAAAGCAACCTAAGTTCACCACCACGTTTACTTTCGATACACACCTTGTTTGACTGATTTTACCGTCGAGTTCATCCGATGCCCTACTCCCCCGATCCTAAGTCCTTCATCTAGGACATTTGTCGAGTTAACCCTCGTCACCCATAGTGGACATTTGACGATGCATCTCACAATAAAAAGCTATACCCATAGTAAATAAAAGAGATGTCAAGGTGATATGGGCACGAAGGAGGAGGTGAAGCCCAATTTCAGGACTCCACCAAGATGAGGGAAGCTCGTTGCTGATTGGCACGCCAGGACGACCTACGATATGAAATAATTTAGTCTAAGGTTGTGTCAGCAATTTACATATCTGCTTATGTTATTCTGTGTGCTAGGTCATGTTATGGGCCACTTAGTTTTATTTGTGTTTTGGGTTTGGGCCTGTCCAAGCCCAACAGTTTTCTGGCCATCTATATAAGGAGGCCAGCAGTCTAGGGTTTAAGGGAGTTCAGTTGTTTAGTCTAAAACTATCGTGTGCTCCACCGTGTATCATCCCTCCGGGGAAACGGCGCTGCCGTGTTATCAAATAGAGATTGCTGCGGAGGTTCTTGTGTTCATCAAGGATTGTCGTGCTTTGGTTTGAGGCGTGGTGTTCATCATCACGTTGCTTGCTGGATTTGTTCCACTTCTTCAGGTGACGTTCTTCACGTTATTGGAAGATTATTTATCCGGGTTGACTCGCTGTGAAAGATCGGGACAAAAACTGCAAGGATCACCGGCGTGATCCTTATCATGTGGTATCAGATTACTGGGTTGATCACCGCGAGTATTTTCTGTTGATTGATCTGCAGATTCTTCTCGCACAGTTTTTCAGATCGGTTGATTTCATTGAGACTGGATTGTTCTTCCTCGGAATCTAGAAGTTCTCAGATCGAGTAACAGTGGATTGGGGCGAGGAGTTGCTGCTGATTATTTTTCATTGAAATTCCGGTCAGCTTTGTTGTAGTAGGGCCGATCGCTGGCAGGATCGAAGAAATCCAGGCAGCGCACATCCCAGATCCAATCTGAATTATTCAGCGTGGACGTACTCTGCATCGGGAATGGGTGCGTGCAGGCGCCTGAGGCCGCCAACGCACAGGGACGCAGGAGATCGTCCACGCAGCGAGCGCTGCCTTGCGTTCGGCCAATCTTGGTAACCTGCAGATCCGATCGGTTTGAGTTTCAAAAAAAAAAAGTGCAACAAATCTCGCTCGCCAGACCACAGACATACTCTGTGGTCGAGCGCGCTCGGCCGCCGCTAGTCCCACGATCGTCTCGCTAGCCCCGCGCTCGCCAGGGCGTGCGCTCGCCAAGGCGTGGGCCGGCCCATCGTCACAAGGGTGCCAGCTGCCTCGATCGCCCAGGTCTCGTTCGCTCAGGAATTCGCTGGAGCTGGCCAGATCCGATCCCTCCAAGTAAAAAACAAAAAACAAAAGTCAGCCGCCCGCGCGTGCCTGGCGATCGCGTTCCCAGCGCAGTGCCTGGCATCGCTCGGTCAGCCAACTGGGCCGGCCCATTGCTTCGCTGCCACACGTGCTCGCGAGGTTCCTTGCTTTGCGCTCTACCACAGACATTCTCTGTGGTCCAGCGCCCTACTTCTGCCTGTTGTTGGCTTATCTTTTCAACTCTGCTGCTGCGCACAAGACCGAGAACAAGTATAGCTGGAATTGATCGCTTACTGTCAGAAATTCGGAGATCTTTAGTCTGATTCAAAGAAATATTCAGGTATGAGTTTATCAAGACCTGTCCGTTTGACTGACAAAGCGGACGATATCTACAGTGACTATTTAGAGATCTTGGCTGATTTTTGGTATGATGCAACTAAAATCACGTGGAGTTTGAACAGTGCTGCAAAGTTCACAGAGTATGAGTCTTGGGAATCTCACATGGAGCGTGGCTTTGCACAATGTCGTGCCCGTGATAGCAAATTTGGCGGTTTTACTGAATTTGTACTTGCCCATCGGCGTGTGGGTACGCAGGTGGCTGGTTGGTGGCGTGAAGAACGGTGCGCAAAGGGCATCACACTTGAAACATCTCGTTGGGAGGTTTTTAAGCAATTTCTGTGTACTCGATTTTTGGACAAGACCGTGGAATCAGACAAGGCGGTTGTTCCAATGGTACAAGCCAAAGTTGATGGAGATGACACACCATTGAGAGGTATGAGTATACAACTTCACAAATTGTCCAATGGTGATGAGGCGATAAGGAGGAATCAGCGATGCAGCCTTTTTCAAACACAGTGCACCATCAAGGAGAAGGCATGCAAACTGATTATTGACAGCGGTAGTTACTGTAATGGCATCAGTAGGGCTGTGGTGGCATCATTGGGGTTGTCTACATGGCGTATTCCTGAACCTAAGCATGTTGAGTGGTTGAATAGCTGCGGTGTGCTAAAGGTTACTCATAAGGTACGTGTGCCATTTACAGTTGATGATTATGTTGATGAGGTAGAGTGCGATGTGTTGCCATTGGAGGTGTGTGGAGTATTACTTGGACGTCCATGGCAGTATGATCGCAATGTTACTCATGCTGGGAGAGCAAATACATATTCTTTTGTGCATGATGGCAAACAACGGACTTTGAAACCTATGTAGGATGATCAAATAAAGTCTGATGTTGAGCTGATGGTACACAAGGAGAAGTTGCGCAAGGCTAAGCCAAAATCTGGGCTAGCTACGCCGCAGCATGAGGAGCATGACGTGAAAAGTGTTAGTGGTGATATTGTTTCAGCCAAGCCTGTAGATGACAAGCCAGTCGTTCTTGTTAGTGACAAGCCGGTTGAAGTCAAGTTTTTTATTGATGAAGGGAAGGATATGTCAGCATGTGTACCATGTGTTCCACTTCCAGTTCGTGTTGACATGGGTGTTCAGACCGATGACGGTGGTGCTGATCGTGATATGGTGCATACGGTGCCCCGGGTAGTCAGCCACAGTTTTGTTCGAACACCTGGGAGACGTTTTGTTGGAGCAGCAGTGCGTGTGCATACAGGCAAAGATGGACGTGTTCGTCAGTTGTGTGGCCCGGGCATTACTACTTTGTAGGGTCATGCTAAGCAGGTTCATGTTCAGCAATGCAAGGTTCCAGCAAGGATTGCAAAGAAGAAGGTGGAGGCGCCTAAGTACAAGTTTATTTGGCGAAGAAAAGAGGTGCAACCACCTAGGGCTGTATCAAGTCGAGCAGGCCAAGAGGGAGGATGTGGTGAGGAAGGCAAGCAAGACTTGAAGACGGCGAATATGTGTGGTGCTATTGTTGCTATTCCGCCACCCTTTCGAGCAGACCCTCACGCGTTGGGGACAACGCTTTTTGAAGGGGGGGAGGATGATATGGGCACGAAGGAGGAGGTGAAGCCCAATTTCAGGACTCCACCAAGATGAGGGAAGCTCGTTGCTGATTGGCACGCCAGGATGACCTACGATATGAAATAATTTAGTCTAAGGTTGTGTCAGCAATTTACATATCTGCTTATGTTATTCTGTGTGCTAGGTCATGTTATGGGCCACTTAGTTTTATTTGTGTTTTGGGTTTGGGCCTGTCCAAGCCCAACAGTTTTTTGGCCATCTATATAAGGAGGCCAGCAGTCTAGGGTTTAAGGGAGTTCAGTTGTTTAGTCTAAAACTATCGTGTGCTCCACCGTGTATCATCCCTCCGGGGAAACGGCGCTGCCGTGTTATCAAATAGAGATTGCTGCGGAGGTTCTTGTGTTCATCAAGGATTGTCGTGCTTTGGTTTGAGGCGTGGTGTTCATCATCACGTTGCTTGCTGGATTTGTTCCACTTCTTCAGGTGACGTTCTTCACGTTATTGGAAGATTATTTATCCGGGTTGACTCGCTGTGAAAGATCGGGACAAAAACTGCAAGGATCACCGGCGTGATCCTTATCATGTGGTATCAGATTACTGGGTTGATCACCGCGAGTATTTTCTGTTGATTGATCTGCAGATTCTTCTCGCACAGTTTTTCAGATCGGTTGATTTCATTGAGACTGGATTGTTCTTCCTCGGAATCTAGAAGTTCTCAGATCGAGTAACAGTGGATTGGGGCGAGGAGTTGCTGCTGATTATTTTTCATTGAAATTCCGGTCAGCTTTGTTGTAGTAGGGCCGATCGCTGGCAGGATCGAAGAAATCCAGGCAGCGCACATCCCAGATCCAATCTGAATTATTCAGCGTGGACGTACTCTGCATCGGGAACGGGTGCGTGCAGGCGCCTGAGGCCGCCAGCGCACAGGGACGCAGGAGATCGTCCATGCAGCGAGCGCTGCCTTGCGTTCGGCCAATCTTGGTAACCTGCAGATCCGATCGGTTTGAGTTTCAAAAAAAAAAGTGCAACAAATCTCGCTCGCCAGACCACAGACATACTCTGTGGTCGAGCGCGCTCGGCCGCCGCTAGTCCCGCGATCGTCTCGCTAGCCCCGCGCTCGCCAGGGCGTGCGCTCGCCAAGGCGTGGGCCGGCCCATCGTCACAAGGGTGCCAGCTGCCTCGATCGCCCAGGTCTCGTTCGCTCAGGAATTCGCTGGAGCTGGCCAGATCCGATCCTTCCAAGTAAAAAACAAAAAACAAAAGTCAGCCGCCCGCGCGTGCCTGGCGATCGCGTTCCCAGCGCAGTGCCTGGCATCGCTCGGTCAGCCAACTGGGCCGGCCCATTGCTTCGCTGCCACACGTGCTCGCGAGGTTCCTTGCTTCGCGCTCTACCACAGACATTCTCTGTGGTCCAGCGCCCTACTTCTGCCTGTTGTTGGCTTATCTTTTCAACTCTGCTGCTGCGCACAAGACCGAGAACAAGTATAGCTGGAATTGATCGCTTACTGTCAGAAATTCGGAGATCTTTAGTCTGATTCAAAGAAATATTCAGGTATGAGTTTATCAAGACCTGTCCGTTTGACTGACAAAGCGGACGATATCTACAGTGACTATTTAGAGATCTTGGCTGATTTTCGTTATGATGCAACTAAAATCACGTGGAGTTTGAACAGTGCTGCAAAGTTCACAGAGTATGAGTCTTGGGAATCTCACATGGAGCGTGGCTTTGCACAATGTCGTGCCCGTGATAGCAAATTTGGCGGTTTTACTGAATTTGTACTTGCCCATCGGCGTGTGGGTACGCAGGTGGCTGGTTGGTGGCGTGAAGAACGGTGCGCAAAGGGCATCACACTTGAAACATCTCGTTGGGAGGTTTTTAAGCAATTTCTGCGTACTCGATTTTTGGACAAGACCGTGGAATCAGACAAGGCGGTTGTTCCAATGGTACAAGCCAAAGTTGATGGAGATGACACACCATTGAGAGGTATGAGTATACAACTTCACAAATTGTCCAATGGTGATGAGGCGATAAGGAGGAATCAGCGATGCAGCCTTTTTCAAACACAGTGCACCATCAAGGAGAAGGCATGCAAACTGATTATTGACAGCGGTAGTTACTGTAATGGCATCAGTAGGGCTGTGGTGGCATCATTGGGGTTGTCTACATGGCGTATTCCTGAACCTAAGCATGTTGAGTGGTTGAATAGTTGCGGTGTGCTAAAGGTTACTCATAAGGTACGTGTGCCATTTATAGTTGATGATTATGTTGATGAGGTAGAGTGCGATGTGTTGCCATTGGAGGTGTGTGGAGTATTACTTGGACGTCCATGGCAGTATGATCGCAATGTTACTCATGCTGGGAGAGCAAATACATATTCTTTTGTGCATGATGGCAAACAACGGACTTTGAAACCTATGCAGGATGATCAAATAAAGTCTGATGTTGAGCTGATGGTACACAAGGAGAAGTTGCGCAAGGCTAAGCCAAAATCTGGGCTAGCTACGCCGCAGCATGAGGAGCATGACGCGAAAAGTGTTAGTGGTGATATTGTTTCAGCCAAGCCTGTAGATGACAAGCCAGTCGTTCTTGTTAGTGACAAGCCGGTTGAAGTCAAGTTTTTTATTGATGAAGGGAAGGATATGTCAGCATGTGTACCATGTGTTCCACTTCCAGTTCGTGTTAACATGGGTGTTCAGACCGATGACGGTGGTGCTGATCGTGATATGGTGCATACGGTACCCCGGGTAGTCAGCCACAGTTTTGTTCGAACACCTGGGAGACGTTTTGTTGGAGCAGCAGTGCGTGTGCATACAGGCAAAGATGGACGTGTTCGTCAGTTGTGTGGCCCGGGCATTACTACTTTGTAGGGTCATGCTAAGCAGGTTCATGTTCAATAACACAAGGTTCCAGCAAGGATTGCAAAGAAGAAGGTGGAGGCGCCTAAGTACAAGTTTATTTGGCGAAGAAAAGGGGTGCAACCACCTAGGGCTGTATCAAGTCGAGCAGGCCAAGAGGGAGGATGTGGTGAGGAAGGCAAGCAAGACTTGAAGACGGCGAATATGTGTGGTGCTATTGTTGCTATTCCGCCACCCTTTCGAGCAGACCCTCACGCGTTGGGGACAACGCTTTTTGAAGGGGGGGAGGATGATATGGGCACGAAGGAGGAGGTGAAGCCCAATTTCAGGACTCCACCAAGATGAGGGAAGCTCGTTGCTGATTGGCACGCCAGGATGACCTACGATATGAAATAATTTAGTCTAAGGTTGTGTCAGCAATTTACATATCTGCTTATGTTATTCTGTGTGCTAGGTCATGTTATGGGCCACTTAGTTTTATTTGTGTTTTGGGTTTGGGCCTGTCCAAGCCCAACAGTTTTCTGGCCATCTATATAAGGAGGCCAGCAGTCTAGGGTTTAAGGGAGTTCAGTTGTTTAGTCTAAAACTATCGTGTGCTCCACCGTGTATCATCCCTCCGGGGAAACGGCGCTGCCGTGTTATCAAATAGAGATTGCTGCGGAGGTTCTTGTGTTCATCAAGGATTGTCGTGCTTTGGTTTGAGGCGTGGTGTTCATCATCACATTGCTTGCTGGATTTGTTCCTCTTCTTTAGGTGACGTTCTTCACGTTATTGGAAGATTATTTATCCGGGTTGACTCGCTGTGAAAGATCGGGACAAAAACTGCAAGGATCACCGGCGTGATCCTTATCACAAGGTGTCCATTGTCTATTTGTCTTGTCATTTTAATGTGGGCTTGTTCCATGTCATCGGGCAAGAGGTGCCCCGTTGGCGTTCTCGATGATACATGTATGCTTACAATGACAACTTGCTTGGGACCTAAGTCGAGTAGCATAAGGTTTAGGTATTCGTACTTCATGGGATATGAGATTTTCAGCTTATGATTTGTTAAGCATATGCTTCATAATTGTACTCGCATTAACCTTAACCACTCAAGATGCCTATGATGGGGGCAATGAGAGCTCAAAGCTAGTAAGTATCATAATTTTTGGAGGTTTATAAAACTTGCAATCACTGCTTCCCTCTGAGAAGGGCCTTTCTTTTACTTTTATGTTTAGTCTCCACCTTCTACCTTTATGCACCGTCTAAGAGAGCATAGTTATCATTCTGAGTATATGTGCATACTCCCAAAATTTTATTATTGATTGATTCATGATTATGGTTTTGCTTGTTGTCTTAAATTTTTTGTATCTAGTCGCCCTCTTAAACTTGAAGGTGTCCTATGCATTTATGTTTTGCTACTCCATGAAGGACAAGCTGAAAACCACTTTGCTATGTTTTTCTATATGCTCGAAACAGACACTTGACTTTCAATGCATTATTACTCATGATCTTTTGTTTGTGTTACTTGTCATGTTATAACATGGTTGCTAAGTTTTACTGTCAAGATTATGTCTTTTATGCCCATGTTTAGAGTACTTTGATCTCAGCACTCAATGTT
This sequence comes from Dactylis glomerata, assembly GCA_007115705.1. Classification (NCBI taxonomy): domain Eukaryota; kingdom Viridiplantae; phylum Streptophyta; class Magnoliopsida; order Poales; family Poaceae; genus Dactylis; species Dactylis glomerata. The sequence goes on from QXEO01000531.1 coordinate 11,826,064, forward strand.
TACATCGTTGATCAAGATTGTGTTGGTGCATGTCACCTCAAAAATTATTGTTTTGTTATCACTTACCTACTCGAGGACGAGCAGGAGTTAAGCATGATAGGGAGGGTCCAGAAGCTCTTCCTGGCACCCTGCCGGAGAGGGGAATCACCACTGGAGGCCTTCTTCATCACCATGCCTGCCTCCGGAGTGATGCGTGAGTAGTCTACCTTGGACTACGGGTCCATAGCAGTAGCTAGATGGTTGTCTTCTCCTCCATGTGCTTCATGTTTAGATCTTGTGAGCTGCCTATCATGATCAAGATCATCGTTGTGTAATTCTACATGTTGTGTTTGTTGGGATCCGATGAATATTGATACTTTGGCAAGTTGATATATTGAATTATTATCTCTATGTTGTTTATGATCTTGCATGCTCTCCGTTGCTAGTAGATATCTTGGCTGAGTAGATGCTAGTGACTCCAAGAGGGAGTATTTATGCTCGATAGTGGGTTCATGCCTCTAGTAATCTGGGTGACAAGGGTATAGATAATAGAACCTGTCAGTTGAGTACCCCTAAGGCCCTTTAAGCTAGGCCCAATTGTAATACTAGTCGAAATACGAGTTCTTACCGTATGTCAATATTGTAATCTGTATCGGACCCTACCCGATCCTCGAGACTTGGCCACCTATATATAGGGGCCAGGAGGGGACAGTGTAGGCTAGATTGAAAGCAAGCCAGGTTTTACACCCACGTTTACTTTCATAGCCACCTTGTTTGACTGAGTTTACCTTCGAGTTCATCCGACGTCCTATCTCCCCGATTGACATGGATATGCCCTTCGGGTACTCATGGATTAGTATACCGGGTTCGGCCCATTAAGGAGGTGGACCGGTATAAGGACTCGAAGATGACTTGGAGACGAAGAAAGAAGGTTCTAATACGTATTCGACTAGGACTCTTGTAAACCTTAGCCCGGTTGCATATATAAAGCCAGGCAAGGGCGCCCCTAGAGAGGACAATCTCATAGACATCGAATATCATAGACAAGCAATATTAGAGATACAAGATAGATTAGACATAGACTGGATACAATATTCCGCCTATGGCGGCACCATGTAAACACCATTGTGATTATCTACTAGATTGCTAGAAGGATGTAGCGATCCTCCACCGAGGGGACGTGAACCTGGGTACATCGTGTGCCAATCTCGATCCCGGAATCTCTAGTCGTTGCTCTTCCCGTGATCCTAAGTCCTTCGTCTAGGACATTTGTCGAGTTAACACCTCGTCAATTGGCGCCGACCGTGGGGATCGCGGCGACTGGATTTTGTTATCCGGGCGGGATCCTTCAACTTTTCCGTCGACAAGATCAACAATTTTTTTCGACTACCGACAGCACCCAGATCGCATCTCGACCGAATCATCTTCTTCGTCAGCGGCCGGATTGCATCCGGCTAAATCATCCACTTTATTATTGAGAGTCTTCATCAGCAAATAGCAGCGAAATCGGACCAGCTCGGCATCGGCAACAAGAAAGTCTGACTCATCACAGCCCTGCACGGCTGTACACGAGCCAAAGAAATCGAAGTTGTATCGGAGCCGGAATCTTCCTCGAGTGTACCTGAAACAATCCCAAAAAAAAGTAGGTACAATATACCAGATCGGTTATCATGACTCCAAGTTCCGAGGACAAGAGGAGACGCAGGCAGGCATCAAAGATACAGATTGATCGACAGGCTGACACGCATGAAATCAGCAAGACCACGAAGCGCCTCCTGGTGATCCATCAGAATCGACGAGTAATCAAAGCAAACTTTGAAAATCCATCCATCGGATCAAAGCGTCACTGCGGCACAAAAATTTATCTACAAAAGCAGAGTTGGTGTTCTCGACAGTTTTCGTGAGCGTCGCTCAGGACGGTCCGCAGCAAGATGTTTCCGTTTATAGCCACAAAAATTTTCATCGAGACTGGCCGCCAGCAACCGACAGCAATTCACGAAACTGGACTGAATTGATCTTTCTGCTTTCATGGAGCAAGTTCCAATACACTCATCGTGGGTGATAAAAAACAAGCGGTGCACGTGGTGTACATCTTCAAAACAAGATTGAATCAATTGGAAGAGCATTATACTAGCAAAATCCATCAGCAAATCACGCCTTGCCGCAAGAAAAGAAAAAGAAAAGGAGTTGATCATCAAGCAACCAGCGTCTACGTACCTATTTCGGACATGAAGATCACGAGTCAGTAAAGATTCTCCGGCGAGTTAGCAGACTGTGGAAACAACTCGGAGAAAAATACTTTGACTACTTCATCTTCAACATCATCGACTACATCTACGTTAACTGCGGCTTATCATGTTTTGGGACTCTCCGTCGCGCACTCGCGCAAATTATCGGCAAACGCTCGGGGGCTCGACATCAACTCGCCCCTCAGTGCAGAAGTTCATACTCAAGACCTACGACTTCGTCGACATCAGCAACACGGCGATCTCAGCGACGCTCGGGGGCTCGACAACACCTTCGCCTCCGATCGTGATTGTGATTCTACGACAGCAACTCAACTACGTCATCGTCGACTACGCCGCGCCGACCGTGCCGCACCAGATAAAAGCTAAGTTCTTCTCTACCAAGAGCCGATTATTATTTTACCTTTTGCCGCACCCGACGCTCGGGGGCTCCACCATGAACAATAATCTTGCATATCATTGACTTCGAAAAATTGTGAAAGCCCTAGTAGCTGGCGTTCCTTGTCGAATACTTGTCAATTTAGTTTACAGTCGCATGAAGCTCGACTAACGGTTGGCAAGGGACAAAATCTTGGGGCGTCAGGCTAACGAAAAGGCTTAGCAAGTATCTTGAAAATCAAATGCGGCAAACGCATCATATTACGTCTGACCTGAGTAGCTCATCGAGCCGTGAAGTGCATCATGCTAATGAAAGGGTCTTACGTATGAGCAACAAAATTGCACAAAAAATATCAAATTTTTTATTTTACATACTACATCATCACTACAAGATGCAAAAGCAATATTTCTTTGAGAGACAAAGTATTTCACAACTCTTCATATTTTCTGCAGGAGCCGAACTTCTTCGAGTAGTACAACTTGAGTCTATGCCCGGCTACAAGTACTCGAACATAGACTCGGGGGCTACTCCCATCGGGAGCGCTGGTCGCGCACCCGATAGAAAGATCATTTGAGAAAGAATTCGACAACAAGAAGAAGAAGACGCAAGAGATGATGAAGAAGAAAATTGGAGCCTATGATCGACTACAAGTATCCGACCATAGCCTCGGGGGCTACTCCCATCGGGAGCGCTAGTCGCGCACCCGATGAAGATTTACTTCAATAAGATCATCAATGAAGAGCGAGAAAGAAAATTTCGAGTCCATTGTCGGTGGCAAGCACCAGAAAATAAACTCGACATTTCACTCCCATCGGGAGCGCGGATTCAAGAACCCGAAGATTTCAGGAAGTCGAAGAACTGAAGTCAAAAATTGGAGAAATCAAAGATTTCAGGAAGTCAAAGAATTGAAGTCGAAAATTCAAGAAGTCGAAGATTGAAGAAATCAAAGATTTCAAGGAGTCGAAGATTGAAGAAGTCGAAGATTTGAAGTTTTGAGACTCAACCTGAGTCTGCAACTCGAATTGAGTCTCGGGGGCTACTGACATGGATATGCCCTTCGGGTACTCACGAATTAGTATACCGGGTTCTGCCCATTAAGGAGGTGGACCGGTATAAGGACTCAAAGATGACTTGGAGACGAAGAAAGAAGGTTCTAATCCGTATTCGACTAGGACTCTTGTAAACCTTAGCCCGGTTGCATATATAAAGCCAGGCAAGGGCGCCCCTAGAGAGGACAATCTCATAGACATCGAATATCATAGACAAGCAATATTAGAGATACAAGATAGATTAGACATAGACTGGATACAATATTCCGCCTACGGCGGCACCATGTAAACACCATTATGATTATCTACTAGATTGCTAGAAGGATGTAGCGATCCTCCACCGAGGGGACGTGAACCTGGGTACATCGTGTGCCAATCTCGATCCCGGAATCTCTAGTCGTTGATCTTCCCCTGATCCTAAGTCCTTCGTCTAGGACATTTGTCGAGTTAACACCTCGTCAATTGGCGCCGACCGTGGGGATCGCGGCGACTGGATTTTGTTATCCGGGCGGGATCCTTCAACTTTTTCGTCAACAAGATCAACAAATTTTTTCGACTACCGACAGCACCCAGATCGCATCTCGACCGAATCATCTTCTTCGTCAGCGGCCGGATTGCATCCGGCTAAATCATCCACTTTATTATTGAGAGTCTTCATCAGCAAATAGCGGCGAAATTGGACCAGCTCGGCATCGGCAACAAGAAAGTCTGACTCATCACAGCCCTGCACGGCTGTACACGAGCCGAAGAAATCGAAGTTGTACCAGAGCCGGAATCTTCCTCGAGTGTACCTGAAACAACCCCAAAAAAAAAGTAGGTACAATATACCAGATTGGTTATCATGACTTCAAGTTCCGAGGACAAGAGGAGACGCAGGCAGGCATCAACGATACAGATTGATCGACAGGCTGACACGCATGAAATCAGCAAGACCACGAAGCGCCTCCTGGTGATCCATCAGAATCGACGAGTAATCAAAGCAAACTTTGAAAATCCATCCATCGGATCAAAGCGTCACTGCGGCACAAAAATTTATCTACAAAAGCAGAGTTGGTGTTCTCGACAGTTTTCGTGTGCGTCGCTCAGGACGGTCCGCAGCAAAATGTTTCCGTTTATAGCCACAAAATTTTTCGTCGAGACTGGCCGCCAGCAACCGACAGCAATTCACAAAACTGGACTGAATTGATCTTTCTGCTTTCATGGAGCAAGTTCCGATACACTGATCGTGGGTGATAAAAAACAAGCGGTGCACGTGGTGTACATCTTCAAAACAAGATTGAATCAATTGGAAGAGCATTATACTAGCAAAATCCATCAGAAAATCACGCCTTGCCGCAAGAAAAAGAAAAGAAAAGGAGTTGATCATCAAGCAACCAGCGTCTACGTACCTATTTCGGACATGAAGATCACGAGTCAGTAAAGATTCTCCGGCGAGTTAGCAGACTGTGGAAACAACTCGGAGAAAAATACTTTGACTACTTCGTCTTCAACATCGTCGACTACATCTACGTTAACTGCGGCTTATCATGTTTTGGGACTCGCCGTCGTGCACTCGCGCAAATTATCGACAAACGCTCGGGGGCTCGACATCAACTCGCCCCTCAGTGCGGAAGTTCATACTCAAGACCTACGACTTCGTCGACATCAGCAACACGTCGATCTCAGCGACGCTCGGGGGCTCGACAACACCTTCGCCTCCGATTGTGATTGTGATTCTACGACAGCAACTCGACTACGTCATCGTCGACTACGCCGCGCCGACCGTGCCGCACAAGATAAAAGCTAAGTTCTTCTCTACCAAGAGCCGATTATTATTTTACCTATTGCCACACCCGACGCTCGGGGGCTCCACCATGAACAATCATCTTGCATATCATTGACTTCAAAAAATTGCGAAAGCCCTAGTAGCTGGCGTTCCTTATCGAATACTTGTCAATTTAGTTTACAGTCGCATGAAGCTCGACTAACGGTTGGCAAGGCACAAAATCTTGGGGCGTCAGGCTAACGAAAAGGCTTAGCAAGTATCTTGAAAATCAAATGCGGCAAACGCATCATATTACGTCTGACCTGAGTAGCTGATCGAGCCGTGAAGTGCATCATGCTAATGAAAGGGTCTTACGTATGAGCAACAAAATTGCACAAAAAATATCAAATTTTTTATTTTACATACTACATCATCACTACAAGATGCAAAAGCAATATTTCTTTGAGAGACAAAGTATTTCACAACTCTTCATATTTTTTGCAGGAGCCGAACTTCTTCGAGTAGTACAACTTGAGTCTATGCCCGGCTACAAGTACTCGAACATAGACTCGGGGGCTACTCCCATCGGGAGCGCTGGTCGCGCACCCGATAGAAAGATCATTTGAGAAAGAATTCGACAACAAGAAGAAGAAGACGCAAGAGATGATGAAGAAGAAAATTGGAGCCTATGATCGACTACAAGTATCCGACCATAGCCTCGGGGGCTACTCCCATCGGGAGCGCTAGTCGCGCACCCGATGAAGATTTACTTCAATAAGATCATCAATGAAGAGCGAGAAAGAAAATTTCAAGTCCATTGTCCGTGGCAAGCACCAGAAAATAAACTCGACATTTCACTCCCATCGGGAGCGCGGATTCAAGAACCCGAAGATTTTAGGAAGTCAAAGAACTGAAGTCAAAAATTGGAGAAATCAAAGATTTCAGGAAGTCAAAGAATTGAAGTCGAAAATTCAAGAAGTCGAAGATTGAAGAAATCAAAGATTTCAAGGAGTCGAAGATTGAAGAAGTCGAAGATTTGAAGTTTTGAGACTCAACCCGAGTCTGCAACTTGAATTGAGTCTCGGGGGCTACTGACATGGATATGCCCTTCGGGTACTCACGAATTAGTATACCGGGTTCGGCCCATTAAGGAGGTGGACCGGTATAAGGACTCGAAGATGACTTGGAGACGAAGAAAGAAGGTTCTAATCCATATTCGACTAGGACTCTTGTAAACCTTAGCCCGGTTGCATATATAAAGCCAGGCAAGGGCGCCCCTAGAGAGGACAATCTCATAGACATCGAATATCATAGACAAGCAATATTAGAGATACAAGATAGATTAGACATAGACTGGATACAATATTCCGCCTACGGCGGCACCATGTAAACACCATTGTGATTATCTACTAGATTGCTAGCAGGATGTAGCGATCCTCCACCGAGGGGACGTGAACCTGGGTACATCGTGTGCCAATCTCGATCCCGGAATCTCTAGTCGTTGCTCTTCCCCCGATCCTAAGTCCTTCGTCTAGGACATTTGTCGAGTTAACACCTCGTCACCGATCCTAAGTCCTTCATCTAGGACATTTGTCGAGTTAACCCCTCGTCACTGGGGGAGTGACAGAAACCTCTAAGGTTGTAGACGTGTTGTTGCTACTAGGTTGAAAACCACAATCTTGTGTTCAAGGACATTTGCATTGTTTACATTACACACTTTGCTTAAGGGGATAATCTGTTGCTTGCAACTTAATACCCAACGGTTGCTCGGATGATATCTGGTGTGTGGATTATTAGTCATAGATGCAGTTGGATTACGGTATATGTATTATGTTGTAATGCCCAAGTGAATCTCATAGTGATCCTCATGACATTTGTATGCTTGCTTTATTCTATCAATTGCCCAACTTTAATTTGTTTACCCAGCATGTTATTTTATCTTATGGAGAGACACCTCTAGTGAACTGTGGACCCCGGTCCATTCTTTTACATTGTTATTACCGTTACCATTTACTCGCATTATTTACATTCTCGCAAAATACTATCTTTTACCACATGATACATTTAATCCTTTGTTTACATCAAACCGGTGAGATTGACAACCTCACTGTAAGTTGGGGCGAAGTACTTGGTTGTGTTGTGTGCACCTTCCATGTTGTTGCTGGTGCAAAGCTATGCCCTAGACGAGGCGCCATATATAAATTGTCTAGAGCTGTCGCGAAGCTAGCAAGCATCAACCTTCGGAAGTTGGTTCTTTCTCCTACTGGTTCGATAAACCTTGGTTTCATACTTAGGGAAGACTTACTGCTATGCTCATCATACCTTCCTCTTGGGGTTCCCAACTGGCGGTCATCTACACGCCATCAGGCTTCCATCTTCTTAACGGAGATCAAGCACGTGAGTCTTCGCGCTTCAAGTGGTGATAATGTGTTGACCTACGAAAGTTAGGCTTGGCTTTGATACTACTATGCTCAATGTTAGTTGGCTTGCTAGAAGATTAGCAAGTGTTGGGGGTGTTAAGAGTATCGTCAAAGTTAGCAGGACCCCCCCTTTAAAAAAAGGAACCTATGTTAGTGAAGTCATTGCCTTCTAGGAATCTTCCGTAGTCCAGGAGGGTCTGTCTTCTGCCCCCTTGACAATATGGAGAGGTCTTCATGGATCTTGAACACATAGCAAAACTTGTTTCGCCTGATCTTGGGTATGTGTTGTGGGAAAAGTTATATTCTACTAGTATCAAGGTTAGAGTTAGAGTTTTACTATTAGCCTATCTATGCCACTCAAGCTGACATAAATAGATGAGAAGGAAGCACACTTTAGAGAGGTTTCCTATTTGGGGTTTTACATGCTAGAGGGTTTTTAAGACCGAGAGACCAAAAGCAAGCACAAGCACAAGGTAACAACACAAACTCAAGAAACACGCGAGGAAAACTTCAAAAAATCATATCAAGCATAAGAGGTGCTTTAGGCACCAAAGAATGCCTAATACTCACGGTATTTGGGGGTAGCTCATATGAGACAATTGAGCTTATCCTATTCATCCTAGGGTCATGGTTGATCATGGTTGTTGACTCCTTCATTTTCTTGCTTCTGGCTTCAACTGAGACTTGATGACAGTTGTTGTCGAGTCATTGATGTTGATTTGAGAAGTGTAGATTTGTAGGTCTTCTTGAATCTCCTCACATGGTTGTGAGGTCTTTAGAGGGATTGTCAAAGTTCTCCATATATGACAATGTCTCGCGCCAGGCCTAAAAATTTCTGGTCAAGCAACTGAGAACTTGGTCCTTGACAACTGCAAAATTGCATGTCCAAGGAGGAACAAGATCAGTTTCTTGACAGAGCCGTTGGTGTGAACCAAAGGAAAAATATTTGTCCACACTCTTCTTCCTTTTGCATCTGGATAGGTTTGAAGACGTCCTTCTGACGATTTGCTCCATCTTGTGTAGCTAAACTTCAGGTCTAATTGGGGTACAACGTCCAACATGTAGTTTTGAAGAGGATGAGACAAAAGAGTAAGAACCTTTGAAAATTCTTTGAAAAATTAGAGAGGTAAGGTTAGAAATTTTGAAGAGGTAAGAAAAGTATAAGACATTTCATTGGCTAATAAGGAAAACAAACTTTTTAGTTAGTTTTACCGAAAATACTACTTTCCTAACTAACGCCCATGCTAACTAGGGTCTCCTACAGTCAGGATGGCTCTGATACCAACTCTGTGGGGACCCCGGATTACCCATCCGGAATACCCGATATGCATACAATTCACGATCCCATGATTAGTGTATCGTGAACCCACATAGCCGAGTTGATAAAAGAATTACATGATCCATTACAGTACCGAAATAAAAGTCTTACAATTGGTCATATGACCAAGACTGATAATGCCACGCAAGGCAATTTCACAAATGAGCAGCGGAGACAAGATCAGCATTGATGGCCCAAGTCATGCCTACTACCCAACAGACAACTGACTGGGAGACGGATCCTAGTTCGCACCGGCGTCATCGTAACCATCTTCACCTTCCTCATAGTCTTCTTCATAGTCTGTCCAAGTTAATAGCCAGGGACAAAGCCATGAGTACATTTTGGAATTGTACTCACAAGCCATCTAAGAGGGAAGTGTTTGATATGCAGTTTGGCTGTAGCAAGGAGAAGCTATATTGTAGTTTGCTCTATACTATCATATTTTCTCTTGTCGATATAGCATGTCCCACAACATCTCTATATCTTTGTTGAAAAACATTTTTGAAATCAGATTTATGTAAACTCTCTAGGGAAGGGGAACTTAATTATTTTTACACAAGAATCAAAGGTCCATCACACATGGCCATCTTCCAAACTCCTCGGCAATACCCTCTGATACGTCTCAAATGTATCTATAATTTTTGATGCTCCATGCTTGTTTTTACACCATTTTCTTAGTGTTTTATTACACTTTGTGGCATTTTTATGCATTTTCCAGAACTAACCTATTAACAAGATGCCACAGTGCCAGTTCCCTGTTTTCTGCTGTTTTTGTGTTTCAGAAAAGTTACACAGGAAATATTCTCGGAATTGGACGAAACAAAAGCCGAACATTCCAATATTAAACGAATCTTCCAGAAGACCGAAGAGGAGATGGAGATGAGCAAGAGGCTGGCCTCACCACCAGGGGGCACAGCCCAGGCCTTGGCCGCGCCGCCCTATGGTGAGGGCCACCTGGTCCACTTCTGACGCTACCCTTCGCCTATAAAGACCCCCCGACGGGAAAAACCTAAGGACCCGATCACTTTTCCAGAAACACATCGCGATCTACCGCCGTTGTCAACCCGAGATCGGGAGGGTCCAGAAGCTCTTCCCGGCACCCTGCCGGAGAGGGGAATCACCACCAGAGGTCTTCTTCATCGCCATGCTTGCCTCCGGCGCGATGAGTGAGTAGTCTACCTTGGACTATGGGTCCATAGCAGTAGCTAGATGGTTATCTTCTCCACCATGTGCTTCACGTTTAGATCTCGAGATCACCGTTATGTAATTCTACATGTTGTGTTTGTTGGGATCCGATGAATATTGGTGTTATGATTGAGTTGATGTGCTGAATATTATCTTATGTTATCTCTATGTTGTTTATGATCTTGCATGCTCTCCATTGTTAGAAGCTATCTTGGCCAAGTATATACCAGTGACTCCAAGAGGGGGTATTTATGCTCAATAGTTGGGTTCATGCCTCTATTTAATCTGGGGGAGTGACAGAAACCTCTAAGGTTGTAGATGTGCTGTTGCCACTAGGTGAGAAAACAACATTATTATGTCCAAGGACATATGCTTTGTTTACATTACACACTTTGCTTAATGCAGTTATCCGTTGTTCGCAACTTAATATTCACGGGGTCCTCGGATGATTCCTCATGGGTGGATTATTAGTCATAGATGGTAGATGCAGTTGGATGGCGGTTTATGTATTTTGTTGAAATGCCCAGAGTAAATCTCATAGTGATCCTCTTGACATATGCACATTATCTTTATTCTATCAATTGCCTAACTGTAATTTGTTTACCCAGCATGTTGTTATTTATCTTATGGAGAGACACCACTAGTGAATTGTAGACCCCGGTCCAATTTCCTTTACATTGCTATCACCTGTTTACTTTACTCGCACTGTTTACTTTCTCGCATACTACTATTGCTTTCCACTCGATACGCTCATTCCTTTGTTTACAACAAACCGGTGAGATTGACAACCTCATCGTAAGTTGGGAGCAAAGTTCTTGGTTGTGTTGTGTGCAGGTTCCGCATTGCTACTAGTTGAAGACACGCTAACAAGTATCGTTAACGGTGCCCTTGTTGGAGTGTCACTAGGCTAGCAAGCATCACCTTCTGGAGTTTGGCTTTTTCCTACTGGATTGACATACCTTGGTTTCATAACTGAGGGAAAACTTGCTGCTGTGCTCATCACACCTTCTCTTGGGGTTCCCAACTGGCCGGTCATTTACATCATCAACACCGCGCCACCAACAAGTTTTCTAGCGCTGTTGTCGGTGAAAAAGAGGACTTCTGCAAGGGGAGTTTCGCACGCACATCCTTTACATTGTTTTAAGTTTTGCTTTACTTTATTTTTTTACTTGCTCCGTTTTATCAAAAACACAAAAAAATTAGTTTCCTATTAGTTATTATTTTTACTTGTCTGCTTTTAGTTTTGCTAGAATGGCTACTCCTGAAAACACCAAGTTGTGTGATTTTACTAGCACTAATAATAGTGATTTTATCTGCTTAAGTTGTTTCCTTTTTCTTTGAGAGGAAAAGCTAAGGATTGGTTGCTATCTTTGCCTAAAAATAGTATTGATTCAGGCTTGGGATTATAGCTTTGTGTAGCAATATTATGAAGTTTAGCCAGTTTGATAATGAACATGTTTCTCAGGCTTGGGAAAGAATGAAATCTATGATAAAGAATTGCCCTACTCATGGACTGACTACTTGGATGATTGTCCAAACTTTTTATGCAGGACTGAATTTTTCTTCAAGGAACATATTGGATTTAGCTGCTGGTGGCACTTTTATGTCCCTTACCTTGGGCACCGCAACAAAGCTTCTCGACAACATGATGGTAAATTATTCTGAATGGCACACAGAGAGAGCTCCACAAGGTAAGAAGGTAAATTCTATTGAGGAAACCTCTTCCTTGAGTGATAAGTTTGATGCTATAATGCTTATGCTTTCTAATGATAGAACTCATGTTGATCCTAATAATGTTCCTTTAGCCTCTTTGGTTGCTCAAGAAGAGCATGTTGATGTCAACTTCATTAGAAATAATAATTTTAACAACAATGCTTATAGGAACAATTTTGCTAGTAACAATTATAGGCCGTATCCTTCTACCAATGGTAATGGTTATGGTAACTCTGATGGTAATTCCTCAAACAACACTAGGACTGCGCCCTCTGAGCATGAAGTCATGCGCAAGGACTTCATCGGTACGCAAACTGCTTTTAATAAGTCTGTTGAGGAAAAGCTAGGTAAAATTGATATTCTTGCTTCTAAAGTTGATAGCCTTACTCATGATGTTGAACTTCTAAAATTAAAAGTGTTGCCTAATGATGTGAAGGAGAACAATATTTTTGCCACTGCTAATGCTATCCAAGTTAGAATTGATGAAAATGTCAGGATGTTAGCAGAATTGCATGCTAGATGGGAAAAAGAAGATGAGATGGCTAGAAGGATGAAGGCATGTACCATTACTACCTCTAATGATGTTGTTCCAAATGCTAGCAAACCTCTTACTTTAATTGGTGTAGAGAAAACTTCTACTCCTTGTACTAAAAAGCCCAAAACTGCTAAAAAAATTGTCAAAAGAGTGCTAAAATTTTTCAGAGTGTGGGAGATGATAGCTCTATTTCCTTTAATGATTTTGATGTTGATGGCTGCAATATATCTGAAGTTATTTTGTTCTTGCAAAAGCTTGCTTTGAGTCCCAATGCTAGTTCTATAAATGTTTCTTTTACTAAGCATGTTACCAATGCTCTTATGAAAATTAGGGATGAAAGGTTGAAGCAAAAAGCTTCTATTCCCAAGAAGTTAGAAGATGGTTGGGAACCCATCATTGATATGCATGTTAATGGTTTTGATTTCCATGCTTTATGTGATCTAGGTGCTAGTATTTCTATTATGCCTAGAAAAATTTATGAAATGCTTGATTTACCACCACTTGAAAAGTGTTATTATGATGTTCCTATCATTGATATGCATGTTAATGGTTTTGATTGCCATGCTTTATGTGATCTAGGTGCTAGTATTTCTATTATGCCTAGAAAAATTTATGACATGCTTGATTTACCACCACTTGAAAAGTGTTATTATGATGTTCCTATTGCTGATGTTGCTAAGAAGAAACCTTTGGGAAGGATTAATGATGTTCTTATTATGGTTAACAATAACCTTGTTCCCATTGATTTTCTTGTTATGGATGTTGAATGCAATGCTTCATGTCCTATTATTTTGGGAAGACCCTTTCTTCGAACTGTAGGTGCCATCATTGATATGAGGGAAGGCACCATCAATTATCAATTCCCAATCAAGAAAGGTATGGAACACTTCCCTAGAAAGAGGAAGAAATTACTTTTTGACTCTATTCTTCGAGCAAATTATGAACTTGATGCTTCATCGCTTGATATTACTTGATTCACACTTTCTGCGCCTAGCTCAAAGGCATTAAAGAAAAGCACTCTTGGGAGATAACCCATTGTTTTACTTTCAGTTCTTTTTCTTTTATTTGAGTCTTGGAAGTTATTACTACTATAATAACCTCTCCTTATCATTTTTATTTCGTTGTTGTGCCAAGAGAAGCCTCTAATTTGAGTGAGGTAAGATTTGGGGATGTTGCTGTCCTGAAATAGATTTCGGTGCTGCACCGTAAACATTCGTGAAAATTCTCAGAATATCTTTTTGACCTGCGATTTCTTGTGCATATGCCCCAGGTTATTTCCAAACTTTCATTAGTTTAACACTTTTTGATTTGAGCAATAGAAGACCCTCTAAAAATTCGACCTTTGTCAGCAGTTCTGTTTTGATAGTATTCTACCACTATTTGTATTTGCCTCTCGATCGCTTTTTTTTTAGTTCTTTTGATCACGGAACTTTTGGGGAAGTTGCTACAGTAGTATATGCTTTATATGTGGTGCTTTTGAGTTGAAACCTGAAGCAAAAAGGGGTTGATTCATTATCATGCTTACACTAATGTTGCTAATAGAATTGTGTTGAGTTTTGTATGAAGGAAGTTTTCAAGTGTAGGCATTGGAGAATGATGAGATGAGTTGAAGAATGGACAAAAGCTTAAGCTTGGGGATGCCCATGCACCCCAAGAAATATCCAAGAGGTACAAGCGTCAAAGCTTGGGGATGCCCCCGAGGCACCCCTTCTTCATCGGCAAAAATCAGGTCACCTTTCAACACACTATATTTTTATTGCTTCATGCACTATGCATTTTTCTTGGAGCGTCAGTTGTTTTAGTTTTCAGTTTAGTTTAGTTTTGTTTGCTACAATAAATGGTTGGACCCCAACAAATTCCTTTTGGAGAAGTTGCCTTGCTTTTCATTTGACAAGAACACTCAGTTTTTCACTCTTATCGTTCAAACGAGTGTTCTCTTTTTCTAGAACTGCGTTTAGCTTTCATTTTTCGCCTTGATTTTTGTTCAGATCTTGTTATATCTTTGCATCAAGGTGTATTTTGACCTCTGGTCCATGTTGGTATTCATCAAAAGAATTGTTTTAAAAAGGTTCGAATGGTGTTGGAAAAGAGAAAAAGTTTTATGCAAAAAAGTGGTACAAAAAGGAGCTTGTGTAGACTGCGGCCTAGAATTTTGCATGTCATGCTTGATATCATTTTGATAGTATGCTTAGTGATTTTTTCTGTAGCATGACTTGTCTCAAATGACTGAGATTGCTTAATGAGCCGTTGAAAAAATCATGCGTTGTTTTTATTGTTTGGAAGTATTATTTTGGTTTTCTCCTTGATGCTTTATTTGGGTTGACTTGGCGCATGCTCACACATGTTAGACTCATACAAAGTTGCCATAAGCCTCTATGATCATTTAGTTTTTGACTTTTGATGCCATCTTATGCTTCTTTTAATATTGCTTTGTTGCTTTGCATGATTATGGCCGTTATTGCTCTCTTAGTTGGTCGCTCCCAGTCTTTTGCTAGCCCTCACTTTGTACTGAGTATGAGCTCTACTCATGCATCCAACTCCTAAAAACCAAGTTTTCCAATGTGTCCACCATACATACCTATTAGCAATTTGCTATTCCAAAGTACATTTGACTTGCTTTTATCTATCCTTCAAATTAAACTCTTTTTGGTGTTATGCGAAAATTGGTCAGTAAAGCTCTCACGAACCTGATGGCACACTTTACTTTTGTCGTTATTAAAAATTTGACATTGTGGCTCTCTTATGTTGAGTTGTTATGCTTGCAAGTTGTAAGATGGAAATTAGCCAAACCATGTCGTCATGGGGTAAGCATTCAACATTGCACTTCTTATTTGAGTTGATATTGTGATCTTTTGTTTATGGATACTCACGATGTGAAACAAGTTGGGAATCTTGTGGGATCATGGAGTTCTTATATGTGTTAGGGAAACGCCTGGGCCGCTAATCTAAGCCATGCATAATTCATGGTGGAAATTTACAGCATGCCCATAGTGAACATTCGACGATGCATCTCAAAATAAAAAGCTATACCAATGGTAAATAAAAGAGATTTCGAGGTGTTCATTGTCTGTTTGTCTTGTCATTTTGATGTGGGCTTGTTCCATGTCATCGGGCAGGAGGTACCCCATTGGCGGTTCTCGATGATACACATATATTTACAATGACAAGAGCTTGCTTGGGACTCTAAGTCGAGTAGCATGAGGTTTGGGTATTCATACTTCACGGGACACGAGGTTTTCAACTTATAATTTGTCAAGCATATGCTTCTTAATTGTACTCACATTAACTTTAACCATTCAAGATGCTTATGATGGGGGCAATGAGAGCTCAAAGCTAGTAAGTACCATAATTTTTGAAGGTTTATAAAACTTGCAATCACTGCTTCCCTCTGCGAAGGGCCTTTCTTTTACTTTTATGTTGAGTCTCCACCTTCTACCTTTATGCACCGTCTAAGAGAGCATAGTTGTCATTCTTAGTATAATGTGCATTGTCCCAAAGTTTTCATTGATTGATTCATGATTTTGGTTTCACTTGTTCTTAAATTATTTGTATCTAGTCGCCCTTTTAAATTTGAAGGTGTCCTATGCATTTATGTTTTGCTATTCCATGAAGGACAAGCTGAAAACCATTTGCTATGTTTTTCCTTATGATTTAAACACATGTTTGACTTTCATTGTTTCATTTTCATGATCTTTTATTTGTGTTCCTTTTCATGTTATAACATGGTTGCTAAGTTTCTTCTATCAAAATTATGTCTTTCATGCCCATGTTTTAAGTTCTTTTGATCCCAGCACTCAATGCTTACATAGATGATCAAGATTGTGTAGGTGCATGTCACCTAAAAAATTATTCTTTTGTTATCACTTACCTACTCGAGGACGAGCATGAGTTAAGCTTGGGGATGCTTGATACATCTCAAACATATCTATAATTTTTGATGCTCCATGCTTGTTTTTACACCATTTGCTTAGTGTTTTGTTACACTTCGTGGTATTTTTATGCATTTTCCAGAACTAACCTATTAACAAGATGCCACAGTGCCAGTTCCCTGTTTTCTACTATTTTTGTGTTTCAGAAAAGTTACACAGGAAATATTCTCGGAATTGGACAAAACAAAAGCCAAACATCCCAATATTAAACGAAGCTTCCAGAAGACCGAAGAGGAGATGGAGATGAGCCAGAGGCTGGCCTCACCACCAGGGGGCGCTGCCTAGGCCCTGGCCGCGCCACCCTATGGTGAGGGTCACTTGGTCCACTTCTGACGCTGCCCCTTCGCCTATAAAGACCCCCCGACGGGAAAAACCTAAGGACTTGATCACTTTTCCAGAAACACATCACGATCCGCTGCCGTCATTGACCCGAGATCGGGACGGTCCAGAAGCTCTTCCCGGCACCCTGCTGGAGAGGGGAATCACCACCGGAGGTCTTCTTCATCGCCATGCTTGCCTTCGGCGCAATGAGTGAGTAGTCTACCTTGGAATATGGGTCCAACGGTGAGCTGCCTTACATGATCAAGATCAGCGTTATGTAATTCTACATGTTGTGTTTGTTGGTTGTCTCCTCCACCATGTGCTTCATGTTTACATCTCATGAGCTGCCCTACATGATTGAGATCACCGTTATGTAATTCTACATGTTTGGTTTGTTGGGATCCGATGAATATTGGTGTTATGATTGAGTTGATGTGCTAAATATTATCTTATGTTATCTCTGTTGTTTATGATCTTGCATGCTCTCCGTTGTTAGTAGCTCTCTTGGCCAAGTAGATACTAGTGACTCCAAGAGGGGGTATTTATGCTCGATAGTTGGGTTCATGCCTCGTGATAGAAACCTCTAAGGATGTAGATGTGCTGTTGCCACTAGGGAGAAAACAACATTCTTATGTCCAAGGACATATGCTTTGTTTACATTACACACTTTGCTTAATATAGTTATCTGTTGTTCGCAACTTAATATTCACGGGGTCCTCAGATGATTCCCCGTGGGTGGATTATTAGTCATAGATGCAGTTGGACGGTGGTCTATGTATTTTGTTGTAATGCCCAGAGTAAATCTCATAGTGATCCTCTTGACATATGCACGCTATCTTTATTCTATCAATTGCCCAACTGTAATTTGTTTACCCAGCATGTTGTTATTTATCTTATGGAGAGACACCACTATTGAACTATGTACCCCGGTCCAATTTTCTTTACATTGCTATCACCTATTTACTTTACTCGCACTGTTTACTTTCTCGCATACTACTATTGCTTTCCACTCGATACGCTCATTCCTTTGTTTGTAGCAAACCAGTGAGATTGACAACCTCATTGTAAGTTGGGAGCAAACTTCTTGGTTGTGTTGTGTGCAGGTTCCGCGTTGCTACTAGTTGAAGACGCGCTAACAAGTATCATTAACGGCGCCCTTGTTGGAGTTTCACTAGGCTAGCAAGCATCACCTTCTAGAGTTTGGCTTTTTCCTACTGGATTGACATACCTTGGTTTCATAACTGAGGGAAAACTTGCTGTTGTGCTCATCACACCTTCTCTTGGGGTTCCCAACTGGCCGGTCATTTACATCATCAACACCGCGCCACCACCCTCCAAGTACTCTGACTTTTCTCGTGCCACAGCAGTACCCTCCAAGTACTCCGTCTGGTACCCTTCTCCATTTTTATGAATTTTTTTTATAAAACCAAAACTGACATTGGGTTAGGCAATAGCCAGTTCGACCATCCATGACCGAGGACTCGGCTATTCGAATAGATTTACACTCTTGAGAGGTTGTACACTTTACCCAGAAGATCCGATAAATCTACTAGGATACCACCACGGACCGTCATACACAAGTATGCGGGATTCAGATAATCGAACAGAGTCTTACATCCATCTACCTTAGTATGGGTGCCTATACTGTGGAGTATACCTCCCCTGCAAACCCTGGCAGCCTACCTCCGCTGAGTGTAGCTCTAGTGCCACGGCGGGAGAAACTTAAGTCTTCCGGATGGGTAGCCTATTGGTGGGCCCGCTACACTATTGCCCACAACCCGGATTCCAGGTTCCTACAAACCCTTATATAGTGCAAGGCTCCCCGCAGCAAGGCAGATGAACTTCGGACTAAGCCCCATCCCATACCAGGTAATGTGGCTGCACGGGTTACCCGGGTGAATACATAATCACCAATGTCCTTTTTAAAACCACCAACTCATTTTTTCTCCATTTCCAACTGCTTTTGTCCAAAAACCATTTATGAAAACATTTCAGTGCATTAGACACTACTTGAGGGTTTTCGTAAACATTTTTAAAATTTTCTTTGAGTGTTCCCATCCTAGAGTTTTTGGCTCCACTAGAAGTTTTGCAAAGGCCTTGATGCTAACCATCAAGCCACTACTACTTGGGTGTTGGATAGGTGTCAAATGGTGTCATCCTTACGGATGATAATAAATTGACTTGTGGAGCTAAGCCGTCAATAATTGCTACAAGGACTATAGCAATATAAAAACATACATTTTTATAAACCCTTAAGAAACATGAAAAGTAAGTAAATAGGATCAGATATGCATCAAGAATAGATGGCTTGCCTTGATTGGCTTGTCCCTGGTCCTTTTCCTCCTAGTACTCGAACACTTCACCCTCCTCGGTGCACTCGGTGTCGTTCGATTCTATCGCCGGTAAGAAATAACAAGCAATAAGCAAACAATCATACAGAAGGCACATGCATCATCAAAATCACACCAAACAACCTAAGAGTATCAAAAACAAAGAAGTTTAGATTCTGAACAATTTTTTATAAGATTTTAAAAACATGGATAAACCTATTAAAACTAGGGTACTCTATTATAGCAAGGACACCCTATTTCACTCCAAATAAGCATGCAGGTTCCTAACTTGATCAAATCACACACTCAGCATACCAGTAGATAGATAACAAGTTTCTGAATCCAACAAAGTTGGATTCACTCCAAAATACCTTGTGGTTAATTTTCTATGAATTTTATAGTAACAACAATGACTAGAACACTCAAATAATTCCCAGATATTCTCTAGAACTCAGAAAAATGCCCCAGAGGATGTTCTGGAAAGCTATCACAATGCATGACACATAGAAATTGGATTCATGCTAGAACACCCATTCTATTTTAAATGAGAAAATAAACAAGACTATATATTCTAATGGCCATTTTAATTACTACTATAGATATACACATCCTAAAATACCAAACTCAGTGAGACATGCAAAATTATATACCAGAGCATCTCTGGAAATTGGAATTACACAATTTCAATTTACAGATTTCTATATTTTATTTTATTTTGAGTAAAAAGGAATAGATCTACACAATTAAATCATGGCTATTCTACAAGGCTTCAAATGGAGTGGGGTAAGTTCCATTAGTTAGGTATTTAAACAAGTAACACAGAGAAATTGGATTAAGGTCAATTGGGGGTCTACTTATTTTTCTACAAATTTTGCAAGTTAAAAGTTTCACTCAAAAGTTTAAAAACAAATCTAAAAAAACATAGCTCATGCCGGATCTGGCAGATCTGGGCGCCGGCCGGCCCAAATCGCGCGGGCGCCACGGGAGGGAAAGCACCCAACCGCACTAACAGACCTGGCTCGCTGTCAGTGGTTGTAGCAGCCGAAGGGGTATGTAGGGACCTGGTCCGTCCGATCAAAGGAAGATCGACAAACCCCGATCATCTTCTTCCTCCAGCTGGGGTGGATAGAGGCAAAACCCTTGCCTGTTCGAGGAGGGCACATGAGCTCACCTAGTGAGATCCTCCGGCATCAGGGAGGGCACGAGGTGAGGTGATGTTCCATGGTGATCCCAACGAGGGGTGGGATGACGGGTCTGGACACCGGGGTGGAGTCTACGCGTCGGTGAGGAAGAGGGTCACCACTGTGGCTCGAAGGGGTTGATGTCCGGGCGTTCCTGGGCCAAAACAAAGGGTGGGTTAGGCAGATACAGGGCATGTGAGTTCAGACATGCAAAGAGGGAGAGCAGAGAGTGCGCGGATCGATGGCAAAATTCCCTCCTTCACTGCAGGTCGAGATGAGGTTTTCTTCCTCCCCTCACTGATGCAGTGCAAGGGGGCCGTGCTGGTGTTCCTGGGAGGATAAGGCGGATACATGTGAGTGAAATGAGACATCAGAGAGGGGCTGGGGTGGCCTAGGGCTTATATACCGAGATAGGAGGGTGCATGGTGAGCTATGTCCATGATTTGGGCTTGGGTGGGTGCAGGGGCCTCTGGTTGGGCAACAGGGGCGGTGGAGAGGGTGAGAGAGGGACAGAGGGATGCCTTTCTTGAGAAGGATGGCTGCTGCCCACTTATTTTAGAATGGAGCAATATTTTCTTGCATGGATATTCTCCTTTTCCTTCCAAACACTGAAAGACAAGGGTGTGGGGGTGATGCTATGGTAGCATTTCAACCAGAGAGGGGTGAGGCTGCTGTAGAGGCCTAGGCAAGGGTTTGATGGAGTTTCAAATAGATTTGAATTTGTTAGGAACTAGATATGATTATGGGGGCATGCATGATGCAAATCCAAATTTATGAAGTGGGCTTGCTTATCTGCAATAAGATGCATGTGGGAAATGTAAGAGTGGGGGTGGTTCGAAAATTAGGTATGGCATGATCAAGTTTTGCCCAAAATAAATTTCTCACCCAAAATTTATTGCATGAAGATTTGCCCTCATATACTATGAACAAGATTTTGAAAATTTTGATGATAGATTGGTGATAATGGGCATGAATAACATTTCCAAGGTGATTTTAGTAAGATTTGAATTCGAGAGCTAGGAGATGGGGAAGTTTGTAAAAGGGAGTTCAGATGCATTTTCCTTAGAAGAAACACATGGACATAAACAACATTGACTAGAGGTCAAAGCTGTCTCACACTAATTAGAGCAAAGCTTCAAAATATACCCACAAGGGTATGGGAGGGTAGAGAAGGTCAAGAATTATAGGAATAGGTCATAGGGTGGTCTCTGATAAATTTTTTGGAAATTAAAAGTGTGAGCAAAACTGCATCTGATAAAAGTCAAATGGTTAGTGATTTGATTAGCCTCAAAAACAGGACTGAAACAATTAGAAGATGGCCTCAATTGACCAGGTGGTAATGGAGAGAATGGAAGACCACATAACAAGGATGGAATCTAGGAAGGTACATTGTCCTGGATGGAACATATGAGCTTAAGACAAGTGTCTAAAAACAGAATCTGTTAACCAAAGTGAAGATAGTCTACACACTAGGTGTTTGATAAAATATCTGAAAGAAAATAATTTTCAAAAATTGAGAGGAGCCTCTTAAGATTGGATGGAGATGATTCTAATAACACCATGGGTGCATTCCTTAGGCTAGTTTGATTAAAACTAAAATCCTCAAAGGGAGCTCCTAATGCCTTATGGTAAGACATTGGAGTTAGCGTTTTAGGATTGAGAGGAAAACATCAAATAAGTTTTATTTCAAAGATAGACTGAAAATAATTCATAAGGATGTCCCCACTGGAGAATATATTAATGGATGGGTTTTGAATAGGTTAGGCCACATGCCTACCTGAAGACCATATCTACACATAAGCAACTCATCAAAGTCAAATAGAGTCACACAAAGTCAACTCACCACACAAAACCAAACATTAGCAACCAATCTAGCAATGGTAGAAACAAAGGTTAAACAAGTGATGATGATTATCCCATGGTGGAGTTGAAAAGGGTTTTCAAGAAAAGAGTAAAGTTTTGGTAACTATTTTTAGAAACAAATGGAGACATAACCATCTCCTTTACCAAGTTTTCTCAAAGGTGCTTGAAAACCACTGACCAAGGTTTATAAAATGGTAGTTTTGTAAAATAGTGGGGTCATAACACTATGTCTCTATAGTTTTATAAATACATAGTCTTAGTAAAGCCTTTTTTTTTAAATAGGTCTTGGCTCCTATTTTGGAAAACAAAACATTTTGAAAATAAAGGAGGTGCCAAGTTACTTTGTTTGTAGAAAAAGCTAGAAGTACAAGTGAGGGCATGATCACAAGAACACAAGGATTGTGTTAGTCCACCAACTTATTCATCAATCCACACTCTTGCAAACAAGATTTTTCACAACAATCTAGGCAAACATATATGAAACTCTATTTTATTTATCTAGTTGCAAAAAAAGTTTTCGTTGGCTCTCATTTTTGCATTACCAAACTCTGCTTAAATAGGGTTACGAAAATTGGGGTGTTACAATGAAGTCCATTAATTTTTCTCATGTACGCCACATGAGACGGTGCATGACACAATGACAATGCCGGGGCCTTCGCCCGAAAAACAGCAAGCCCAAAAAACCTAGAGGCACCAAGCTCTGGCTAGGAGCGATGACCCATCACTAGCCACCTCACCAAGTCCTTGGTGCTTAGTCTCCTCGCGTGGCGCACTAGGAAAAAAATCTTCAATTAGTGTACCCACGACTCCTACCCAGGGAAGCTACCTCATGAGTATACCTCGCGGCGGTAGACTGTGCCTCCGGACTCTCCTAAGAGTCGATGCACAAGCGCCGTGGAAGTTCTAGTTTCCCTCATTCGAGGAAGGCCCGCAAGGCAAAACTCTAAGAGATTAAAGTCGTAAGCATAAAAGCATTCACGTCCATGAGAGTTCTAGCTTTCCTCATGTTGAGGAAAGCCCCGTGAATTGCCACATGTGACAATTTGCTCTTAGCTACTAGCACTAAACATTGCCGCACTCCCTCACTACGAGGAAGGCCCCTGTGCAATCACAGGGGCATCTTTTCTCCTTTGCCCAATGTTTTTTTTCCTTCGTTGCCTTCGTGTTTGGGGTTTTGGGGTTTTTCTTTTGTTCCAATGTGTTTCCAATTTTCTTGACTAGGTTTGGTAAACCGGGACCCCTGAAGTCGACCCTGATCCTGAGCTCTGAGCTGCGGGACATACTCCCATATGTGTGACACCTCGCCAGGGCTCTCGACGTGCAGGGAGGTCTAATCCTAATTCAAGGTTTGCCGAGCATGCGCCATTGCAAGGGAAGGTACAAAGCAACAAGACAAAGGGACGATCTCCATTAACAAAGGTTCCCCATGAGGGGAACCACAAAAGCGTGGCAGGACATACCCTGCCGGTGAGCTCCATCCTACTACTAGTTAAGGGGAGGCACTCAGCTCGCCTCCCCAGAAGATCTCCCCGCCGCCGCGACCCATTTCACTCCGCCAGCGGGGGCAGAGGATAGGTGTGGCGAACACCATTTGCTTCAAAGATCTACACCATAGCCTCGAGCATTCCCATCTTGAGGCAGAAGACAAGACGACCGCCGATGAGGAGGCGATGGGCAAGCACTAGAAGAAAAGTGTCCATCTACCATGGTCAAAAATTGTGGTAAAAGGGTCATTTTTCGTGGTTAATGACTCTTTAACCATGTTTTGCCTACGGTGGTCAATCAACCATGATGGATCTTTCTGCCACCGTTTTTTGAGACCCGTGGTAGAAGAGTGTCTTCTACCACGAAAATTTGTGCAGTTGTAGATGGGATCCGCCTGGCCTTCAAAATGCTGACATCATCCTAAGTGACACGTGGCAACCACCATTTACTAGCCGGTTACACCATCATCTTTTCAACCACGGCCGTAAATCCGTGGCAGATGATAGGCCCACACAAGGCCTGCTAAATTTTGGGCGGGCCGGCCCACTAAGTTTAGCAGGTTGGCCAATTCTAGTTAGCAGGCTGGTCCATGATGTTTAGCGGGCTAGCCCATTCTTGTCAGCAGGCCAGCCTGCCATATTTACCAGGCTGGCCCATTCTTGTTAGCAGGCCGGCCCACCGTGTTTAGCAGGCTGGCCTGCTATGTTTAGCAGGTCATCCTATACATCTTACCAGGCCGACCCATTAAAGTTAGCAGGCCGACCCAAACATCTTGACAGGCCGGCCCGTTAATGATAGCAGGTCGGCCTATACATTTTACCAGACCAGCCCGTCAAGTTAGTGGGTTGGCCCATTCAAGTTAGCGGGTCGGCTCATTTAAGTTAGCGGGATGTTCCGTTCTAGTTAGCAGGTCGGCCCATATATCTTACTAGGCCGTCCAGTTTCGATAGCAGGCCGGCCTGCTTATGCCGACCCATGTTTGTAGCGGGACGGCCCATTGTTAGCTTGTTTGGTGGCCCAATAGTCAAAAGCCCGTTGCTAACCCATTAATGTTAGGAGGACGATTTACGTAATCACATTAAACATACCGGTTCAGCTCAGTGAAGCCCAGAAATATTGATGGGCCGCCATAATATGATGGCAGACCGGGCCATAAAAGACCAATATAAGACGGGCCTGGCTAGAAGCCCAATAAGCTAACAGGGCCGGCCGTTTAGGCATATTTGTGGGGTCTGCAACTTGATGACGCAAGCTTTCAAGCAGGTGGATATAATTAACCAAACTATTACATGAAAATTCAATATTATCGAAAACAAGACAGTTTGCAGGGCATATTGTGTGCAAGAATACAAAGTAGTATAGACAACATAAGACTGTTGCTTCTTAAGAGCTCCCAAATGAAGACCTGGCTATGGCTTTATCAAGCTCACGTCTATATATAGCAATATATTTGATCGAATCCACCGTGTTCTTCCTCAGCATATCAGCAGCTGACCTAAGAGCAGCTACACCCTTTCTTTCTACAACCAGGACAACCTTGAGATATTTAACACCTGTATGGTTTGTTCTGGGTGTACTGCTAAGGTCATTTTCTTCAGTTGTGCCCTCCGGGAGGTCAGGACTTCCAGGGGTCCTCACTTCTGAGGAAGTCTAAAAATATTGTAGAAAAAGTTATAGTAATAAACTCTGCAAGGTGAGGTACACATAAGATAACATGGGGAGATGAAACAAGAAAACCAGCATATGTATGGTAACAAAAGTAGCTCATACAGACTATGCATGGACTTATAGCAGCTTGTACAGACTCACAACACTTCTCTTTCTTGCGAGCGCGACTCCGTGTCAACATACCTGTCACACTAGAATCTAGTAGGTGGATTTCGAGTTGTTCTACTCCATTGTCCTTTGAATTTTGGTGTTTAAAACCAAGTCAGCTATTTGGAAGGGGGAAAAGTAGTTGAACTAGCCAAAAGATTGCATTAACAATTAACATTGGAAGGTTATGGCGAAGTAAGTATCACAACCAATGTGGTGGAGGGTACCATCCATACAGGTTAGCTATAGCATAAGTAGCTTGTCATAATTACAATGACCTCAGATTGCATGGCGTCAGGTTGTTAGATTTGGTGGCGCCATATTTTCTCCCAAAAATTATGACCATTTTCTAGGGTACCTATAGTTCAAATTTGAATGAAAGCGCCACAAACTCAAAAAATCATATATAGCCACCATTTGAGATAAATGGCCATCTCCCGTAATTAGCCATCCTATGAGGTCAACTTACCAAGAAAATTGTAGTGGTGTCATGTTCACCTTGCCTAGTGGCCTCTTCATAAAAACACATGATTTTGCACTAAAAAATGGAAACTCAAATTTTTATGAAGCAAAGCCTGAAACCCTATATGGAAGAGATGGTTGTAATGAGGAGGTGCACACACTTGCCAAATTTGGGTGCTTTATCACTTTGTATGCTCTTGCTTTGCGATCTACACGGTCACTTGTGTGGAAAAGCCAAGTTAAACCATATCTGATAGTCTTATTTGTGAACACATTTTAGAAAAAAAGCATCCATATTGTGAGATTGGTATTTTACATGATAGGTAGGTGCGGTGACCTAGCACACCACTGCATGTTGTAGTGCACGAGTCATTGGCATAACACTCACAAAAACAATGTTCCATGAATATTACACTCAACAGAGTAGTACAATAGAAACATCACGGGACCAAGTCCTTTCTATTCATAGCATAGATCTCTTTACAAAAGATCCTCGAAACCTCCGTGACATAGTATGTGGTCAGGTAAGCTCCTAATCAAACCAAAATTCAGAAGAAGCAACTTGTCGACTACTCCACGACAAGACCTATCTCACGTCCTACTTGTCTTGCGATTGCTTGCTAAAGCAATTCTATGCAAAAGTAAAGTCTATGATGTGGGAATTGGTTCCCTCCTATACTCTATCTAAAGATCCATTGTCCTCACTCAGTAGTTGACAATTATCCTCCTGTCGACTCCCCCTATCTTGTGAAGTATGCCTTCTATCATCCTCTAGTGCCTGTAGATCATTCCTGTCTTCTCCTAAGGTCTAGCAGGGTTTAAAAAGATAGATTGAGTACAGGCATACTCAGCAAGTTCTATGGTGCTTGTTCGATGCACTATCTACAGTCGTGGATCAAAGAATCATGGGCTTATGCAAGTTTTCTTAACCAGTTTTAGAAATGGTAAGTTTTAGATTTTAGCGGACTTATCCGTCCCATTCCAGAATCTGTGGTCATCGCGGTCTATACAATGCTTAGAATCACTGACTACTTTGTTATTAATCCTAGGTGTACTTTCCTGGTACAATGGAATCCTTTCCACTCACTTGAGTAGCTAGCTCTCGTGACACAACCATGATTCCATTGCCCACCACAATGCAGCTCATTTTATATTCTTAGAAAATAGTATTTTGCTTTTGTATGCAGGTGATAGTAATTTGAAAAGTATTTTATATAAAATTATTAATGATATGCAAGTGAACTTGCCTACTGATTGCAAAGTTATGCAATCAGCGTTCCTGTAATCGTCATAAGCTCCAAATCCAAGAACAACATCATTGGTCCGGTAAGTACTAATGTTTTAAAAGTGTGTCAATATGCTATTATGCATAAAGTATGATATGCGAGCGTTCTACCCTTTGTAATAACCCTGGTTGGTTTTATTTATAGAATTAGTAAAGATTTAGGGTTGGTGATTTTTTATAGGTTTGGTTTTGTTCAAGTTTACTTCACTCATAAATAATGCTCAAGCACAAGAGTTCTCATTTATAACCTAACACAACAAAGCATGGCATGGTTATACTTGATTGAATATATAACTCAAATAATATTTCTTCTTGTCATTTTATGAAAATAGGTTAGAACATACTTTCTTTTGAAGTAACATAAGGAATAACTTTTGAAAAACATTTTCTTTGGAGTTTAATTACCAATTATTAATAGCATGAGTAGTTAAGGTTTTCTACCTTCCATCCTTTTCTATGTTGGAAATAATATCTAGGGTTGAGTAGTTTTTATAGATACTAAGACTTTTATTTGATGACATGTATTAGAAGCAATGGTTTATAATCACTTTTTATGGTTCTAAAATTCTTCTAAAGTATTTTATTAATTACTTCTACTTATTTATGTTTTCATCAAAGGTTGATGATCACCATTTCTTTTATTCAAAAGCATGGTAAATACACTTATGTGCTAACTACAATCAGGGTGTGGGGTAGCATAAGGTTGAGGTATTAAGGTTAAATAAGAATTTGGATGTGAGTTTCAAGTTTATTTATATTCTAAATTTCTTCTTCCTAGATACTATTTGGAAGAAATCTTTAGAATTTTATATTTGAGTTGAAATTTTATCTTTAAGAATCAAATTGTGTTTTATTTCATTCTTGAAGTTCAATTTTTGAATTGATTGGGATTTAGGGTTTTTTTGCAATTTAACATTTCTTTGAAGTTATCAAATTAAGTAATGTTATGAATTAGGGTTTTGAATTTGTTGAATTTATTTAAATAAGATTTTGCTATGAGTAGATAGATTTTATTTTTCCCAAACATTTTGATATCTTATTTATATTATTGTTTTTATATTAAAATAGTATTATTTTATTTTATTTTTTAAGTTTAATATTTATTTTTCAGGAAAATATGTAAATTGGGAATATCACTTATTTTTATGTTTATCTATGTTCATAAGGGTTTAGAACTTGAATTTTACTTAGTCCAAGTATTTTAGGTCTTAATCTTAATTAGGTGAAGAACTTCACTATTAGGGTGAATGATGTGGGTTATCAAGGCATGATATTTTTAGCTGCAAAACATTTTTAGGTTATTTAATTCAAGTTCTTGGATGTATTTAATGTGATGTAAAAGTGTTTTGTTTCATCGAATTCCACATATCTTGTAAGTTAGAGATGGATTTACAATCCAAGTTTATTAAGCATTTTAGTTCTTATGTTTTTAGTTGTTGATTATCATAGGATCATTTAGATGTGTAGAATATAGCCTAGATTAAGTAAACTTATTGATGGGTTGATTTCTACTGATTTTTGATGTGTTTGTATGATCTAAAGATAGATTCTTAGATTTATTTCGTTGTCTCGTTGTTATGATTTAAATTCTTAGGTGTGTTCTTGATGTTCTTTGTGTTCTTAGGTGTTCTTGATGTTCTTCGTGTTCTTAGGTGTTATTGATGATCACAACATCATTTAGTGATATAGGAGAGCATCTAGATCCAAGACATCAACTAGAAACTGTTTTAGAGGTTTGTGTTGTGTTTTAAAGATCTAGAGATGCATTTATGGACAGATTTAGTTGCTGTCCAGATTTTCTTGATCAATGTTTTCAAAATCTCTCTCCTCGCCCCTCACTAAATCTAGTCCCTCTCCCCTACTACTACGCTACTACTATTAGTAGTATTATCCTATGGTCCTCTAATGGTCAGCTCTGCCAGGCCTTTCAACATACTAGGCTGTTCTCCTTACCCGGGAGAGCACCTAGCAGGGGCTTAGGGTTCTGGGGAATAGCTACCACTCCCTCTCACTACTTTCTATCTTAAGGTCTTACTACTTTCTATTCTAAGGTCTCACTACTTTCTATTCTCTGGTTTGAGCTATAAACTTTGTAGATTCCTAAGTGGGCTTGATGAAGATCTGATGCAATTCTTCTACTCCTGTTCTTGATCCCTTCTTCCTCGTAGATCTCTACTCCACACTACTGAGTGTGTTTGGAGGTTCCTCTTTAGCTCTATTCTCTCTACCTCTGGCCTGAGAGTGTTTCTTGAGAGCTAGTGAGGGGGTTGTGAGCTTTGGAGTGAGCTCCAGGGTCCTATTTATAGTGTTCTAGGGTTCATTTGGGAGTGACACCTAAGGCTTTAATAACTGTGCAACCGTCCTTGTAGTTTGGCTCTATGTGAGGAAACTTAGGGGCTAAGGTTCCTATGTGGCTTTACTTTTCCATTTATTTTAATCATGACAAGTGGCATTTGTCACTAAATGGGCTTTGGGCTGAATTGGACTCACGGGCTAATTTGCATACTCAAGTTAAAACTTAAATTATAATTCTGGATAAATCATTTTAAACTTCCATATTAAGTAAGTGAAAACTTAATTATCACTATGGATGAACAATGATTTCAAATGTGTTTGGAATTTTCTACATCTTGGAATGCCATTGGATTGAATAAAATGCTTGCTCACTTTCCTATTAGAGACTAATTTTAAAGAGAAGGGTCTATGTGGAGTGATGAAATGACATTTGAATTCAAAGTAGATGATTTGAATTCCTTTAACATTTCTCAACATGCACTTGAGTTCTCCATTATTTCTTTTAGGAAGTGTTGGGAAGATTTGTCTATTCATGTCCCTCACATGAAATACCTGCCGGTGCTCTGGGACAAGAGGGTCCCAACACCTGTCGCTTGGCCTGCTCAACGAGGAGAAAGGATAAGGACCCACCGAGCGACGGCCGGGCCAAGGAACTGCCGGCCTATCGGCCACCGCTTCCCATCGGCGAAGAGCCATCAGCAAGCCCACTTGCGGGAAGAAGACGAAGACAGCCGCTGTCCGGGCTACAAATAGCCCGGGCCGTGGCACTCCTCTCTCACGGGAGGTGGGAGAAGCCAGTGGAGAACCACACAGAGTCGGGGCGCCAATGTCATGGTGAAGGCAAGAGTTGCTCCTACGATAGAAATTCTCGAAGATGTCGTGAGGGATCCTCGACCGGCATCTTCGAAAGATCTGCCATGGTGGTACCTCTTCGCCCTTAGCCATTTCCTGGAAGGATTCCAGAGACGATGCCTATGGCAGAACTCCCGGCAAGCTATGCTCCCAGCAAGGAGTTGCCGGGCACCAAGCGTTGCCTTTTCCCTTTGTTGGGAGAAGGAAGTGAAGGCCTCTCCCTCTTGTGGGGAGGGAAGCTTTGAAGAGAAGGTTTCTCTCCTAGCCTAGAGAAAGTGGCATACCAGAGAAGGCTCGTGACCTGTCGCAAGACAAAGCCTCAGGGCGCGTGGCAAGAGAATCCTCCCAGGATCTTCGTGTCACCCCCCGGAGACTCTCATGGGAGACACGCCCTCTGCGGCGGACTTGCAGAAGACATCATTACCACACTAGGTGCGGTAATGATGGACTGGACCGGCTCGTCAAGTCCCATCGGCACAGCGCACCAGACGGGGTGAGAGGACAGCTCAAAGCCTAGCCCTACAGGGCTACGCCACCGCTCAGAGCCGTGTGACATCTATCACACATGCGGACTGGCCACTCTGGTATCCCCTTAAGTATAAAAGGAGGGCCAGGCCATAGTAGAGAGGGGGTTTTCCAAGGAGAAGAGAGGAGACAAGGTCTCAGAAGAAAAGATAGGCGGTAGAACAGCAGTGTAGCTATTCTTTAGAGAGAAGAGCATAGATACCTACAAGATTTACATCTTGTGAATCTCGGAGAGAGGATCTGAGAGAGTTCATCTCCCAGATCTTGAGATCTGTCTCTCAGTTCTTGAGAGGCTGAGTAGAGTAGGAGTAGAGAGCTTTCCTCAGAGGATGGACGCCCTCAGGCTCCGCCTCTGACCCCCCTTGTGCACCCGCCGACGACATCTTCTTCAATGAGCTCAGACATGTTGGACGTAGGATTTTACGCGAGATCCCCTCTCGCGGCCTGAACCAGGGTAAATCGTCGTGTGTTCTTGTGTTTGCTCTATGGAAGGGACGAGGACGTCTTTCCCGCGCACTTACCAAACAATCTAGGGGGGTCACCCCCAATGTCCGCGAACGCACCCGCGACATCTGGCGCGCCAGGTAGGGGTGCGGTATTTGTCTTCATCGGCTCCTTCGACCTCTGCTTCGTCGATAACTCCATCTCTCCATTCCCTTTGGCCATGCCTGAGGGAGGAGACGGTGCGGCCTGCCCGACCGCCTCGCCCGACGAGGGGCGGTGGGTGCCCCGCCCCGTTGCTTTGGCAAGGCAGCACGCTCAGGAGGCGGTGAGGCATTGTGGGGACCCCGAATTACCCATCCGGAATACCCGATATGCATACAATTCACAATCCCATGATCAGTGTGTCGTGAATCCACATATCTGAGTTGATAACATAATTACATCATCCATTACAGTACTGACTAATACTTACAATTGGTCACATGACCACGTATGATATTGCCACGCTGGGCAAGTCTACAACTAAGCAGCGGATACCAAGCAGCGTTGATGACCCATGTCATGCCTACTACCCTACAGGCAACTGACTGGGAGGCATTCCTAGTTCGCACCAACGTCGTCGTTCCCATCACCATCTTCACTGAAGTCTTCCTCCAGGTCTGACCAAGTTAATAGCTAGGGACAAAGCATCTAAAGAGAGTGTGATATCCAGTTTGGCTATAGCAAGGATAGGTTCTAGACTAGTTTGCTTTCTTTTGGAATTTTTTTCTCATGTCGATATAGCATGTCTAGAACCATGTTCTATGACATCTCTATATCTCTACTAAAAACTTCTATAAAACAATTTTAGTAAAATCTCTAGCAAGGGGGGCATCTTCCCTATGTAGAGGTGGTACACTTTACCCACAACATCCGGTGGGCATCTTCCCTGCATAACAATATATGCCACGACAAACACCTAATCGTAGGTTTTCACCTGCCCACCTTAGCATAGGACCTACCACCTAGAGATGCACCCCTCAACACCAAAGTCCAAGTGGCTGTTTGACCTAGGAGTAGCAAATTCCCCAGCCCACTTGACCCTCTGGAACCCTGCCATCACTTGCAGGCGTTTTCATGAGGGCCCCTAGGTTGTACCCCTGCCCCCTAAAAAGGTGACAATGCGAGCCTGAGTAACCGATGTTACCCAGGGTGCCATGTAAAAGGTGTCGATGGTCGGACTGCCATTACATTTGGAGGCCCCATACCAAGGTGAACAAACTACTCCGCTACACCCCGTCCCATACCTGGGTAATTGTGGTTGCACGGGTTAATTGTTTCAAACGACTACAAAGAACCACCAATGTCTTTTTCCATAAATCCACCAACTCCTTATTTCACCCAACTTCATTTTGCCAAAACCTCATTTCTGAAAACACTTAATTGGAATAAGCACTATTCCAAGGTTTTCAAAAACATTTTCAAAATACCCAATTGAGTGTTCCCAACCTAGAATTTTTCCTCCACTACAAGGTTTTCCAAAGGTCATGATGTTGAGCATCAAGCCACTAACCCAAGGGATAAGTAGGTGTCAAAAAGGTGTCATCCATAAGGATGATAACAATTGACTTGTGGAGCCAAGTCATCAATAATTGCTATTTAGAAGTAATAGCAATATAAAAACATGCATTTTCATAAACATTTATAAAGCGGGCAATAAGTAAAACTAGGATCAGATATGCAACAAGTTTATATGGCTTGCCTTAGTCAGCCTATCCCTGGTCTTCTTGATATTCAATACCTCCCCTTCTTCAGAAAACCGACGTCGTTCGAATCTAGCACCGATAACAAATTAACACAATAAGCACACAAGCACAAATAATTCACACACTTCACTATAGCAAGCAAAACTCACATTTACAAGCATAAGCAGGTATCAGAACACAATACTAAGCTACTCCAAGTGGTTTCACCCAATTATCATTTTCTAGGATTAAATGGTGAATTTAGCAAATAACAAATCCTAATAAGCCATTTACTACACTTAAGGAGTTCTATGCAACCAAACCATGAAAATATTATATCAATAGAAAGATGTGATTTTTCTGAATCCAACAAAAGTGGATCGATCTCATTTTAATTTATAAAACTTTTTCTATGCTTTTTCTAGTGAAAAAGATGGCTGTTTTGGAAATAAAATTCCATAAATTATTAGTAAGTAAATAAATTTTTGAAAACCTAGGCTTAGTTATAAACATTAGTACATGTTCACTAAAAATTGATTTCAACTCATTTTATTTATAAAGCTTGGTCAATAAATTTCTAAAGTCAAATGAGCTATTATCGTGCAAACATTTCTGTATCTAGTCCACATCTCAGATAGGGTTCAAACCAGTGCCTCATGCAATATATATAAACAAGGGTTCCAACAGAATTGGATTCACCAAATTCTAAGTTCTGTAACTCCAGATTTGGATTTTGTAAGGAAAATCACTCATTATACAAGATTAATTAGAAGTAATTCTACAGAAGATATTTTGGTATTGGACCAGTAATATATGATAGATATTTTAACAGGGATCTCACAGAAATTTATATCTTGTCATTTGTATGTTCATAGAACTTTTGATGAATATATTTCTAACAGCAGGTTAACAGATCTGTCAAAAAAACAGATAAAGATTTGACTAAAAAAACTAGCAGGCTCGATTTAAACAGATCTAGGCCGATCTTGGCAGACTCCGGTCCAATTCACCCCGCATCGCCCTGGAAGGCCGAACCGGTACCTCCTCGATACGGTACCGAGCTCATCTTCCTCGACGAGACAGAGACACACAGCGGAAACCCTACCTATGCTAGGACCAAGCGGGTGCTCACCAGGAGAGTTCGGCGGTCAGCGGAGGTTCTCCGGTGAGGTGGCGGCGGATCGGGGCAGGGAGGCGGCGGTTTACTTTGTCTCCAAGAAGCCTAATCTAATCATCCTGAAATGGAATGCCAATTCAAGTAATCCATGAGGATGATGCAAAGAAGAAATGCGTTAGTGATGATGAAATTTAAGAGCTGAAGAGAGAGTAGTATTGCATGAAATGGTGGCAATAAACTGTGGATAATGCTGAGTGGTAGGGTGAACTAAATGGGTTTCAATATTGGATGAGTGCGGGAAACAAATTTGGGCTAGAACTAGTCCAGCTAGTGCTGCAAAAATGTGCCAAGAATAATTCATTCACTTTTCACAGGCTATAAGAACGCGGTCAACTAGTCTATACTTTTTTGAAATGGTAGTGATGAGGATTGACATGCCAGGATGACCTACGATATGTGATAATTAAGTTTAAGGCTGTGTCATTAATTTGTATCTATGTTCATGTTATTTCTTAGCCTAGTCACATTGTGGGCTACTTAGGTTTTATTTTATATTTTGGGTTTGGGCCTGTCCAAGCCCAACAGTTTTCTGGCCGCCTATATAAGGAGGCTGGGTGGCTAGGGTTTAGGGAGCCAGAAAATTATGTAGAACATTGTGCTCCCGGATGTGTTCCATCCCTCCGGGGTGGGCGTATTGAGATGGCGTCTCTGACATTTGTCTAGTTATCCAATATATTGTTTTGCGTGAAGGTGCTTGTTATTCAAGTATTGTCATGCTGCTGCATGAGGCTCGTTGTTCCTCATCGAGTTGCTCGTTCGATTCATCTATTCGGCGTGAGGTTCATCTACATCGATGAGTTGCTCACAGGATTGACGTTCCCCATCTTCAAGTTGCGTGTATCGCTCACGTGATTGGAAGATCTTATCAGATTCATTAAATCAGGAGGTGCATCGTGAAAGATCGGGACAAAACTCAAGGATCACCGGCTTGATCCTTATCATGTGGAAAGACTGTTTGGCCCAATCTTTCACGATGCGCCCCTTGATCTAATGGATCTGATAAGATCTTCCAATCACGTGAGCGATACACGCAACCTAAAGATGCGGAACATCAATCATGCGAGCAACTCATCGATGTAGACGAACCTCACGTCGAATAGATGAATCCAACAAGCAAATCGATGACGAACAGCGAGCCTCACGCAGCAGCACCGCAATAGTTGAATAACAAGCACCTTCACGCAAAACAATATATTGGATAACTAGACAAACGTCAGAGACGCCGTCTCAATATGCCCACCCCGGAGGGATGGAACACACGCGAGAACACAATGTTCTACATAATTTTCTGCCTCCATAAACCCTAGCCGCCCAGCCTTCTTACATAGGCGGCAAGAAAACTGTTGGGCTTGGACAAGCCCAAACCCAAAACATAAAATAAAACCTAAGTGGCCCACAATGTGTCCAGGCTAAGAAATAACATGAACGTAGATACAAATTAATGACATAGCCTTAGACTTAATTATCACATATCGTAGGTTGTCCTGGCATGCCAATCCTCATCAAGTAGTACTTCCATACTATATTGAGATGGAAGAATTACACAAAAGGGTTGCTACTTAATTAGTGGCAATACCACGGTACTGCCAACCAATAAAAAACTGCATGTTCAACAAAAAATATTCAGGGCTTACATGATTAACAACCTAATTCCCAGCCAGTTATAATTACGACAAGTTTTCCTAGCTATAGTTACGCTAAGTTAAGGGCATCTAGCCTAGCCATAACCGAGCGCAGCGACTTGGACACAACCGCTAACTCCGCTGTTAGTGCAGCTCTCTCATCCGCATGCATCTGCTCGAGCTCCTGGGTTTCCCCTTCGAGCTCTTGCTTTGCTATCACCGGGTTGGCAAACTAATCGTGCCCCATGAAGCTTATTTTATATCTTGTGCCTCAACAACAGCGATAATATTTGTTTTGATGCCATGCCACACGACTTCTAGCCTCCATGAGGGAATTGATCTCTATCAAGATGGGCAAAACTAGATAAATCACAAAACCCCAAATAAAGCTAAATGCGATAAAATAAATTGATCCGGTGCACGCTCGCGTATGTATCGTAGCCCGTCCGCCTTGCGCATCCAGATCCTCCATCGTCCGCCAGACTGGCCTGGGTGTATCGCGCGCATCTTCCTTCTTAGGGAGCAGAGGTAGAAGCGGATGAGGCCTAAAGGCTAGAGAAGTAAGAACTACTATCTAGGGTCTCAGATTCGCTGACTTTTAAGACATAGATTTGATTGTACATTGGAGACCCCCAAGATACTATATGTGGGTCACTGATCTCCGGGTTCTACTTCCTTGGGCCCGGAAAGCAGTTTAACAATTTAGCATGTGCTACATCAACCAATCACAAACCGACTCTAGAACATTCCTTTTTTCAGCCTGATTCTAAAAGTACCTGGCTAGCCACGTGTGTGCATAGGGAGTAGAACAAAGCTTAGTTAAGATTTGGTTAGGCTTTTTTTGGCATTATACACTAGGCTTATAAACCGGTGGTTTTTGTTTGTTTTTTTGCTTTTGGGTTATATCATGACGCGACAATATCCAGCTAAAATCCAAATGCTAGAAATAAGCTCAACAAAAGTACCACACAAGAGCAAGTCCAACAGTTCCCCTATCACTTCCTAGTAACGATTTTAGGGGAGAAAAGGCAAAAATGTCAGTCCAGCAGTTCCCCTATCACCTCCCTAAAAAATAGGCGTCCCCAACTCAACCCCTCCTTTCCCCCTATATATAAATCGGGGTGGTGGGGGCCTCCTCTATGCACGCGCGAAGCAATCATTGGCTCCCAGATTCTTTCTCCCGTGTTGGGTTTCTAATGGTAGTGATAAAAATTTCTCAAAATAGAGAATAGGGAAGATGTTTTAGGGGAACTACTGGAGTTGGGTAATTTTTAGGGCAGATTTCTTTAGCGAAGTCCAAGATTTTTGAAATATAGGAAAGTGGCTCATATTTACAAAGTCCCTATACTTTATGATAGACTATTTTGTGAAGAGTTTCTATTTAAATCACCATATTGCAAGCTTGGAACTAGCTGATATTTACAAAGGTAGCCCATACATAAGATAGACTTATTTGTGAAGACCTTTTTTACCTTAGGTACATTTCAAAGTTGGGTCAAATTTATCAGCATTACCACCATTCGCACAACGTCGGTGTACTGGATACCGGGGTATCCCGGTCCACCTGCTACTGGGCCACTTCAACGGCCTAGCTTCGGCCTAGGAGCTTAATGAAGACCGAAGCTCAGCAAGGAAGACCCTCATGAGGAAGCGCCTCATGAGGAGAATGACGATAAACCACTAAGGACCAGAAGACCTCCTTGCGAGGGACTCCTCGTGATGGGAGGGACCAGATCTACGCCACATCAGCACAATCCTACATTGGCGAAAGGATAAGACCAGAAGATGGCGTACGGCCCACACTACCCTGACAAGGGGGGACCAACTCTGCTGTGCCTGCATAAAGCTATGCGGTGGTTGTTTCCTCCCCCCTAAAAATAGGGTGGAAGGTGCAGGGCGCCAGAGGCGGACGTCAGCTTTCCTCCACCCACTCCCGTGGACCGGTGCCACTACTCTATGTAGATCAAGACCACCGAAGACTGAAGACTATAGTTGTCCCTCTCCTTGGCCGTATTGTGCCAACCCCTTCCCCAAGTTGACGAGGGAAGGAGGACCTCGGTGCTATAAAAGGAGGGGATGCTGCCCCTTAGAAAGGATCTCAGATTCTGAGCTTCTAGCTAGGCTAAGTTGGTTCTTGTACCTCCTGCCAGTTAGAGCTTTGTAACCAAGACTTTGTACTCCTCGTGTGGTATCGCATCGTAATAGAAGAAGGCAGGAAGTAGGGGTTTTACCTCAACACGAGGGCCCTGAACCTGGGTAAAGATCGGTGTCCCTCTTTGTCATGCGTTGAGCTCCATGGCGTGTCGAGTCTTTTGTCACCGTGTTTCGTCGCACCCTAGATCTTGTGCGTACAGCCCCCTATGTTCGAATCCTTTGGGTCCTTTGCGTGGTACCCCATGTTCTTGCGACATGAAATCAACTGACATTTGGTGCGCCGGGTAGGGGGCTGTGGTGTGTTTTCTAGATCTGCTTCGCCATGGCCGACGCTAACGCAAGGCTCGAGCGTGTTCGCCAATGCAACACTGTTCGAGGAAAACACCAAACCCATCATCCGTCGCCAACACATCTCGGTGGAGGAGGAAGATCTCGAGTCCTCCTATACCTCCCGTCCAGGCGTACAGAGTCTTCGCTCTCCTTCACTGCCACCGCTACTTCTCGCGCTCGTTCTGGGAGTCAGTTGACTCCTGTGCAGGCTCTCACCATGGAGGAGGAGTTGCTACGCTATCAACCCACTGCGGACGGGCGCGAGGCGTGGCGCGCTCGAATCGCTGAGGTCGTCGCCATTGCCAAAGAAAGACTCAGCCTTGGGAGGCGCCCAGGGTGCGGGGGAGCCAGCTCTGGCGGCGGGGCATCGTGCCCCGGCCGCCGGAAATGGTAAAGCCGCTCAGGACAAGAAGGCAGCTTCCCGCGCGGCATCTTCGTCGCGTGGAGAGCCCAGTTGCCAAATCGTCCAACACGCTCCAGAAGACGCACGCGTCTCCCTCGAGCGCCACCAAAAATATCATGACCGCGCCCTCGACGATATCGGCGATGCTGGCAAGAATTCCAAGGTTACCGGGGAGCTCGTCTACAACCCCGGGTGCCTCGCTCTTGCTTGCTAGCAGCGCTACATGGTCTGGCCTGACAAGTTTAGGCTGGAGATCGGTGCGCGTTATGATGTGTCCTCCAACCCTGTCGAGTTCCTCCAGCTCTACATCGTCACCGTTCAGGCCGCGCGTGGAGATCAGCGTGTGATGGCCAATTGGTTCCCCATGGCCCTAAAGGATGCGCCGTGAACTTGGCTCATGAACCTTCCCCACGAGTCTATTACCTCGTGGAAGGATCTGTGTCGGCAATTCGTCGCTAAATTCATGCCCACGTATGAGCGCCCTGCCACGAAGAATGATCTTAAGGCGGTGCGTCAGTACAAGGGTGAAATGCTTCATCAATACATCTAGCGCTTTAGCCAGATGAGGAACAAGATCCCACGGATCTCCAACGAGGAGTTTATCTCCGCATTCTCCACAGGAGTCGCCAACATCAAGTTGAAGGAAAAACTGTCTGTGAATGATGAGCTGACCTCCGTGGTCAGGCTCTTTGAGATCGCCGATAGATGCGCCAAGGCCGAGGAGGGGAGGCTCTTTGTGCACAACCTGCCGGAGGCACCTCCCCCAAAGCCCAATTCAAAAGACCCCAAGCACAAGGAGGCTGCTGCCCTTGCGATGGAGCCTAACCACAATCAACGTCGCAGGGACCGCTCTGACCGTGATAAGGGTGGACGACGCCGCTACTGCATCCTCCACAAGAAGGACACCCACAATACTGATGCTTGTTGGGTTGTCCGAAAATTCCATGAAGAGAATGGAGTCACCAAGTGCCGTGGGAGTAGCCGTAGCTATGGCAAGGGTGGTTCCCGAGGTGACCGCCGCAACGATGACCGAGATGAGGGTCACCGGCGTGACGACCCATCGCGCGTAGATCCCGAGCCTCTAGCGCTGCCTCCACCAACAAACGATCACCAAGAAGAAAACCAGGGGGCTACAAAGAGCCACGAGGCTTTGCTGCCTGCCTCCTGGGAGGATCTCAAGCTCCGCTGTCAAATCACCACTTCAAGCAGCTATCGGAGGAGATCGCGGCAGCACAACCAAGCATAAACAGCCCTGGGCTAAAGTGGTCCTCCAACAAGCTCGGATTCAACGAAGAGGACCATCCTATCTCCACCAGGGCCATCAGCATGATTCCCATCGTGTGCACGCCCACCATCAACAACATCGCCGTCAACAGCATGATTATCAATGGAGGGGCGGGCCTCAACATCATCTCCGTCGAGGTCTTCAAGAATATGCAAGTGCCATGTCAACCCGACCATTCTTCGGAGTAACAGAGGGTTCTACAACGCCCATCGGGCAGGTTCGTCTGCCCGTCACCTTCAGCACCAGGGACAACTACAGGACAGAAAGCCTCGACTCTGACATCGCCCACATCGCGCTGCTCTACAACGCCATCCTCGGCTACCCAGCTTGGCAAAGTTCATGGCGGCAACGCACCATGGCTTCAACATCCTCAAGATTCCTAGAGCCAACGACATGATCACCGTGCGCTGTAAACGAGAAGGATGCTCTCCGCTCAGTGGAGCATGTCTACCGTGAGGCTACCACCATGTTCCCTGCCGATGAAGATCTGCTGGAACACTCAGGTGACCTCGCGAGGAAGAAGCAGCTCGTATCGTAAGAGCGAGCTGCTGCCAAGAAGGCTTCGATTGAGCCCCTTATGCCTGGCTTGTCCGGGAAGAAGCCCTCCGCATCTGCGTCGACCACGCCAGGCGAGGACCTGGTCCATCCGATGTTGGACTTGTGCATTGGGGAAGCTGCGGTACCCTCAGGGAGGAGGCCGCAGTTCACCCAAGAGCGCTCTGCTACAAAGAAGGTTCCATTGCAAGCTAGGGGCTACGAGAATTTCGTCACCATCGGGGCAGGGCTTTCGCCCAAATAGGAAAGCGCGCTCGTCGCCTTCCTGCGGGCAAACTCTGACTTGTTCACTTGGACACCGTCAGATATGCCCAGCGTTCCCAGTGAGGTGATTGAGCACCACTTAGCCGTGTGCCCTCAGGCACACCCAGTGAAGCGAAAGACAAGGAAGCAAGCGCAAGAGAAACAAGACTTCATCGTTCAAGAGATCGAGAAGCTGAAGCGGGCCAATTTGATACGTGAGCTGGCTCACCCCACGTGGATTGCCAATCCGGTAGTCGTGCTGAAAGCTAACGGCACTGGGCGCCTCTGCGTGGATGTCATGGTTTCGTCAACAGATCTGCCATACGGGTAGGTGTATGGCGGTTTGTGGAAGGGGGTGAACACGGTGGAGCGATCCGGGATGGTGGTAGCACGAGTTTACCCAGCTTCAGATCCCGCAACGGTGGCGAGACCCTACGTGCTGCTATAATTCACTATATGGCAACAAGTGCTTGGTTACAATGATGAGGTTTGGCTGTTTCGCTATGCGATTGGCCGTATGTCTAAGTCGTGCCTCAAGGGCTTCTCCACGCTGGCTTATAAAGGCGCCTGGCGTGGGCTA
Source organism: Dactylis glomerata (assembly GCA_007115705.1). Lineage (NCBI taxonomy): Eukaryota > Viridiplantae > Streptophyta > Magnoliopsida > Poales > Poaceae > Dactylis > Dactylis glomerata. The sequence continues at coordinate 11,867,492 of QXEO01000531.1, forward strand.
CATGATGGTACAGGAGCGGATACAACTTGGAGTCCTAGACTAAGTCCTATGCGTGTACTACAAGGCAACCCGCCATGGGCTTGTCTATGGATCCGCCATGAGCTCCCGCATCCAATACTGCTATAGTCTTTCCAGCAACTGGGTCGCCCGGTAGGCAATCCCCCATACCACCCTGATGGGCCACCCTGGCTTGCTAGTTTAGGACTACGTCGCTGGTATACCTATTTGGTATATCCCCAACAGTAGCCCACAGGGAACTTCAAGATCGCCATATCCATCCGCCATGCCTTGTTTTTGGTGAAGTCCATCTGATAAGGGGTTGCCCGATCTTCTCAGTGAGCTAATGTAGATAGATGATAACTAGGTGGATAATCTGTGAGACGCACACGAACTCTCCGGCTGTTCCCCCATTGCCAATGCAACAGATCTTCAACCCTATGGATATTCGAGACACCACACACCTGCGCACGTAGCCGCCGACCATGAAGCAGTTCTGCAATCTCCTAATTCCCAATGGAACAGCAGATCACACTTGAATTCTCAGTAGCAAAACTCCAGATCGAAATAAACTTGGAGTGGGGTAGATATTCCGAGTGAAACACAGAGGAATATATGATTTCAGAGGAAAGCTTACAAGCAATTTCGTTCTGATGTTTGGGGGTAATCTAAATGTAGTCTAAACGACAAAAGGGGGCGCCCCAGGGGTACTTAAAGGGGTTGGGCGTCCTGGGCAAAGACCTGGCCCAAAACCAACCTGTTTTGGGCCCAAATGGACTCGGTTTGTCTCAAACTGGTACATACCGACCCATACATTGGTTCGGCCTATTTTGGCACGCAGGCCATGAGTGTGGCGTGCCTTAGACTCATATACATCGCGTCAAAGGCTATCCTAGCGCGCCATCTCGTGCTCTCTCATGTAGACTTGATGTTCTGGTGATCTCCAGGTGCGCCTGCCTCCCTCTCCTCCCTCTCGCACTTGATCATCGAGTCTTGCTCATCTCGCTGCGACGCGTCTCCTCCTCGTGCAATGCTTGTGTTATCAACAAACCTAATCATACATAGATGCATAGACTTAGGTAGTATAAAGCTCTCATTAAATAAAACATCAGGTTCAATTAAGAGTGAGTTCACCTGTTGTTCCAATAGCTTTGCACGTGCTCTTGTAATTGGTCCAATCCTAATCTCGTTGGACTTCTTCACAGCAACATCTTCATCATCAATAGGAGCAGGAGATAGTGGTGGTGTAATAGGGATGTCCTCATCATCCTCCCCCCTCAAAAGGCGTCGACCTCGATGCTGCAATGTCTTCACCTTTATATGGTGTCAAATCAACAATGTTGAAGCTATGGCTCATGCCATACTCAGCTATAGGAAGATCTATCTTGTAGGCATTATCATTAATCTTGGCAAGAACCTTGTAAGGACCAACACCACGGGGCATCAACTTGGACTTACGTGGCAGTGGAAATCAGTCTTTGCGAAAGTGTACCCAAACCATATCACCGGGCTGGAACAAGACCTCCTTTCGCTTCTTGTTTGCATGATCTGCAGTATACTTGACTTTCTTCTCAATAGCCTCTTTAGTCTTCACATGAATCTTCCTCACAAAATCTGCCCTCTTTGATGCCTCCATATTGACTCGCTCTTGGATACGAAGAGGCAACAAATCAAGAGGCGTAATGGGTTTGAAACCATAGACCACCTCGAAAGGACATAGCTGCATGGTAGAGTGAACTGCCCTGTTATATGCAAACTCCACATGCGGCAAACAATCTTCCCACTCATGCAGGTTCTTCTTGATCATGCATCACAGCACTGTTGAAAGTGTGCGATTTACCACCTCCGTTTGACCATCAGTTTGGGGATGACATGTAGTGCTGAATAATAACTTTGTGCCCAGCTTTCCCCAAGGTGTCTTCCAGAAGTAGCTCATAAACTTCACATCACGATCAGAGACAATTGTCTTGGGTACTCCATGATAGTGTACAATGTCCCTGAAAAACAGGTTAGCAATATGCGACGCATCATCGCTTTTGTGGCAGGCAATAAACTGAGCCATCTTAGAAAATCTGTCCACTACCACAAATATAGAATCATGGCCTCTTTTAGTCCTAGGCAAACCTAATACAAAATCCATGCTAACGTCCTCCCATGGTGTAGTAGGTGCAGGTAATGGAGTATACAAACCGTGAAGCTTCAGCTTGGACTTCGACTTGTTGCATGTAATGCAACGCTTGACAAACCTGTCCACATCACGCCTCATCCTAGGCCAATAAAAGTGATCAGCGAGCATGAGTAGCGTCTTCTCACGCCCAAAGTGACCCATCAAACCGCCGGCATGTGATTCCTGCAACAATAGCAAACGCACGGACGATTCGGGAACACATAGTTTGTTAGCACGAAACAAAAACCCATCATGGATGTGATATTTATCCCATGCTTTCCCACTAGTACATATGCTATATGGCACTGAAAAATCATGATCAGTAGCATATAAATCACACAAACTCTCTAAACCAGGAACCTTAATGTCTAATTATGTCAACAACATGTTCTTCCTAGAGAGAGCATCAACAACCACATTGTCTTTACCCTTTTTATGTTTAATTATGTATGGAAAAGACTCAATGAACTCAACCCACTTAGCAAGATGCCTATGCAAATTAGATTGAGCTTTCAGATATTTCAAAGCTTCATGATCAGAATGTATGATAAATTCTTTTGGCCACAAATAATGTTGCCAAACCTCAAGAACTCTAACAAGTGCATATAATTCTTTATCATAAACTGGATAGTTCAACCTCGCACCACAAAGTTTTTCAGAAAAATAGGCAATAGGCCTACCCTCTTGGATCAACACACCACCAATACCAATGCCACTAGCATCACATTCAATCTCAAATTGCTTAGTAAAATCTGGTAGTGCGAGCAAAGGTGCAGAAGTTAACAAACATTTCAGCTCATCAAAGGCATTATCTTGGGCTGCGCCCCATACAAATTCTACACCTTTCTTAGTTAACTCATTCAAAGGTGCAGCAATAGTACTAAAGTCTTTCACAAAACGGCGATAAAAACCAGCAAGACCGTGAAAACTTCATACTTGACTAACATTCATAGGAGTAGGCCAATTTTGAATAGCTTCAATTTTAGATGCATCTACCTCTACTCCATGCTTAGAAACAACAAATCCTAGAAATATGACCTTATCTTTGCAAAAAGTGCACTTCTCAAGATTACCATATAACTTAGCATCATGCAACACTTGCAAAAATTGTCGAATATGATCACTATGTTCAGATTCATTGCGGCTGTAGATCAATATATCATCAAAATACACAACCATAAACTTGCCAATAAAATTACGCAAAACATGGTTCATTAATCTCATAAAGGTACTAGGTGCATTAGTTAACCCAAATGGCATGACTAACCACTCATATAAACCAAATTTTGTTTTAAAGGCTGTTTTCCACTCATCCCCCTCTTTCATCCTAATTTGATGATAACCACTACGCAAATCGATTTTAGAGAAAACAACAACACCACTCAATTCATCAAGCATATCTTCTAGGCGTGGAATAGGGTGACAATATCGAATAGTGATGTTATTTATGGCTCTACAATCTACGCACATGCGCTAGGTACCATCTTTCTTAGGAACTAAAATGATAGGAACATCACAAGGGCTCAAGCTCACACAAATATAACCTTTGTCGAGAAGCGCTTGTACTTGTTTCTGAATTTCTTTTGTCTCCTCAGGGTTGGTGCGGTATGGTGCTCGGTTGGGCAGCGATGCTCCTGGAATCAAGTCTATATGATGCTCAATGCCTCGCAAGGGTGGTAGACCTGTAGGCACCTCTTCTGGAAACACGTCGCCGAATTCCTGTAACACATTAGAAACACCAATAGATAGAGGTGTCATGTCGTTAGAAACCAAAATGTTACCCTTGTACATAAGCACAAGTGGAACAGCTGTAGGATCCTCATGAAACTCTCTCAGATCAGATTTGGTGGCTAACATTACTAAGGAATGCGCTCCCTCACTCATATTTTTACCACTCGGATTTGGCTTGTGGCTCTCCCTCACCAGAAGTGTAGGCTCTCGTCTATCTACTCTCTCACTCTCTTTCTCAAGATTGACTTCAATTTTTTGACGAGATTCATTTACAATAGCTTGCGGTGTCATAGGTCTCAAAGTAACATCCGTGCCACGCCAATGTAACTGATATGTGTTGGCTTTCCCATTGTGATGGACATCACAATCATATTGCCATGGGCGGCCCAACAACAAATGACATACTGTCATAGGAACCACATCACACTCGATGGTGTCTTTATAAGGTCCAATCTGAAACTCAACACGCACCATGTCGCTGATCTTCATCTCTCCGCTATCACTTAGCCACTGAATAAAATATGGATTGGGGTGCGGGATATATTTGAGCTTCAGTTTTGTACAGAGCTCTTTACTAGCCAAATTGCGACAACTCCCACCATCAATAATAACCTTGCACGCCTTGCCAGGACCAACAACAGCTTTTTTTGAAACAAATTACACTGCTGTTCCATAGAATCTGGGCTCACACTCAGCACCTTAGGCGAAAAAACAATGGTAGGCAGTGATGACGCATCAGCATAGAGCATATCATCATCCTCCTCATCTGAATTTGGATCAGCATCATCACCTGTCTCATACTTTTCAGTTTCCTCATTTATCAACATAACCTTTTTATTGGGACAGTCTCGCCGGAAGTGACACTTGCCACCACATGTATGGCAGTTCATATCCCTTTTTCTTGCTGTAGAATTAGAGGAACCAATACCACTAGCAGCAGGTTGTGATGTTTTCTTGGCATTGGAAATAATCGAATCAGGTTTTGAGGAAGCATTACCACGAAATCCAGAAGTACCACTAGAGGTAGGCACACTAGGGTCTGTCCGTGGGGAAAAACGACCTCTACTTGCTATAGAGCGAGGTCCAAATTTAGCATCTTCAGCCAATGTCAATTCTGCCTCACGTGCTTGATGAAGCAAATCTATCATATCAAAGTATTGGTGATGCCGAACAATGCATCGAATGTTGTAAGTTAAACCAGCAAGAAAATGCTGCATTGTTTGTTCCTCTGGTTCACGCACACTAGCACGCTGCATAATCAACTCCATCTCCTGATGAAAGTCATCAACAGACTTAAGACCTTGCTTCAAATTCGTCAATCGATCATAGAGAGAACGAATATAATTGCGGGGAATAAAACAAGCACGCATCACTTCTTTCATACCCCTCCATGTAATAATAGGTGGCTCTCAAGCTTCCAGCCTGGACTGAACAATATTATCCCACCAAAGCAATGCATATCCATCAAATTCCGAAGATGCAAGTTTTATTTTTCTATCCTCGGTGTACTCATGCATGCGCCATAGTTTTTCCACCTTCAGCTCCCAATTGAGGTACTCTTCCACATCAGTAGAACCAACAAACTTGGGTACAGTGAACTTTGGTTTGCCCAGCCCATCATCATCACTGTTGGCTGGTTGGGCAAAATCATCATCAAAGCGACGACGTGCGCCGAGAGGAGCAAAACCACGACCAGGCGGAATACCAGCACCGCGGCCTACATTCCCACGACCACCGTGACCACCAAGAAGCAATCCTTCACGATGACCAACAGCAGCTACAGCATTAGCATCATCATGTGCGTGATTGTCATCCTGGACACTCGCAGCAGCCTCATGATCAAGTGGTTGCTGGTGAGGTGGACGATCAAAAGAAGCTTGCAACGTATGCACAGCTTGTGTCAAATCGGCAATAGAACGCTGAATTGTGGTCACAGTTTCTTGTGTCGCAGTGGTGATATCATGTGTTGCATTCAGCTTATTATCAACAGCAAGCACATCGTCATGTAAACTATCACAAACAGCATTGAACCTCTTCGTCAAAGTATCACGAAGAGCTTCGTATTCATTCCAATGCACGACCTCATTTGGATCCTTTTTCTGCTGCACATCATCCGCCTCAGACATGATTAGTAGCTTAGTGCAAACAAAAATAGGTGTATGGTGGAACGCTCACAACTCACTCGAAACTGAGAGAAATGAGGTATCTTACCGTTCCAAAGTGAATAGAAGAGCTTACCAACTTGTATAGGCAAAAATGTGCATGGATGTGATGTAACGAATACCGAGGGAAAGACTATCACACGACAACCAGGGTATATGGTGGGGCTTGGTATGGATACCTAACTATACCAAACTACAAGTCCTAGTGCTGATCGTATGACAAGACCCACGAAAACTCACACAGTGGAGATAAACGGGGCAAAGCAACTCTGAACAAGAGCTCAACAGATATAAGTGACAATGCACGAGAGCTCGTGTTGCAATGCATAAGAGAGACGCTAGCTGGCTCAAAAGAAACAGGCACAAGATTGCGCGCACACACGGCAGCAGCCTGATAAGCACTAAAAAGCTAGTCTCGACGGGTAAGATCCTAACACGATGTTGCAGAAAGGCAGTAGCTAAGGCTCTCAAAATATGCAGGAGTTACGCTATGTGGACACCACGGCAGAGAAACTGATCGAAACCATGTTGTGACAGAAGTTTACGGTGTCAGAAACAACGCACGACAACGAATATTGGAAACACGCTGTCACGGCAGAAAAATGTTGGAAACGTGCGTCGCAGCAGGAAACTTGGCGAAGCCGAAGAATGGTTTGTCTCTTTTTTTTTGATTTGGGTGCGGTGTGTACTGCGTAGAGTAATTACAGTGTACGTCCCCCTGTTTTTTTTGAAACCAATCAATTTGAGGCAAAAATTCTTGGGTCGGTCTGGCACCAGAGGCCAGACAGTCTCTGCACCCTAGTGAGAAGAGGCAGCGAGAGAACCTCGAATGGGCACCAGGGGGCAGACGTACTCCACGCCTTAGCGTCGGTAGCGTCGCCCGACCTCAGACGGTCTCCGTCCTGGGGCGACGGGCCCTACTTTTTGTGTGTGTTACCGAGCGATCAAACAAAATGGGCCGGCCTGTAGTGCTAGCTTGCGGACGCCTTGGCTCCGAGGCGAGCGGGGCAAATGAGCCGGTCGCTCGACCCCAGACGCTCTCCGCGCTGGGGCGAGGCCAGCGATCGAAGGCACGCGAGCTGGCGCTCCGCCCTGGGTGAGCAACCACCGCTGCTTCTTTTTTGTTTTTGATTTTTGGATCTCGCTAGCGCTGGCTCGGCTGGGGGCTGGGTTGTGTAGATTGGTTTCTCCCACGATTTGATCGGAAATAAGACTCGGACAGAAACAAAACTAGATTGATGCAAGACGCCAAAACCCTAAATTTACTCAGATAAAAAACAAAAATCTAGACACCTATGATGCAGAAAAGAAGAAGAAAAACGCAACGGAAACACAATCAGCAACTACGACTCAACTCCGATGCAATCTAGGCTATGGCAAAAACTATTAACCCTGAGTTTTTTTGTAGGCTTTTTCTGGATAGGACGAAAAACAAGAACTAATCTGTGGGATGGATTGGTCACCGAGTAAACTCTGGAAATCTGATACCAAGATGATAAGGGGTTGCCCGATCTTCTCAGTGAGCCGATGTAGATGGATGATAACTGGGTGGATAATCTGTGAGACACACACGAACTCTCCGGCTGTTCCCCCATTGCCAATGCAATAGATCTTCAACCCTATGGATATTCAAGACACCACATACCTGCGCACGTAGCCGCCGACCACGAAGCGGTTCTACAATCTCCTAATTCCCAATGGAACAGCAGATCACACTTGAATTCTCAGTAGCAAAACTCCAGATCAAAACAAACTTGGAGTGGGGTAGATATTCCGAGCGAAACATAGAGGAATATATGATTTCAGAGGAAAGCTTACAAGCAATTTCGTTCTGATGTTTGGGGGTAATCTAAACGTAGTCTAAACGACAAAAGGGGGCGCCCCAGGGGTACTTAAAGGGGTTGGGGCGTCCTGGGCAAAGACCTGGCCCAAAACCAACCTGTTTTGGGCCCAAATAGACTCGGCTCGACTCAAATTGGTACATATCGACCCATACATGGGTTCGGCCTATTTTAGCACGCAGGCCATGAGTGTGGCACGCCTTAGACTCGTATACATCACGTCGAAGGCTGTCCTAGCGCGCCATCTCGTGTTCTCTCATGTAGACTTGATGTTCTGGTGATCTCTGTGTGCGCCTGCCTCCCTCTCCTCCCTCGCGCACTTGATCATCGAGTCTTGCTCATCTCGCTGTGATGCGTCTCCTCCTCGTGCAATGATTGTGTTATCAACAAACCTAATCATACATAGATGCATAGACTTAGGTAGTATAAAGCTCTCATTAAATAAAACATCAGGTTCAATTAAGAGTGAGTTCACCTGTTGTTCCAATAGCTTTGCACGTGCTCTTGTAATTGGTCCAATCCTAATCTCGTTGGACTTCTTCGCAGCAACATCTTCATCATCAATAGGAGCAGGAGATAATGGTGGTGTAATAGGGATGTCCTCATCACCATCCGTCATAGCTCTTCTCTTCTTTTTCGCGTCTAGATAGCGGTTCTTGATGTTCCTCTTTTCTTCATCTCTCAATCCGCCGTAGATAGAAAATTTATGCGACGTAGTTTCAATTCAGTGAGATTTTCGGGATCCATTGGATCATACCATAAAAATCCGCCATAACTTTCGGCACGTAGTTCCTTCTAGGGCAAGACTCACAGCATACGTACTGTTAACAATAGTTACTATTTTACCCTTGGACACGTGTAGCCGATCTAGGGTTTTTGTGATCAGGATGAACGGCGTTGATGGTAGACATGAATCTCGAGGCCCGGGGCCTATATATACCCCAGCCGCTCACCCCCAGCTGGTTCACACTTCATTCACCCCCACGCATTCTCTCTCTTCAGCGCCAACACGAGAGCTCCGCGATCTCCGACGAGCCACCGCCCGGAACTTCTCGCCGCCGGTCGTTCTTCCACCGGAGCAGTTCATCCAAGCATAGAGCACATTTTGTTGCGGGAGTTAACCTCTGTTCGTCGCCGCCATGAATTCTGGATCTCCTTCCCGCCATCCTTCCAAAGCTGAGGAGGAAGATTCTCCTCTGCAGCAATCTACTCAAACCTCACACCCTCCAATGGCGGATTCTTATCCGGAGGCCATTACGTCCGAAGCAAAGGAGGAAATAGCAGGACAGACCGCTGAAGAGGCTGTAGAAGAAGAAATTGATGGCGGAGCCGAGGAAGAGGAGTAAGATGATGAAGCTCAACCTGAGGAAGAGCAAATTCCCAGGAACCTTCATGGGTATTGGGTAAAATGCCATGTCAAGGACGCTCACATCCAAGCTCTAGAAAACGAGGGTACCGTGGCCCCTCAAGCAGAGTCCCACTGGCGGACTGACTTCAAAGCCTTGGTGCCGGCCCCAAACTCCACCGAGATTGTGATGCTCAAATCTCACGTGGAGAGGGGTCTCAGCATGCCTCCATCTTCTTTCTTCACGAATCTCCTAAAGTTTTATGGGCTGCCGCTCCACCACATAGCTCCCAACAGCTTTGTGTCTGTGGCGGGTTACGCGGCCTTGTGCAAAGAATTCCTCGGAATTCGTCCCAGGGTAGACCTCTTCCAGCTTTACTTCTCTATGCGGGCCAACTACGAGGATGACGGGTTTCTCCAGACCTGTGGAACAATATGCTTTCTTCCACGAAGATCTAAAGAATATCCCTTTATCACCCCTCTGGATTCTGCCATAGGGTGGAGAGGATCTTGGTTCTACATGGCGGATAAGCCTGCGCCATCTCAAGCCCGCGGCCTTCTTCCTTTTGAGAACATAGCAGCTCAGCCCCTCGACTCCTAGAAGCCTGTCAATGACGAAACCGCCACTCCCTACATCAAGCTCCTGGCACGATGGATTGCCAAGTTATCCAAGGATGGTCTCAAAGGGATTGATACCATCAACTATTGGATATCTCGGTGGATCCAGCCGCTACAACACTGCGATAGCCTGATGCATGAGTATACTGGTGCAAAGGATGGCATGCGATATTCAGAGAAAGAGCTAGACCCTAAGGTGGTCGAGAAGCGCATCCACTCTCTTATGAAATCTCCCAGGAAGAAGCCTTTGAAATTTGGCATGGCGATGTTTGAGAATGGCAGCTGCCCTCTGGTTCATCGCTTTTCCACCATAGTACTCATAACAGCTTTGAATTTTTTAAGAGAGCCGACGTCTTTAATTTTACACTTTTCAGCTCAAATCCCTCGGCCCTACGGACTTCGCTCATCCCCTTCGACGCTCCAACTCAAAGCCTACCGCTGAGGAGGAAGAGGTCCATTCCAGCGGCAACAAAGAGGAGATGGCGGGGGACGTAGACGACATAGCCTGCACAGCCAAGACAAAGGTGACTACCAAGAAGCGGGGTAGTAGTGCAAAATCTCATGGTGGTGGCGGGAAATCTACTGATTCCCGCCGTTTCGAAGCTCAACGCAGGGCGGAGCTAGAAACACCATCCGAGAATACCGCTACTATCAACCTGCCGAAGTCAAGGTAACCCTGTACTATCTCTTTTCTTCATTGTTGTTTATTTCATTGCTAATCCCCTTTTGCTCAGAGGGAAGAAACCTGCCGTTAAGGAGCCGCCATCCAAGCATACCAAGCCCTCTCCCGCCGCCATTCCGCAGACCCCTGATGCACCAATTCCCTCCCCTGTTCATAATGACATTGATATGGAGGATGCTGGTGGTCAGTTTGGCTCGATGCCAGAAGCCAACCCAACTACTGAAGCTATGGCTAATGATGTCGTTCAAAGTGAAAAGGCCTCTGACTCATTCCAAGGTCACATGGCGGATGCTTCTGCGGGGGGCAGCTCATTTTGGAGGCAGAAACAACTTGAGATCGTCGACCTTATCACCAGTCAGGAAGATGCCAGCAATCAGCTATCCAGCGGCCGCTTTTGTAGAAAAGACAGCAATAATGAAGAAGGTATGTACTCCCAGTAGCCCCCGAGCAACATGGCGGATTTTCGTAGATGATCCGTTATGGTGCTTTAAGAGAAACTACTTGAAATTTTGCATAGTATAGCCCCCGAGTGCCGTCACATTCTGCGGTGCTCTTAGAGAACTTAAATTTTGCACTGAGTAGCCCCTGAGCATTATGGCGGATTTCTGTCCAGCATAAAGCTCTAAGAAGGCTAAAAAATCATCGAGTAGCCCCCGAGCGTTATGGCAGATTTCTGTCCGGCATAAAGCTCTAAGAGTGACTAAGTTAAAAAATCATCATGAGTAACCCCTGAGCGTTATGGCGGATTACTATCCGGCATAAAGCTCTAAGAGTGACTAACACATAATATCGCTTTATCAGAATTACAAGAAAGTTGTGGAGGACCTGGTCCAAGTCGTCAGCTCGCAGGAGAAGGAGCTGGCGGAAAAGAGCACGCTCGTGGCGGACTTGCAGAAGCAGATCGAGAATACCGGTAATTTTCTTTTGCCTTTGACAAGTTTAAGTACCTTTGCGCTAGCCGATCAATACTTTGCTATAATTTCCGCCATGCAGATGCTGCCAAGCTGAAGTCCACACTCGAGGGCGTGGAAAAGGGCCATGCTATCGCGATGGAGGGGTTGCACCAGCAGCTCCAAAAATCTTTGGCCTCGAATACCCTCCTCGAAGAGAAGCTCAAGGACTAGGAATGCCAGAACCGCCAGAAGCAAAAGGAGGTAGAGGATCTCCGTAAAGCCGCCGCCGATTTTGAAAAGCGGCAGGATGGCTTCAACGAGGTCCTCGATCATTTCCAGAAGACTTTGCTAGGTAGCGATGGCTCTCCATACTGTGTAGTTTGTAATAATATGCTATGTAGAGTATGACGCCTTGTTTGTTTCCGCTATGCAGTGACCCTGGAGCAAGGAGAGGTGGATTCTCCCACGGGCTTATGCATGGCCACCGACACTGCAAAGAAGGAGCTGGATGGCCTTCTTAATGCTGGTCGTCAGGCGTGCGGTAGCCTGCAGATAGCGGGTTCATCTGGCCTTTCCGCCATTGGGCTCACCAAGAAGCTGATACTCATGCCTAGGCTGGTGGCGGATTGGAAGCAATCTTCTGCTCGGGGTGGTGCCAGAACTGCTCTAACTTTGGCAAAGGCCCACTACCCTGAGCTGGACCTAGACTTGATCACCTCCGGCATCCCGGAGAGCGGCAAGGACGGAGCGCCGGTGGACGAGGCCGCCATCCAATAGAGCGTGCTAGGATATGATCAGTTTTGTGCCCTGGGCACTCAGCTGAACGTATACTATGAAGCGTACGATCTGCCAGGGTCTCCAAGCCAAGCCTCGTCATCGGTCTCTGCAGCCACTGCTGGTGCTAATGGCGGTGATGATGTTTCCTCTGCTGTTCCACCATCTTAAGTTATACCCTACAATGTGGCAGGAAGAAACAATGCATCAATTCGGCCCCTGAGTGGGTCTGTAAGTTTAAACTTTAAACTGCGTGTATGCTTGTACTGTGCCTGATCTGCCTGTGGCGGATCAGAGAATGCTTTTGAACTTATGGCACGGTTTTATCAAATCCTTTAAGTGGTTTATGTGCGAAAAAACTGCCAGGCCTATTTTTATGCAACTTGCAGCAGTTTGACATGCTCAAAAAACAACACTTTGAAACAATTTTCACGCGTAGGATTATGCAATCCGCCATCCGGCTCTTTGTGCTTGACTTTTTGTGAGATGGCAGAATCTTCGCACGAACAATCTGCCAGGGCGACGATACTTAATAGCAACCGTCCAAAACCCTTAGCAGATAGCGGCTTAGATCGTCAAAAAGTCACTACTCGTGAATCCACACAAAGAATGTCAGATGGAGATTAAAACATAAATATGCTACGTGGACCGCTTATGGCGGATTTAAAAGACACAAGTGCAGAGCACAATTGCGCAAAGGTTCCATACGATCTAAATGAATCAATAAAGGAGGTAAAAGACTCAGAAAAAATCAAGAGTGAACCAGATGCTTTATTTCATTGATCATATAGAGGTGCCTATTACATAGCCTAGATAAGTGCTAAGTGTAGAAAGGACATAGCTGTGCGATGTTCCATGGATGATCTGTTTTGTCGTAGATATCGTCAGGGTCTCTTCGTTTGCGCTTCTTACTGGGTCGCTTATCTAGCTTGTGAACATCAACGAGGTAGTAGGAACCATTCAGTAGAGCTTTGCTGATGATGAAGGGTCCTTCCCAAGGCAGGGATAGCTTGTGTGACTTCTGCTGTTTGAGGCGTAGCACCAGGTCCCCTTCTTTGAACGAGCGTTTGCAAACTCAGCGGCTGTGATAGCGGCGGAGGTTCTGCTAGTAGATGGCAGATCTCTAGGCTGCTAGGTCTCGTTCTTCTTCCAGCAGGTCCACGAATAGTTGTCTGGATGCTTCTGCATCTTCTTCCTCACAGGCCATGAGTCTTGGAGAATCGTACTGTACATCACTTGGCAGGATTGCCTCTGCTCCATAGACTAAGAAGAAAGGGGTGAGGCCTGTTGATCTGTTTGACGTGGTCCGTAGACTCCATAGCACAGATGGCAACTCTTCTGCCCAGGCTCCTGCTGCTCTATGTAGCGGTGCTTCTAGGCGTGGCTAGATCCCTGACATGATGAGTCTGTTTGTCCTCTCAACTTGGCCATTGGACTGTGGATGTGCCACAGATGCAAGGTCAAGGCGGATTCCGTTGTGATGGCAGTATTCTTCAACTTCTCCCTAAGACAAGTTAGTGTCATTGTCGGTGCTGATGCTATGTTGGATGCCGAATCTAACCACGATGTCCTTGACAATTTTGAGGGCGGTTTTGCCATCAAGTTTCCTGATGGGCTTAGCTTCCACCCACTTCATGAATTTGTCTACCGCTACCAAGAGGTGCGTAAATCCCGAAGGTGCTGTTTTTAGCGGACCCACCATGTCCAGCCCCCAGATTGCGAAAGGCCAAGTTATAGGTATTGTGTGCAGTGTTGTGGCAGGCATGTGGGTTTGCTTGGAGTACATCTGGCACCCTTGGCAGAGCTCTACGATACGGTCTGCATCTGCCTTGGCTGTTGGCCAGTAAAACCCATGGCGGAATGCCTTGGCTACTAGGGATCTGGCGGCGTGATGCCCACATTCGCCTTCGTGGATCTCCCTTAGTATTTCAATTCCGTCCACTTGGGATATGCACTTCATGAATACTCCCGAGGTGCTTCGTTTGTAGAGCTGGCCATCGATGATGGTGTACGCTTTTGCTCTACGCTCGATTTGTCTCTTTTGGAGTTCGTCTTTGGGTAGTTTCTTGTTCGTCAGATACTCCAGGTAGGGCTCTGCCCATGGTGGGTTGCTAGGCAAAACCGCCATAACGGCGGAGCTCGCTAGTTCCGGATTTTCTAGATCTACCATCTTGACTGATGGTACGTGCAGATGCCTGAGGAATACGCCTAGCGGGACTGCCTTGCGGCTAGACCCTAGCTTGGATAGGGTGTCGGCTGCCGTGTTGTCCTCTCGCCGTACGTGCTTTATGTCATAGCTGAGGAAACTTTTAGCCATCTCGTCCACTTCATCTCTGTAGGCCGCCATGACTTCATTCCGAGCTTTGTATGTGCCAGCCACCTGCTGAGCGACAAGGTTAGAATCTCCACAACACATAATGTGTTGTACGCCGATCTCCTTTGTGACGCATAGCCCGTGCAGTAGCGCTTCATACTCCACAATGTTGTTGGTAGTGGGGAAGTGGATCTGGAGAATGTAGCTGAGCTCATCTCCCTTAGGAGATTTGAGTGTCACTCCAGCCCCCGAGCCGTGTAGCAACTTTGAGCCATCAATGATAGGGTAAAGGTGCCCGATCTTTTGATGAGATGATAACTATCGATTATGGTGGAGGTCGACGTTGACGATCCGACTACAAACGTGCGAGACATTGCGCCTTAGCAATCGATACACCAACTTTCGAGGCTATTGATCACACCAGAGCTAGATCAACGTGATCACGAGGATCAATCCCTGCAAGCAATCGAAGAACTAGCAAGAATTATAGTTGCAATCAAGATATTGCGAATATAGATGAAGGCTTTATTAAAGAGGTGGGATTCTGTCTGTGCGTAGTACAAAAGGTCGATTTAACACTTATGCCTATGGCGAAGAGTAGCTCGAGGCTAAGTGTTTAACTAAACAAAATCCAAGTTCTAATGACGGCTAGGAGGAGGTATATATGAGGGAAAGGGCAGGGATTTTCGTATAGCCCTAATAGGCCATCCGAAAATAACCCTAGATGGGCCGATTTCCACTCAAACAGCCTCCAGAAAATCCCTAAAATACCTATGACAAAAATACATGGGTTTAACCCATAAAATAAGGTGACGCAGCACCATATAAAGCCTTGGACAAATTTTATGATTTGGTAACTTGTGAATTTCGTCCAAGCATCCTTGCAGCATTATGGTGGCTTCAAAGTTCTGAAATCTTCACTTGCAGCGTCATCCTGAATCCTCACATGATTGCTGCCATCATCTCCATGCATGATCATGCTCCAATGCTTGTCCCTCTCATCTATGCTAGGCCCATCATTCCTAAGTAACATAAACACATCTGATTTAGGCAGCATCATATTCTCATGAATATTAGGAATAGTTCCTAGAAACGAAAGTACCTGATAATTTAGTTGGCGTGCACGAGCTCTTGTGAGAGGTCCTTGGAATTGTGGAATGTGAGGAAGTGTGGCTGTAGGTGCAACGGTTGTATCAACCGTAGGGATGTCCTCATCATCCTCCCCTTCTTGAATTGAAGTCGTCCTCGACGCAATCTCATCTTCTTCTCCATAGTATGGCTTCAAATCTTCAATGTTAAATGAAGGACTTACCGTGCCCATCTCTGCAGGAAGCTCAAGTTTATATGCATCATTCATTTTCTCTAACACTTTAAAAGGACCAACAACATGTGGCATTAATTTAGACTTGCACAAATCAGGAAAACGATCTTTGCGCAGATGCAACCAAACTAAATCTCCCACATCAAACACAATATGCTTTCGTCCTTTATCACCAGCAACTTTATATTTAGCATTCATACGTTCTATATTTTCCTTAGTAATCCTATGCAACGTAAGAATCTGTTCTGCACGTTGTGTAGCATTAAAATTATGTTGCACCGAAGATGGAATAGGTAATAAATCAATGGGTGCACGAGGAACAAAACCATACACAATCTCAAAAGGACATAACTTAGTTGTAGAATGCACGGAACGATTGTAAGCAAATTCAATATGAGGTAAATAATCTTCCCACATTTTTAAGTTCTTCTTTAAAACAGCGCTTAACATGGTAGATAAAGTTCTATTTACTACTTCAGTTTGGGGATGACATGTAGTACTAAACACAAATTTAGTCCCCAACCTAGCCCATAAACATCTTCAAAAATGGCTAAGAAATTTAGTATCACGATCTGAAACAATAGTATTAGGCACACCATGCAAGCGAACAACATCGCGAAAGAATAAGTCAGCAACATGAGCAGCATCATCACTCTTATGACAAGGAATAAAGTGTACCATCTTAGAAAATCTATCCACAACCACAAAAATACTATCCCTCCCCTTCTGTGTTCGAGGTAAGCCTAAAACAAAGTCCATAGAAATATCTTCCCAAGGTACACTAGGAACGGGAAGAGGCATATATAAACCATGTGGATGAAGGTGGGACATAGCTTTTTGACATGTTGTGCAGCGAGCAACAAACCTCTCAACATCCCTTCTCATGCGTGGCCAAAAGAAGTGTGTAGCAATTACGTCTTCTGTCTTCTTTACTCCAAAGTGACCCATCAATCCTCCTCCATGCGCCTCCTGCAACAACAGAAGACGAACGAAACCTTCTGGAATGCATAGTTTGTTAGCACGGAACACAAACCCATCATTGAGGATGAATTTGTTCCAAGTTCTACCCTCTAGACAATGCTGCAAAACATCTTTAAAATCGGCATCGTTCACATATTGTTCTTTAATAGTTTCCAATCCAAAGATTTTGAAGTCAAGTTGAGATAACATGGCATAACGACGTGACAAAGCATCAGCAATAATATTATCTTTACCCTTTTTGTGTTTAATAACATAATGAAAAGATTCAATGAATTCAACCCACTTTGCATGACATTTATTCAACTTAGCTTGAATACGAATATGCTTCAAAGATTCATGATCAGAATGTATAACAAATTCTTTAGGCCATAAATAATGTTGCCAAGTTTCTAATGTCCGAACAAGAGCATATAATTCCTTATCATAAGTAGAATAGTTCAAGCTAGCTCCACTCAATTTCTCACTAAAATATGCAACAGGTTTCCCTCTTGTAACAACACTCCTCCAAAACCAATTCCACTAGCATCACATTCTAACTCAAAAGTCTTATTAAAATCAGGAAGTTGGACTAAAGGAGCATGTGTAAGATTATCTTTGAGTAACATGAAGGCGTCTTGTTGTGCATTGCCCCAAACAAAGGGCACATATTTCTTAGTAAGCTCGTTCAGCGGCGCTGGAATGGAACCAAAATCTTTGACAAAGCGCCGATAAAATCCAGCGAGGCCAAGGAAGCTCCTCACTTGTGTAACTATTTTTGGTTGTCGCCAACTCGAAATGGCTTCAATCTTGGCGAGATCAACTTCAAGACCCTATGCTGTAACAACATAGCCAAGAAAAGCAACTATATTCGTGCAAAAGGTGCACTTTGCAATGTTACCTAACAAACGTGCAGCACGTAAAGCATCAAAAACAGCACGTAAATGGTCCAAATGTTCTTCTACAGATTTGCTATATATCAATATATCATCAAAATATAACACCACAAAATGTCCAATAAAAGCACGTAAAACTTCATTCATTAATCTCATGAAAGTGCTGGGAGCATTAGTTAACCCAAAGGGCATCACTAACCACTCATATAGGCCAAATTTAGTTTTAAATGCAGTTTTTCATTCATCTCCTAACTTCATATGAATTTGGTGGTAACCACTATGCAAATCAACCTTAGAGAACATGGTAGAGCCACTTAATTTATCAAGCATGTCATCTAAATGAGGAATAGGATGACGATAGCGAATAGTAATATTATTGATTGCTCTACAATCAGTACACATGCGTGACGAACCATCATTCTTTGGTACCAAAATAATAGGAACAGCACAAGGACTAAGAGACTCACGAATATGACCCTTGTCAAGAAGTTCTTGAATTTGTCGCTGAATCTCTTTCGTCTCCTCCGGATTGGTACGATATGGCACACAGTTGGGCAAAGATGCTCCAGGAATCAAATCAATTTGGTGCTCAATTCCACGAATAGGTGGCAGTCCTGGTGGTACATCTTGTGGGAAAACATCTGCATACTCCTGCAAAATGTTAGCAACAGCAGGTGGCAAAGAAGAAGGCATCTCCTTAGCCGAAAACAACACTTCTTTGCAAATGATAGCATAACATGCAGTAGTACTCACATCAATTTCAGAAATATCAGATTTGCTAGCTAGCAAACAAGTACTTTTCAAACGAATTTCGTTAGCATGTTTTGGAGCAGAATTAGAAGTACTTGTAGAAGGCATCAGTTCCCTAGCAACAATCTAATTTTTGCTCAGCTTTTTCCCCTCATTATGTGCTCTACTAGCTCTAGCAAGATCATCTTTTAAAATACTTTCAGGAGACATGGGAAGTAACACAATTTTCTTATCATTATGAACAAGAGAATACTGATTTGTGCTACCATAGTGTATAGAATTTGTATCAAATTGCCATGGTCTACCAAGTAAAAGAGCACATGCTTGCATAGGAACAACATCACACTCAACATAATCAGCATAGGCAGCAATAGTAAAATGCACACGAACTGTACGTGTTACCTTAACCTTGCCGCTGTTATTAAACCATTGAATGTGATATGGACAAGGATAGGGTCGAGTCGTAAGAGCAAGCTTTTCAACCATCTCCATGCTCGCGAAGTTGTCGCAGCTCCCTCCATCAATAATAATGCGAATACAGTGATCTTTAACCACGCCTTTGGTATGGAACAGATTATAGCGTTGGTCGGGCTTGGCCTTGGTAATTTGTGCACTCAAGACTCGCTGTGCAACTAAACTCGGTTATTTCTCCGCATGTTCTGCAGCCATATATTCAGAATCTTGCTCTGTGGGTGCTGCAGCACATTGCTCATCAGATGCAATAAGAGCCAAAGTATCTTCATCATAATCACTGGCGGAGTCGTATCCACCATCCTCAAGAGCAATCATCACACGGAAGGAGGCACAATCACGTGCAAAGTGACCAAGTCCACCACATTTGCGGCACTGAATTTGGCTGGACTTGCCCGTAGATGCCATGGAGGATGCAGCGCTCGGGGCTGGTCCCGTAATAGTCTTCCGTGCAGCAAACGGAGGTGGTGTAGATGCTGCAGATCGCGTGGATGTGGTCATTGGAGGTGTAGGTGCAGCAGCCCGTGAAGCCGAATTCGGTGATCTCCAAGAAGAACGCCCTGCAGAAAAATTAGTTCATGTCGCCTCGCGTCGATCCTGCACTTCACATTTAGTATTGCAAGCAAGATGGAACAAATGGGTAATAGTGTGATAAGATTTATATCTAAGAATGGTCTGAATTTCCTTATTTAACCCACCTACAAAATGTGCCATTAATGCTTCATTATCCTCCTCTATACCACAATGTAGCATGCCAGTTTGCAACTCCTGATAGTAATCCTCTACAGAATTTTTGCCTTGATCTAGACGTGCTAATTTGGTAAGCATGGAACGCTGATAATATGGTGGAACAAAACGAATACGCATAGCATGTTTTAAAGCATCCCATGTAGTGATTGGATTAGCATGATTAGCATGACAGTATTCAGACCACCATATGTAAGCAAAACTAGTGAACTCACAAGTAGCAGCACTAACACGTCTATCCTCGGGATAATTTAAGCATGCAAAATGCTGGTCTAATTCTAATTCCCAAGAGAGGTATGCATCAGGGTTATAGCAACCATCAAATGTAGGAACATGTAATTTTAGCTTAGCAACATGGTCATCATCACATACCAACGGACGAGGAGGTGGACGGCGAATGTAGGGTCAAGGACGACCAGGTGGCTGATCAACTGTGAAGTCGTCCGCGTACTCGCCCTCGTACTCATCTTCCCCATAGTAATCATCCAGCTGTGCATCACGGGCCTGTGTAACACCCGTAGCTCCTGCAACGCCAGCAGCCGCAGTGCCCGTAGTAGCACCCGCAACCGAAGTTTGTATCGGTTGATGGAGAACGCGTTGTGCACATCCCACAAAGGTCGGTGTAGGACCCACGCGAGTCGGCTATGGAGGAGGCGCGCGAGTTGGCGGTGGTGGTGGTAAGCGTGCTAGCACCTCCTAGAATTTCGCGTCAAGTTTGGCGGTGAAGGTGGTCTCGAGTCCCTCGAGTTGCTCCATCGTGTCACTGAAACGGTTGTCCACATCCTGCATATGATCAGACAAAAGTTTGGTGACGTGAGCCTGCAAGGCTTCACCCTCCAGTGGCGGTGTCACGGTGTTGTGTGGTGGCATGATTAGGACGCAAAAGCACAGTTATAGAATAGAGATACAACAGGAACAGGGGTGGAAAATGCTTAATCTATCAAGCAAACCAATACTCTTACCCGTTCTTACCCTGCAGCAGGTGGCGATCAGTGAGCGTCGTGATCAAACTTCAGGAAGATTGAATAGAGCGATTGCCAGGTGGTGTCAACGCACGGTGTAGGAATATGTAGAGCTCTGGGTGGCTGCAATATCTGTAGCAAAAATTCAAAACAGCAATGCAAGGTTGAATAACAGCTCAACAACGGTACTGTGCTGGTCCTAGACTAGCCCAAGCTAGAGATGCGAGCCTAGAACACAATGAGTCACGCCGCGACACCGAAAAGCAACAGGCAGCAGTGCTCTGAACAGCGTGCGAATGAGGCGAAAATCACTATGATGGAAAGTGTCTCAAAACGATCAGGAAGGTGAAATATCAGGATAGGAACAAGATTTTTTTTTGAAATTTCTGAAAACTACACGAAACTGCTCCAGAAAGCGTGCAGACGCCAATTTTTTTTCACTATAATGGCGTATAGCTCTAAACGATCCCAGAAGCCTAAAAACAGTATAGGCCGAATTTTTTTTTTGCTCTCCCCTCTTTCCTGCTGGCCGAAACTTTCTGGAACTCGGATCAAGTTACAACTCGGATCGGATCTCCAATGATGGAAAACAAGAGTAGGAAAACTAAAAAGTTTATGGCGGTGGTGATAGCGGGATTGGTGGTGGCGGTGGTGATGGCGGAATTAGTGGTAGCGGTGGTGATAGCGAAATCGGTGGTGGCGGTGGTGATAGCGAAATCAGTGGTGGCAGTGGTGATGGCTGTGACCAGAACTCGAAACTCTAAAGGTCTAGACCTAAAACCAGCACTGGACACGACGATGCCGACTAGAATTCAACAAAGCAAATACTGAAAAGAAAACATGCAAAAGGCCCAAAAGTCTTTCTAGGAGACGGATCTAACCCTAATTTTTTTTGGCTTTTTATGGTCTATAGGAAGAAGAACAGATGCAATCTAAACTACAAAAACTGTAAGATCTCACCGAGAAACCCGAAATTTGATACCACTTGATAGGGTAAAGGTGCCCGATCGTTCAATGAGACGATAACTATCGATTATGGTGGAGGTCGACATTGACGATCCGACTACAAATGTGCAAGACGTTGCGCCTTAGCAATCGATACACAAACTTCCGAGGCTATTGATCACGCCGGAGCTAGATCAACCTAATCACGAGGATCAATCCCTGCAAGCAATCGAAGAACCAGCAAGAATTATAGTTGCAATCAAGATATTGCGAATATAGATGAAGGCTTTATTAAAGAGGTGGGATTCTGTCTGTGCGTAGTACAAAAGGTCGATTTGACACTTATGCCTATGGCGAAGAGTAGCTCGAGGCTAAGTTTTTAACTAAATAAAATCCAAGTTCTAATGACGGCTAGGAGGAGGTATATATGAGGGAAAGAGCAGGGATTTTCGTATAGCCCTAATGGGCCATCCGAAAAGAACCCTAGATGGGCCGATTTCCACTCAAACAGCCTCCAGAAAATCCTAAAATACCTATGACGAAAATACATGGGTTTAACCCATAAAATAAGGTGACGCAGCACCATATAACGCCTTGGACGAATTTTATGATTTGGTAACTTGTGAATTTAGTCCAAGCATCCTTGCAGCATTATGGTGGCTTCAAAGTTCTGAAATCTTCACTTGCAGCGTCATCCTGAATCCTCACATGATTGCTGCCATCTTCTCCATGCATGATCATGCTACAATGCTTGTTCCTCTCATCCATGCTAGGCCCATCATTCCTAAGTAACATAAACACATCTGATTTAGGCAGTATCATATTCTCATGAATATTAGGAATAGTTCCTAGAAATGAAAGTACCTGATAATTTAGTTGGCGTGCACAAGCTCTTGTGAGAGGTCCTTGGAATTGTGGAATGTGAGGAAGTGTGGCTGTAGGTGCAACGGTTGTATCAACCTTAGGGATGTCCTCATCAATCAAAGTGCATTACCCAATGCTCCAGTTCTGGGACGGGCGTAGTCTCCTATGCTTCCTTCCAATCCGTCATGAATTCCGCCAAAGCCTGAGACTTGATGGCGGTGCGAGGCTTGTAGTCGATGTCAAAGGAGGCCAATTCAATGCCCCACTTTGCAACTCGTCCTGTTGCGTCGCTATTGTTAATGATGTCCTTCAGTGGAGCCTTGCTCACCACTGTGATCTTATGGTCATAGAAGTAATGCCGTAACTTATGAGAAGCTAGGAAAACTCCGTATGCCAACTTTTGGTAGTGAGGGTAGCGCTGCTTGGATTCCGTCAGGACCTCGCTGACATAGTAGACTGGTCTCTGTACGCCGTACTCTTGCGCTTCTTCCTTGCGTTCTACCACGATGACGATGCTGACGACCCTGTTGGTTGCCGCCATGTATAGTAACATGGGATCCTGGTCTTCGGGAGATGCTAGGACTGGTGCAGTGGAGAGCACTCTCTTCAGATCCTTGAGCGCAGCGTCTGCCTCGTCGGTCCAGATGAATTTGTCTGATTTCTTCATCAGCTTGTAGAGTGGCAAAGCCTTCTCGCCAAGACGACTGATGAATCTGCTCACTGCTGCCACGCAGCCTGTGAGTCGCTGTACGTCCTTTAAGTCATTAGGCCGGGAGATTTCGAGGATAGCCTTGATTTTCTCTGGGTTGACTTCAATACCATGGTGGGAGACGATGAATCCTAGGAGTTGTCCAGCTGGTACCCCGAAGACGCACTTCGTGGGGTTAAGCATCATGTTGTATTTCCTTAGGTTGTTGAAGGTCTCCTGCAAATCCGCTATAAGTTCATCCTGCTTTTTGGACATGACGGCGATGTCGTCCACGTATGCATGGATGTTGCGTCCAATTTGATCTGCCAGGCACTTTTGCATGGTGCGTTGGTACGTCGCGCCTGCATTCTTCAGACCGAATGGCATTGTCACATAGCAATACGTTCCATAAGGTGTTACAAACGAGGTAGCGAGCTGATCGGACTCCATCTAGATATGGTGGTAACCTGAGTAGGCATCTAAGAAACACAGCAGCTCCGATCCCGCCGTCGAGTCAATGACTCGGTCAATGCGCGGCAAGGGAAAAGGGTCTTTGGGACACGCTTTGTTCAGGCCGGTGTAATCTACACACATGCGCAGAACCTTTGTGTTTTTCTTAGGAACTAACACAGGATTTGCCACCCACTTTATATGGATCACTTCTTTGATGAAGCCTGCTTTCAACAGCTTGGAAATTTCCTTTGCTATGGCACGGCGCTTTTCATCTCCGAAGCATCTCATTGCTTATCTTACTGGCTTGGAGCCAGGAATTATTTGCAGGGCATGCTCGGCGGGTTCCCTGGGTACACCTGTCATGTCAGATGGCTGCCATGCAAAGATGTCCCGGTTCTCACGGAGGAACTCGACGAGCGCGCTTTCCTATTTGGGGGACAGGTTTGTCCCTATTGAGGTGGTCTTGGTGGCATCGCCAGTGACAAGTTCCACCTGCTTTGTATCAACTGTAGGCTTGAAGGTTGGCGGGGAGGCAGATACTTCTTGCTTGGATGCCGGCATCTCTGCGGGGTCCATGGCGGCATGGATTTCCTTGAACTCCTCGCCGAAGAACACTGCTTCCGCGAAGGTGGCTTCTCCATGCTCGCACTCCTTGGCCTTTCTGAAGCTGCCATAAACTGTGATGATGCCTTCAGGTCTTGGCATTTTCAGCTGGTTGTAGATATAGCACGGCCTGGCGTGAAAGCTGTGGAAGGCGGGGCGGCCGAAGATCACATGGTATGTACTCTTGAAAGGGACCACCTCAAAAGTTATGGGCTCTTCGCGGTAGTTATTTTCATCGCTGAAGGCAACCTTGAGGGTGATGGACCCGAGGGACTTTGCTTGGCAGCCAGGAACCACACCATAGAAAGTGACAGCACTATGGCGGAGTTGGGTCTTGGTAAGGCCTAGCTTTGTCAGGGTTTCCACATACATGATGTTCAAGCTACTTCCACCATCCATCAGGCACTTGGAGAACTCGTAGCCTTGGATAAGGGGATTAACCACCATGGCATAGTATCCATCCAGGATGTGCTCTGGGTGAACGTCGCGGCTCCATTGCACCGGCATCTTGGACCATCTGACGTACTGGCGGACTTTAGGTATAGTGGCATTTAAGGAGCGCGTGGCGGCTCTTTGTGCCTTAGCCGTGGGAGGTCCAAGGAAGGTGTGAAATACTCCCTTCTTGGTGCTCTTGAATGGGTTGCCCATGCCAGTTCACCCTCTGCCTTTTCGGCGGGTTTTGGCGCAGGGTCTTCATCCATGTCACTGCTATCCTTGGACTCATTTTCCTTGTCCGCTTTCCCTTTGCCACGAGGCCGTTGTCGCCAGGTGCATTTATAGCCAGCTTCTTGGTCCGCCTCGAGCTCGTTGACAAATTTGCAGTTCCGGTTGGTGTGGTTGCACTTTCCTGAAGCGTCCTGATGGGCGAAGCATGGCATGTCGCAGTATTCGTCGTAGGACACAGGTGCAGCTGGCGTCGTAGCGGAAGCTGGAGAGCTTCGTGGCTGGCCGCTGATGGAACCTCGTCCCCGGCCGCGTTGGCTGCTCTGTCCTTTGTCAGAGAAGGTTGTGGCCAGCATATCCGGGGTTTGCTGCTCTTCTGGTGGATTCTTCCGTTTGTTTCTACTGTTCCGCTTTCCGGTGTTCTGGATGGCGGAAGCCTTCAAAGATTTGCGGGCATCGTCATTGGCGGCCGCGTAGTTGCTTGCAATGGTGATCATGGAATTTAGGGTTAGTTTCCCTTCGTTCCTTTCTCGTAACAGGCGATGGCGGAGTAGCTGGCCTCTCTCCAAACTATCAATGAACGCAAGGATGGCGGATTTGTTGGTAACCCCTTCACAGGAGTTCTTCATATCTAGCCAATGTGCGAGGAAAGTTTGGGGGGTCTCGTCCTCTGCTCGCCGACACCGTTGGAGGTCACCTATATTGTGAGGTCTCTTGTAGGTACCCTCGAAGTTTTTAGTGAACACAGTCTGCATGTCAAATCAGGTTTGGTTGGAATTTTCCGGCAAGTCGTTGATCCACTGCCGCGCTATGCCAGACAGCATTAGGGGTAGATAGCGGACAACAACATTGGGTGATCCCCCTGCGAACTACACTATGTTGAAGTAGTCTTGTAGTGAAGTTAAGGGCTTGTCAACTCCGTTGTACTGGCGGATGTTTTTCTCGATCTTGAACCCATGTGGGATGGGCTCATCATGAATCTGTTGTCCAAAGCACTTCGGGCTGAGGAAGAAGGCTGTTGGAGACTTGGCAATCTCGTTTAGGTGGGTTCGTGCATCGTATGGCTTCTTATCCTGCGGATCTTTCTAGGAGGCGCATGACATGGCTGGGCCGCCACCGCCACCTCCGCCGCCATGGGGGATGCTCGGTTGGTATGGTGATGGGTCACGCCTTTTACTCTCGACGTCCTGCGATGGATCTCTGCAACTGTGATGGCTTCCCTCTACTCTTCGTGGAGCTGGGTCATCATCATGGTGGCGGGAGCCCTGCCCTTTGTCATCGCGGCAGCGTGAAGAGCGATGCTTATCCTTGTCGCCATTGCAATGCGCGCTGTCGTCATGGCGAGATGGTTCCCTATGCCTAGATCCGCCATCCCGACTGGTTTCACGCCGTGGTGGCTCGTCTCTCCGGCCAGTGTCACGACTCCTTCCTCGCTTGCCATCATTATCGCGTATGACAATTCCTCCCTGTGGGATTTTGAACGTCTTGTACTTTGGTGGCGGCATGTTGGACTTATGGCGAGGTTGGGCCTTGTCTTGGTATCCATAAGCAGGGTAGTTCTTGTGAGGTGGCAATGGATTTCTTTGATGGCCCTTGCCATGTGGCTTATCATCGGAGGATATTGGGATGGCATCTGTCCTGTTACGAGCTTCTCTTCTTCGGACTTCTGAGGATCCGGTGTGAGATTTGTTATCAGGGCGGGTACCATAGTTGCCATTACCCTGAGCTTTGGAGGCAGTACTGGACCTGCATAGCGCGGGATCAGATTCAAGCCATCGTGATGACGTAGCCTTCTCCTGCTGCACCAATGCTTTGGTCATCAGTTTACCGCCGTCTCTAGGGCTCCTGGGCTTTTATTATGCTCCAATAGCTCCTTTGCAGCCACGATGTTCTCAACGGGCGTAGCCCTGACTTCATCGCGGTTCTTGTCCACATATGGCGGATTCTTGATGTACATCCTGGCCAGAGTTTCTGCGGTTGGCACGGTGAACTCAAGGTTTTGTGCCAGCTGCGGGTCGCCTCCCTCATTCATTTGATTCTGGATGAGAGTAACGTACTTCTCCTCCATGTTCCTTGCGCATTTAAATGTGTCTTGAGCTTTAGCAATGTCGCCATCTAGCTTTTCGCCCATCTTCTCGACTCGCTTTGCTTCTTTGAGGATTGCTTGCCTTTTCTTCTCGAGATCGTTCACGTCTCTGACATAGTCAGGGGTGATTGGTTCTCCTAGAGTTCTATAGACGACCTTGTCCAGCGGGGTCGTGAAGTCTTCTGGGTGATGCACCATGGGGATGGCGGGTTGCAGGGGCCTAGGTCCGCCCTAGATCTCGGGAAGTTGTTCATGGCGGGATCGGCAGCTGGCGTCGGGTTACCCTGCTCTTTGCCAGCATCTCCGTCATGGGCTGCCTGAGATGGCAGATCACCAGTTGTCTGCCCAGAGTGATCTCCTTTGTTGGTCATGAACACTTGCTTGGCGGCTGCGTTCTGCTCTTCAAGTGCTTGCTGAGCTAATTCCGCCTCGATCTTTCTCATGGCGGCATCATAATGATCAGAGTCATAGCCTTTGCTATCCCAGTCATCCGATTCACCACTTTCGTTAAGTGCCTCTAGGATGGATTCACCTGGGCTGTCATCTCCATTGGAGGCAGATCCCAAAGTGGTTCCGGTGAAAGCAACAAGGCAATTCTGCGGTGCTTCTAATGCCAGATTGCTCGTGGCGGATTCGGAGCGGTCCTTAACCTCTTCCTCCACCTCTAGGGCGGGTTGGGTGGGATTGTTTTTCAGATCCGATCTAGATAACTTGGAAAGATCCAGATCAGATGATTCCTCCTCCGTATCCAGCTCGAAAGCGGTCCATTTGGGCGTTTCAGCCATACCAATCCGCCGGAAATTAGTTTCTGTGGCGGGGGTAAGGTCCGTTTCTCCGATGAAGATGTGGATGTCTCCGATCGGAACGACGGTAAGGTCTTCTCTAGTCGGCACCCAGAGGTTATCCGCTGGGACAATGGGGAAGCCGGAATCGTAGAGGACACGCCCGATGGTGACGGTGTCGCTGATGCCTGCGAAGGCAGATCCCTCCTGGATCCACGCTCCTGACGCGTTTTGCCCCATGGTGGGCGCCAACTGTCTTGGTTTCATCAACAGATCTGCCATAGGGGTAGGTGTTTTGCGGTTTGTGGAAGGGGGTGAACACGGCAGAGCGATCCGGGATGGTGGTAGCACGAGTTTACCCAGCTTCAGATCCCGCAACGGTGGCGAGACCCTACATGCTGCTATAATTCACTATATGGCAATAAGTGCTCGGTTACAATGATGAGGTTTGGCTGTTTCGCTATGCGATTGGCCGTATGTCTAAGTCGTGCCTCAAGGGCTTCTCCACGCCATCTTATAAAGGCGCCTGGCGTGGGCTACACGATGGTATCGGAGCGGATACAACTTGGAGTCCTAGACTAAGTCCTATGCGTGTACTACAAGGCAACCCGCCATGGGCTTGTCTATGGATCCGCCATGAGCTCCTGCATCCAATACCGCCATAGTCTTTCCAGCAATTGGGCCGTCCGGTAGGCAATCTGCCATACCACCCTAATGGGCCACCCTAGCTTGCTGGTTTAGGACTACGTCGCTGGTATACCTATTTGGTATATCCCCAACAGTGGACTTCACTAGTCTCAACAAGGTCTGCCCCAAGGATCCTAACCCGCTCCCGAGGATAGATCAAATTGTCGATTCCACCGCCGGCTGTGACCTCCTTTGCTTCTTGGATACCTTCTCTAGCTATCATCAAATCAAGATGGCAAAGGAGGACAAGGAAAAGACGGCCTTCATCACACCTTGCGGGGTGTACTACTATGTCTGTATGCCCTTCGACTTGAACAACGCAGGAGCGACTTTCCAAAGGCTCATGCGTAAAGCCTTGGGGGCTCAGATGGGAAGGAATGCGGAAGCTTACGTTGATGACATCATCATCAAGACCCGTGAGGGTCATACCTTCATTGAAGACCTGGAAGAAACATTCGTCAACCTGAGAAAGGTAAATATCAAGCTCAACCCCGCCAAGTGCGCCTTTGGTGTACCATCGGGCAAGTTGTTGGGATTCCTCATGTCGCATCACGGGATCGAGGCGAACCCTGACAAGGTCAAGGCCATCAAAGAAATGCGTCCGCCGTGCAACCTTAAGGAGATGCAACACCTCGCGGGGTGCATGGCAGCCCTGGGGCGCTTCATCGCGAGGAGCGGAGAAAAGGCTCTGCCTTTCTTTAAGCTCATGAAGCACACTGGAAAATTTGAGTGGATCCCAGAAGCTGACAAGGCCTTCGCTGAGCTGAAGAGGTACCTCATGAGCCCGCCGATCATGGTCGCCCCAACATTCCGCGAGCCCCTGCTGCTCTACATTGCTGCAACTCCAAGAACTGCAAGCGTCATCCTTGTCGTAGAGCGGGACTCTCAAGTAATCACCAAGGAGAAAATCGACCCTCCATGCCCGGGGATCCTCTTCAGGAGGAGGCTATGGTCTCCGCTTCCCCTTGTGAGGAGTCACCCGCTGCACCTTTGCCAACCGAGCCACTCCCTCAGAGCGTTGCTCCTAAGCTTCATGAAGAGGAAACTCCCGAAGGCATAGCTAAAGTGCAGAAGCTTGTCTACTTTGTCAGCACCATACTGCGTGATGCATGGGAGCGCTATACTATGCAGCAAAAACTGCTCTACACCCTGCTCATCGCTTCAAGGAAACTACATCACTACTTCCAAGGCCACCCGATCAAAATGGTCACTGATCGGCCTCTGGAGACAATCTTACGCAACCCAAATGTCACCGGGAGGGTGGCAGAATGGGTCGTGGAACTCCAACCATTCGAGATCTCCTTCAAAACCACCAAGGTAATCAAGAGCAAAGCTTTAGCGGATTTCACCGCCGAGTGGACTGATCCATTCGCCGATGAGCCTCCTAAGGTGGAATCTACGATTCCTGGAGAGGAGGCCCTGGGTCTCTGGGTCATGCGCTTCGATGGTGCCTTCAACCTTCCTAGCACGGGGGCTGGGGTCGTTCTCACCTCTCCATCCGGGGACAAGCTCTGCTATGCTATTCAGCTCTGTTTTAAGCGAGAGCACACGGTCTCCAACAACATCACAGAATACAAAGGGCTCCTTGCTGGCCTAAGGGCGGCAAGCGCCTTGGGCTTCAAGCGCCTCATCGTCAAGGGAGATTCATAGCTGGTCGTGAACTTCTCCAACAAGAGCTACACGCCTAAGGATGAGCACATGGCTTCTTACCTCGAAGTGCACCAGAAGATGGAGAAGTGCTTCCAAGGCCTAGAGTTAAAGCACATCCCTCGAGGGGAGAATGTGGAGGCAGACGAAATTGCCAAGCGCGCCTCTCATCGCCTGGCGCAGCCAGCCAGGGTCTTCGAGGAGCGACTCTTCAAGCCATCGGCTTCTCCACCGTCAATGGGATCAGAGCTTCCTCCCGCTTTTCCACCGCCACTGGAGCAGGGGGCTTCGAACTATGGGCCACCCTCAGGCGACCGTGTACTCCTGGCACTGGCAAGGCAGGAGGGAGTGGATTGGATCCTCGAGCTCAAGGCTTTCCTCATCAGCCGCAAACTTCTTGAGGAGGAATCGGAGGCTGAAAGAATTGTGCGTCAAGCTACAGGATACTGCATCAAAGACGGTGATTTGTACCGGCATCGCCCCAGCGGCATCGCTCTGAAGTGCATCTCGACTCACGAAGGCCATGAACTCATCAGGGACATTGATGGCACGGTGTTCAATAGTGCCAGAGAATTGTTGGCTTGTAGTTGATGAAGTAAATGACCAGCCAGTTGGAAACCCCAAGAGAAGGTTTGATGAATATAGCAGCAAGTTTTCCCTCAGTTATGAAACCAAGGTTATCAATCAATAGGAAAAAGCCAAACGACTGAAGGTGATGCCCGCTAGCTTCGCGATAGCTCCGGACAATTTATAGGGCGCCTCGTCCAAGCTTTGCTTTGCGAGCGGCAACGTGGAACCTGCACACAACATAACCAAATACTTTGTTCCCAACTTACGATGAGGTTGTCAATCTCACCGGTTTGCTTGAAACAAAGGGTATGAGCATATCGAGTGGAAAGCAATAGTAGTATGCGAGTAAAGTAAACAGTGCGAGTAAAGTAAACAGGTGATAGCAATGTAATGGAAATAGGACCGGTGTCCACAGTTCACTAGTGGTGTCTCTCCATAAGATAAATAACACATGCTGGGTAAACAAATTACAGTTGGGGAATTGATAGAATAAAGATAACGTGCATATATCGAGAGGATCACTATGAGATTTACTCTGGGCATTACAACAAGATACATAGACCGCCATCCAACTGCATCTATGACTAATAATCCACTTGTGGCGAATCAATCCGTGAACTCCACAAGTATTAAGTTGCAAACAACAGATAACTGCATTAAGCCAAGTGTGTAATGTAAACAAAGCATATGCCCTTGAGCATATGAATGTTGTTTTCCCCTAGTGGCAACAACACATCTACAACCTTAGAGGTTTCTGTCACTCCCCCAGATTAAATAGAGGCATGAACCCACTATTGAGCATAAATACCCCCTCTTGGAGTCACTAGCAACTACTCGGCCAAGATAGCTACTAACAACGGAGAGCATGCAAGATCATAAAAAACATAGAGATAACATAAGATAATATTCAGTACATCAACTCAATCATAACACCAATATTCATCAGATCCCAACAAACACAACATATAGAATTACATAACGGTGATCTTGATCATGTAAGGAAGCTCACGAGATCTAAACATGAAGCACATGGTGGAGAAGACAACCATCTAGCTACTGCTACGGACCCATATTCCAAGGTAGACTACTCACTCATCACGCCGGAGGCAAGCATGGCGATGAAGAAGACCTCCGGTGGCGATTCCCCTCTCCGGCAGGGTGCCGGGAAGAGCTTCTGGACCCTCCCGATCTCGGGTCGACGACGGCGGCGGATCGCGATATGCTTCTAGAAAAGTGATCGGGTCTTTAGGTTTTCCCGTCCGGGGGTCTTTATAAGCGAAGGGGCATCGTCAGAAGTGGATCGAGGTGGCCACACACATAGGGGGCGCGGCCTAGCCCTGGGCCGCGCCGCCCTATTGTGTGGGCCCCTCGTGGCTCCACTCCGTCTCCTCTTCGGTTCTCTGGAAGCTTCGGTGAATTTCTGGATGTTTGGCTTTTGTTTCGTCCAATTCTGAGAAGATTTCCTGTGTAACTTTTCTGAAACACAAAAACAGCAGAAAACAGGGAACTGGCACTGTGGCATCTCGTTAATAGGTTAGTTCCGGAAAATGTATAAAAATGCCACAAAGTGTAACGAAACACTAAGCAAATGGTGTAAAAACAAGCATGGATCATAAAAATTATGGATACGTTTGAGACGTATCAGCATCCCCAAGCTTAACTCCTGCTCGTCCTCGAGTAGGTAAGTGATAACAAAAGAAATAATTTTTGAGGTGACATGCACCTACACAATCTTGATCATCCGTGTAAGCATTGTGCGCTAGGATCAAAAGAACTTAAAACATGGGCATGAAAGACATAATCTTGATAGAGGAAACTTAGCAACCATGTTATAACATGAAAAAGAACACAAATGAAAGATCATGAAAATGAAACAATGAAAGTCAAATGTGTGTTCAAATCATATGGAAAAACATACAAATGGTTTTCAGCTTGTCCTTCATGAGAGAGCAAAACATAAATGCAAAGGAACCTTCAAGTTTAAGAGGGCGACTAGATACAAATAATTTAAGAACAAGTGAAACCAACATCATGAATCAATCAATGAAAACTTTGGGACAATGCACATTATACTCAGAATGACAACTATGCTCTCTTAGATGGTACATAAAAGTAAAAGAACGGCCCTTCGCGGAGGGAAGCAGTGATTAGATGTTTTATAAACCTTCAAAAATTATGGTACTTACTAGCTTTGAGCTCTCATTTCCCCCATCATAGGCATCTTGAATGGTTAAAGTTAATGCGAATACACTTATGATGCATATGCTTGACAAATCATAAGTTGAAAACCTCATGTCCCATGAAGTACGAATACCCAAACCTCATGCTACTCAACTTAGAGTCCCAAGCAAGCTCTTGTCATTGTAAATATATGTGTATCATCGAGAACCGCCAACTGGGTACCTCCTGCCCGATGACATGGAACAAGCCCACATCAAAATGATAGGACAAACAGATAATGAACAACTCGACATCTCTTTTATTTACCATTGGTATAGCTTTTTATTGTGAGACGCGTCGTCGAATGTCCACTATGGGCATGCTGTAAATTTCCACCATGAATGATGAATGACTTAGATTAGTGGCCCAAGCGTTTCCCTAACACATATAAGAACTCCATGATCCTGCAAGATTCCCAACTTATTTCACATCGCGAGTATCCATAAACAAGAGATCACGATATCAACTCAAATGAAATATAGTGCAATGTTGAAAGCTTGCCCCATGACGGCATGGCTGGGCTAATTTCCAACTTACAACTTGCAAGCATAACAACTCAACATAAGAGAGCCACAATGTCAAATTTTTTAGAACGAGAAAAGTAAAGTGTGCCATCAGGTTTGTGAGAGCTTTACTGACCAATTTTTGCATAACACCAAAAAGAGTTTAATTTGAAGGATAGATAAAAGCAAGTCAAATGTACTTTGGAATAGCAAATTGTTAAAAGGTATGTATGGTGGACACATTGGAACAACTTGGTTTTTAGGAGTTGGATGCACGAGTAGAGCTCATACTCAGTACAAAATGAGGGCTAGCAAAAGACTGGGAGCGACCAACTAAGAGAGCAATAACGGCCATAATCATGCAAAGCGACAAAGCAACATTAAAAGAAGCATAAGATGGCATCAAAAGTCAAAAACTAAATGATCATAGAGGCAATGGCGAGTTTGTATGAGTCTAACATGTGTGAGCATGCGCCAAGTCAACCCAAATAAAGCATCAAGGGAGAAAACCAAAATAATGCTTCCAAATAATTAAAACAACGCATGATTTTTTTTCAAAGGCTCATTAAGCAATCTCAGTCATTTGAGACAAGTCATGCTACAGCAAAACCACTAATCATACTATCAAAAAGACACCAAGCATGACATGTAAAAGCCTAGTCCGCAGTCTACACAAGCTCCTTCTTGTACCACTTTTTGCATGAAACTTTTCTCTTTTCAACACCATTCAAACTTTTTTAGAAACAACTCTTTTGATGAAAACCAATACGGACCAGAGGTCAAAATACACCTTGATAAAAAGATATAACAAGATCTGAACACAAATCAAGGCGAAAAATGAAAGCTAAACGCAGTTCTAGAAAAAGAGAACACCCGTTGAAACGATAAGAGTGAAAAATGGAGTGTTCTTGGCAAATAAAAAGTATGGAAACTTCTCCAAAAGAAATTTGTTGGAGTCCAACCATTTATTGCAGCAAACAAAACTAAAGAAAACTGAAAACTAAAACAACTGACGCTCCAAGAAAAACGCATAATGCATGAAGCAATAAAAATATAGTGTGTTGAAAGGTGACTTGATTTTTGCTGATGAAGAAGGGGTGCCTCGGGGGCATCCCCAAGCTTTGACGCTTGTACCTCTTGGATATTTCTTGGGGTGCATGGGCATCCCCAAGCTTGAGCTTTTGTCCATTCTTCAACTCATCTCATCATTCTCCAATCCCTACACTTGAAAACTTCCTTCATACAAGACTAAACACAAATCTATTAGCAACATTAGTGTAAGCATAACATTGAATCAACCCTTTTTGCTTTAGGTTTCAACTTAAAACCACCACATATAAAACATATACCACTGTAGCAACTTCCCCAAAAGTTGTGTGATCAAAAGAACTCAAAAAGAAAGCGATCAAGCGGCAAACACAAATATTGGCAGAAATCTGTCAAAACAGAACAGCTGACAAAGGTCGAATTTTTAGAGGGTTTTCTGTTGCGCAAATCAAAAAGTGTTCAACTAATGAAAGTTTGGATATATCCTGGGGCATATGCACAAGAAATTGCAGGTAAAAAAGATATACAGAGAATTTTCATGAATTTTTACGGTGCAGCACCAAAAAATGTTTCAGGATAGCAACATCCCCAAATCTTACCTCACTCAAATTAGATGCTTCTCTTGGCACAAAAACGAAATAAAAATGATAAGGAGAGGTTATTACAGTAGTAGTAACTTCCAAGACTCAAATACAAGAAAAAGAACTAAAAGTAAAAATATTGGATTATCTCCCAAGAGTGCTTTTCTTTAACGCCTTTGAGCTAGGCGCAGAAAGTGCGAATCAAGTAGTATCGAAAGAGGCATTAAGATCAATTGTAGGAGTCTTTTCAAAAATAAATTGAATTGTGTCCAAATGAGTTTTTGAAGATCCTTTATGATCACACTTTGGTACACTACTTTCATCAAAAGGATTTTCAAGACAAATCCAACTAAAATTCTTTTCCAAAGCATCATGAATTCCTACAAGCTTACAAGGTATTGGCACTCTAAAATCTTCATTGGGTGTACCAACAACCTCTACAGGCGAGCCAAGCTTATTAAATTTCTTAAAAACTTCCCTAGCTTCAATGGCCATATCTCTAAATTCTATGGGCAAAGTTTCCAAGATAAAAGCTTTCTTTTCAGGATCCTCAATATCATGAAGCTTAAGAAACATGTATTGCATAAAAGGATTAAGGCTAGCAAACCAAGCTTCCAACATGTGAACTAAATAAGCAGAAGCAACTTCATAACTAGGAGCAAGCTCAGCCAAAGACTTTTCCTCAACACCTTTATGCATACTAATATGATTAAAGAACTCCTCAATATTACTTTTCCTAATAATAGAACCACTACCTACTGAGAGGTCCTCCAAAACATACTTAGGGAACAACATAATGAACTAAAAGTAATAAAGTAACAACTATAAAGGAAACTAATTTGTTTTTGTTTTTGATAAAACGATGCAAGTAAAAATAAAGTAAAGCAAAACTTAAAACAAAGTAAAGGATGTGCGTGTGAAACTCCCCTTGCAGAAGTCTTCTTTCTCCCCGGCAACGGCGCCAGAAAACTTGTTGATGGCGCGGTGTTGAATAGTGCCAGAGAACTTGTTGGCGTGTAGTCGATGAAGTAAATGACCGGCCAGTTGGAAACCCCAAGAGAAGGTTTGATGAATATACCAGCAAGTTTTCCCTCAGTTATGAAACCAAGGTTATCAATCCAGTAGGAAAAAGCCAAACGACTGAAGGTGATGCCCGCTAGCTTCGCGACAGCTCCGGACAATTTATAGGGTGCCTCGTCCAAGCTTTGCTTTGTGAGTGGCAATGTGGAACCTGCACACAACACAACCAAATACTTTGTTCCCAACTTACGATGAGGTTGTCAATCTCACCGGTTTGCTTGAAACAAAGGGTATGAGCGTATCGAGTGGAAAGCAATAGTAGTATGCGAGTAAAGTAAACAGTGCGAGTAAAGTAAACAGGTGATAGCAATGTAATGGAAATAGGACTGGGGTCCACAGTTCACTAGTGGTGTCTCTCCATAAGATAAATAGCACATGCTGGGTAAACAAATTACAGTTGGGCAATTGATAGAATAAAGATAACACGCATATGTCAAGAGGATCACTATGAGATTTACTCTGGGCATTACAACAAGATACATAGACCACCATCCAACTGCATCTATGACTAATAATCCACTTGTGGCGAATCAATCCGAGAACTCCACAAGTATTAAGTTGTGAACAACAGATAACTGCATTATGCAAAGTGTGTAATGTAAACAAAGCATATGCCCTTGAGCATATGAATGTTGTTTTCCCCCTAGTGGCAACAGCACATCTACAACCTTAGAGGTTTCTATCACTCCCCCGGATTAAATAGAAGCATGAACCCACTATCGAGCATAAATACCCCCTCTTGGAGTCACTAGCAACTACTCGGCCAAGATAGCTACTAACAACGGAGAGCATGCAAGATCATAAACAATATAGAGATAACATAAGATAATATTCAGCACATCAACTCAATCATAACACCAATATTCATCGGATCCCAACAAACACAACATATAGAATTACATAATGGTGATCTCGATCATGTAAGGCAGCTCACGAGATCTAAACATGAAGCACATGGTGGAGAAGACAACCATCTAGCTACTGCTATGGACCCATAGTCCAAGGTAGACTACTGTAACACCCCAAGTTTTCTAACCTGGTTTAAATAGAGGTTAGTAGTGCAAAAATGAGGGCCAACAAAAACTTTTTTTTTGGCAACTAACCAAATAAAATAATGATTCATGCATATTTGCTTGGAATAGTTGTGTTCATCTTGCTTGATTAAGATTGTTTTTGCTGAACAAGATTGTGAACCAACACAATTTTTGTGCTTTTGTGATCATGTCATTTCAACTACTACTAGTTATTTTATAAAAGCATTATCTTGGCAACCCCTCCTTTTTCAAATGGTCTGACTATGTGTGATGAGTTGACTTTGAGTGACTTGTTTGACTTTGATTGAGTTGCTTGTGTGTGGCTATGATCTACAAGTAGGCATGTGGCTTAACCTATCTAAAACCCATCAATGATAAAATGGCCAGTGGGGATATTCTTATAAACTATTTTCAGTATATTTTCTAAGTAGAACTTATTTTGATGTTTTCCTCTTCAAAAACCCTAAAAATCTATTTCTTATGAAATGAGTATTTATTTTCAAAATACAAGTTTATCCAAAAGAATTTGGAATGAGGCTCACTCTTATATGAGCACTCATATCATTTTACAAATTTCTTTTACAAAGGTATTTTTCACAACTACTTTTCCTATTTTTGAAAGTAGCAGAAATGGGAAGAATACCTCTGTGGTATTATTCTCGTCTCTTAAAATTATGAGAATACTTCCCAAGGTTTATGAAAGTGTTTGTGGCTATTTTATTTCATAAACCCAACTTGGCTATGGTCAACCTCTCAATGCAAATCAACCAAAAAGAATATCGAGGATGTATGCATGTATGTTATCTCAATCTCAATATCTATCTTAAAGTTTCCCTATCCACCATTCATCTCTTGTATCACTTCTATCATCTCTACAAGATCCACCTTTAACCTTAGGATCCCTTTTCTTATTTTTATTCAATCCCTCGTCCTAGTCGACTTTGGTTGGCTAGTGTCATATGTGTTCTCTTGTGAATACATGTGAGAGTATGAATAGCCTCCACTTTGATGATTCTTTTGGTATCCTATCCCTGCAAAATAATCAAGTGGCCTTTGGCAAACTTTCGAAACTTCTAAGTGTGGTTTTCCCTCCAACGCCCCCAAAACACTAAAACCCTATTTTCTTCTCTATCTTTTTGTCAAAACTATTTCAAGTTTTATCAAAGCTTTTCAAAAAAAAATTCGTTTTTTCTCAAATGAAACTGGGAAATGAGGTATATGTGTTATATCACTCATTTACCCATCAAAAATAATTTCCATGAATTAGTTCTTCATTTTCTTTTCCTTATTTTGCAAAATGCATGGGAATGGCAACCATGCTACCCCTTGCACCTTTCCTCCTTGAATTGATTTGTGAGAAAACCTGCCATGCATTGTTATACAAGTAGAATCCTTTTAACTCAAGGTCTCATCTTGCTATTCTCAAAAATTGTCAAAAGCCACATCAACTCAAATTTCGCAAAGCTTGGACGCATACATAGAAGATGGTCAACCTCGATTCTAATAAGCTTCAAAATTTCACAACCGTTTCTTCATATCTAAGAGCGACTCTATGATCTATCGTTCCATTCCTTTGCTTGGAAATTAACTGAATAAGAAATCTTCATAAAAAATGCTCTATGCATAAATTAGTCTCCAATTCCATCTGCTAATTCCAAAAATCCATTTCTAACGCCCTAAGCATAACTTTGGCTTCTCCAACATTACATACCTTGGTTTGGCAACATTTGAAGCAAAACTTTCATTTTGATCAACTCATCTATCTCTAAATCAATCTCTCTAAACCTAAATAGGCCACCACCTAACCATCAAAATGGCAACTCCAGCACATTTATTCCTCTCTGGTCGGGCTACATAGCTATAGTAACATCTCTTTGTTTGCTATTGTTTGGAGAGAAGAAAGGAGGAGGCTGATGCCAATCTTGGCAAGGTCTTGATGCTCTCTCACCTTCCTCTTCTCCAATCAGTGCTAGGCCGAGTGCACCACCCCAGGACACCACTTGACACCCCCCCCCTCTCTTCATTAATCCCTCTCAACCCTTGAACGAAGCTGACATAGTGCAGGACACCACCCTTGGCCAACTACTTGCCTCAAGCTCTTCCTGGCCTTAAATCGCACCATACACCTCACCTCACTTTACTCGATCAGGATATAGCACGCTTTTGTCTTTGTAGTGTTCATCTTGCCCTCTCTCGAGCATGCTCTGTGAGCCGACTCGCCATCGAGCACCTGGCGGGCACGGAATCGGCGCCCTCTCTCCGAGCCAACCGACCTCCTCCGGACCTCATATCTCGCCAGAGACCGCGCCCCGCTCATCTTTAATCTTTGGCGCAGCCCTGTCTCCCCTTCTTGTCATTTCATGTCTGTCCTGTGTGCCGCCGCTCCGGCCAATGGGCATCGAGCGACACCGCCTCTCCACCCTAATAAAAGATGAACCCCTCCTGATCACTCCTCTCTCTCTCACACACTTGCTCTCCTCCACAACCTCTCCCTCTCCCTGTAACACCAGAGGCGAAGATTTGCTTCAGCTTCTTCTTCGGCCGACGGTCGAGACCGATCCAATCCTGTAGAGTTGCAGCTCGTCGTAGACGAGGCTGCTAATTCTTCTTCGACTTCCCTCTCAGTGTCTTACTTCCTATCTGCACCCTCCCCTATCTAACTTTGTCATATTCTTGCCCAGGAGCTTGCTTAATGCCGTCGTCGTCGAGTTTCGTCGCCGTCGTTGTCTGTCTGCGAAGCTGAGTTCGCTCCCGACCAAGCAGGCGTCCTGGAGCTAGTCTGAGCACTCCAGATGAACCAGCCGGACCTCCTCCATATCCCACGTCAGTCCTCTGTCGCCTCCAGACCTTCCCTCGGTGAGCCCTGCCGTCCTCTCTGCAATCCCCATCGACCTCCGTCGAGATACTAGCAGCCAGACATCGTGCATACTCTAGCTAGCATGTAGCACGATTCTTAAAGCATTCTTTTTTTACTCAAGGGTAGTCACAGCCCATAATGGGCCGGCCTGGCACGGTGCTGCCCTGGGCTGCTCAGATCTGGCCCGTTCACTTTTTTTATCTAGCTACTCTTTCTCCATTTTAGCAGATCTGTTAATGTGCTGTTAGAAATAAATCCAAAACAAAATGAAAAATGCATGAAAGTGGCCAGATCCAATTTTTGTAGACTTCCTAATACAATTACCTAACCTGCAGGACCATTTTCGTGCCAAAATAACTTCTGGTTTATTTATGGCTTTATAATGTCTCCTTTTCGCTAATAATTTCATATCTTGAGGGACAGAAACCCAATTGAGTTGAATCCAATTTTGTTGGACAGATCTCTGGAATACCTTTCAAATGCCACTGGCCTGGTTTCATTTAAGTCTTTATTTTTAGCATGGTTGTTTTTGTAAAATACTACCAGCTCCGACTTTAAGGAATTTTAAAACCTAATCTTTGAAGTATTTTTGAGTAAAACCAATTTTGGGTGATCTTGTACTGTGAGTTCTTGCTTTTTACAATAGGATATATTTTTCTGAGCTAGTATGATTTTCTGGTAGAATTAACTCTGAAATAGTAGTTCCTTCACTAGAAAAATCATAGGAAAATAGCTGAAAATCCTTTTTGAAGGAATCCACTTTTGTTGGATTCATAAAAATGATACTTTTCTATTGGTATGCTGGTAGCATGCTGGCAACCAATTGAATTGTCTGCTTGTTGTTTGGAGCTCCATTATGGTTTAGTTAAAGGTAAATCTTTGCTTTATTCTTAGAAATAGTGTTTGGTATAAGAACACCTCAAATTTTTGGTGACTAAACTCGTTTGCTTATGATGCTTGCTTGGTGTGAAATGTTTGTTGTGATGATGTGTGTGGCTTTTTTATGCTTGCATACTTATGTCGTTATTATTTACCGGCGCTAGATTCGAACGACACCGAGTGTACTAAGGAGGGAGAAGTATTTGAATATCAAGAGGAAGACCAGGGACAAGCTGACCAAGGCAAGCCATCTAAACTTGTTGCATCTCTGATCCTAGTTTTACTTATGCATGATTTATTACCGTTTACGAAAATGCATGGTTTTATATATTGCTATTGTCTCTAGATAGCAATTATTGGCGACTTGGCTCCACAAGTCATTTGTTATCATCCTTGTGGATGACACCTCCTTGACACCTACTTATCTCTTGTGTTAGTGGCTTGATGGTTAGCATCATGTCCTTCTTGGTAAACCTTGTAGTGGAGCAAAAACTCTAGGTTGGGAACACTCAAATGGGTCTTTGGAAATGATTTTGAAAATCTTGGAATGGAGTGCTATTCCATTGATGGATTTCAAAAATGAGTTTGAAAATAAGGTGGGGATGTATATCCCAGAGTTGGAGGCAGGAGTTTTTCAGAAATTACATTGGTGATCACTAAGTGTTCGCTCAGAACAATTAACCCGTGCAACCACGATTATCCTGGTATGGGACGGGGCATAGCAGAGTAGCTTGTTCACTTTGGTATGGGGCCTCCAAATGTAATGGCAGTCCGAGCATGGACACCATTTCCGGGGCACCCTGGGTAGCAGCGGCTACTCAGGCTCGCATTGTCACCTTTTCAGGTGGGCAGGGTTACAACCTAGGGGCCCTCATTGAAAACGCCTGCAAGTGATGGCAGGGTTCCAAAGGGTCAAGTGGGCTGGGGAATTTGCTACTCCTGGGTAAAACAGCCACTTGGGCTTCGGTGTTGAGGGGTGCATCTCTAGGTGGTAGGTCCTATGCTAAGGTGGGCAGGTGGAAAACTACGATCGGGTGCTTGTCGTGGCATATCATGTTATGCGGGGGAGATGCCCACACGATGAGTATCCGGATGATTGTG
This sequence comes from Dactylis glomerata, assembly GCA_007115705.1. Classification (NCBI taxonomy): domain Eukaryota; kingdom Viridiplantae; phylum Streptophyta; class Magnoliopsida; order Poales; family Poaceae; genus Dactylis; species Dactylis glomerata. The sequence goes on from QXEO01000531.1 coordinate 11,909,410, forward strand.
GGTAAAGTGTACAACCTCTGAGAGTGTAAAACTATTCGAATAGCCGAGTCCTCGGTCATGGACGGTTGGGACGACCGATACTTAGCCCAATGTCAGGTTTTGGTTTTACAAAAATGTTTTCGAGAAAATGGAGAAAGGTGCTAGACGGAGTACTCTGAGGGTACTGCCGTGGCACAATTATGGTTCAGAGTACTTGCAGGGTACTGCCGAGGGAATGGTGATGGTCATGTGTGATTGACCTAGTTTTATAAAGGAAGGTGGTCATGTTTGATTGACCACTGGCTCTCTCTTGAAAACCAAATGAGTTTCCCCCTTTCCTAGAGATTTTACTAAAAAGGTTTTCTAAATGTTTTCTTTAATAAGGATATAGAAATGTCGTAAGACATGCTATATCGGCACGAGAAATTGACTAGATAGGATAAACTAGATTAGAGCCTTTCTCCTTGCTACAGCCAAACTGCATGACAACACTTCTTCTTAGATGGTTTGCAAGTACAATTCCAAAATGTACTCACGGCTTTGTCCCTGGCTATTAACCTGGTCAGACTATGAAGAATACTATGAGGAAGATGATGGTGGGAACAACGACGCTGATGCGAACTAGGAACGTCTCCTAGTCAGTTGCCTGTAGGGTAGTAGGCATGACGTGGGTCATCAACGCTGCTTGGTATCCGCTGCTTAGTTGTAGACTTGCCCTGCGTGGCAATATCATACTTGGTCATGTGACCAATTGTAAGTATTATTCAGTACTGTAATGGATGATGTAATTTTGTTATCAACTCGGATATGTGGATTCACGACACACTGATCATGGGATCGTGAATTGTATGCATATCGGGTATTCCGGATGGGTAATCCGGGGTCCCCACAGAGTTGGTATCAGAGCCATCCTGACTATAGGAGACCTTAGTTAGCATGGGCGTTAGTTAGGAAAGTAGTATTTTGGGTAAAACTAAATACAAAATTTGATTTTTCTAAATAGCCAATATAGTGGCTTATACTATTCTCACCTTTTCAAAAACCACTAACCTTATCTCTCTGATTGCCATAGTTTTCACCGCTTTTACTATATTGTCTCATCCCCTTCAAAATCTAAATATTGGACGTTGTACCCCAAACAGACATGAAGCTTAGCAGCACAAGATGGAGCATATATTTAGAAGGATGTCTTCAAACCTCGCCAACTGCAAACAAAGAAGGGTGTCGACAAATATTTTGCCTTTGGTTGACACCAAAGGCTCTGTCAAGAAGCTGACCTTGTTCCTCCCTGAACTCGCACCTTTGCAGTCGTCAAAGACCAAGTTCTTGGTTGCTTGACTAGAAATTTTTAGGCCTGACACAAGGCATCATCGCATATGAAGTACTTCAACAACCTTTCCGAAGACCTCACATGTATGTAATGTGAGCAAGAGTACCTACAAGATCTGCACTTCCGAACTCAATGTCAACAGCTCAACAACACTGCGGCTACCTCATCGACTACCATCAATCTCAACTAAAGCGAGAGTCAAGAAAATGAAGGAGTCAACACCTATTACCAACCATGACCCTAGGATGAATAGGATAAGCTCATTTGTCTCATATGAGCTACTCCCAACTACCGCGAGTATTAGGCGTCGTTGGTACTTGAAGTACCTCATGTAATTCTTGCAATTGTTTGTTGATTGCCTTGTGTGTTCTAGATATTGTCTGCAGTTGCCTTGTGTGTTTCTTGAGTGTGCGATGTTACATGGTGCTTATGCTTGTTTTTGGCCTCTCGGCCTTAAAAAAAACCTCTGGTGTAAAACCCTGAATAGGAAGCCTCTCTAGAATGTGTTTTCCCTCTCATCGATTTATGTCAACTTGAGTAGCATAGATAATTTATTAGTACAACACTAACTCCAACCTTGAGTTGATTATAACTCTTCTCGCAACACCTCCCTAAGATCCGACGCGTCAATTTTTGCTACGTGCTTCAAGCTTCACCAAGACCTCTCTACAACATCCGAGAAGCAGAAGATAGACCCGCCTAGACTACAAAGGACTTCTAGAAGACAAAGACTTCACTAACCTGGGTCACCTAAGCTTAAAACTAGAGTTTTGCTAACATTGATGGTACTCTCTTAACACCCCGAGCACTTGCAAATCTCCTAACAAGCCTAACTCCTATAGTTCAAGATGTTATCGCCACTTGAAGACCGAAGACTCGCATGCTTGATCTCCACTAAGCAAATAGAAGAGTGAAGATTCTCCAAAAACAAGCCATCAATGTCGACTACGCATTTAGGAGATACCAAGGGAGGTAGCAACAAGAAGAAGTGAAGACTTTTCTAACTAACTCACTTGCTCATTCAAATTTTGATGGGTTTGAACCAAAACTGACTTATGCCACGGGTCGAAATCCACATAAAGATTTCTCAGAAGATGAAGTCAACTCAAGGTATCCCAATATACGTCAAGATCCTCAGGGCTACAAGAAGATGGAGAAGCAAGAAGATCTTCAATAGTCTCCACCAACCCGAAGACAAGAAGAAATAGATCATTGACTACTGGAAGACACACCCTTGGTGGTGCACCGCCACCTAAAGCGTTTTCAGCTCAAGCTCAAGACGCCCAAAAAAAATGGTTTCTATTAGGACTAACCTGCGCCTGGGTAGTTAGGAAGCGTAGGAGACTAAGTTGATAAATTTGACATACCTAGCAAGACTGAAGCTTAATCACCCTTATCTACAACCTCTAGAGCACTCCAAGCTCAAGACAGAAGGGTCTACACCAACATCAAGCTTCAAGGCATGACACCAAGAATTGAAGATTCCATTAGCCTACGCGAAGGAAGCGACGTCCACAAGCCAACAAGAGCTACCTGAGAAGCCTCAACTTTTCAAGACCTTAGCTACGAGATAATAACCTTCTGACTTTTGTAGAATCTTTATGGGCACACTATACAGTCTAGACACATTAACCTCAAAGGCGTCTCGACAAGGTTTTGTCAAGATACTTTCGGCAACATCAACTCTTCAGCCATCAACTTCAGCCGATGAAGGCGATCTACATCTTCGGCAAAAGCAAGCCTTCAACACAACTCAAAGTATCATTGGTGAGTTGGTAGAGCAACCGTTGAGGCCTAACTCTAACCTAGTCTCTATACCATTCTAGTACTACACTTAGGAATCTCGGGACGAGATTCTTTTTAAGGGGGGAAGAGCTGTAACACCCCAATTTTTCTAACCTGGTTTAAATAGAGGTTAGTAGTGCAAAAATGAGGTCCAACAAAAACTTTTTTTTGCAACTAACCAAATAAAGTAATGTTTCATGCATATTTCCTTGGAATAGTTGTGTTCATCTTGCTTGATTAAGATTGTTTTTGCTGAACAAGATTGTGAACCAACACAATTTTTGTGCTTTTGTGATCATGTCATTTCAACTACTACTAGTTATTTTATAAAAGCATTATCTTGGCAACCCGTCCTTTTTCAAATGGTCTGACTATGTGTGATGAGTTGACTTTGAGTGACTTGTTTGACTTTGATTGAGTTGCTTGTGTGTGGCTATGATCTACAAGTAGGCCTGTGGCTTAACCTATCTAAAACCCATCAATGGTAAAATGGCCAGTGGGGATATTCTTATAAACTATTTTTAGTATATTTTCTAAGTAGAACTTATTTTGATGTTTTCCTCTTCAAAAACCCTAAAACTCTATTTCTTATGAAATGAGTATATATTTTCAAAATACAAGTTTATCCAAAAGAATTATGAATGAGGCTCACTCTTATATGAGCACTCATATCATTTTACAAATTTCTTTTACAAAGGTATTTTTCACAACTACTTTTCCTATTTTTGAAAGTAGCAGAAATGGGAAGAATACCTCTGTGGTATTATTATCGTCTCTTAAAATTATGAGAATACTTCCCAAGGTTTATGAAAGTGTTTGTGGCTATTTTATTTCATCAACCCAACTTGGCTATGGTCAACCTCTCAATGCAAATCAACCAAAAAGAATAACTAGGATGTATGCATGTATGTTATCTCAATCTCAATATCTATCTTAAAGTTTCCCTATCCACTATTCATCTCTTGTATCACTTCTATCATCTCTACAAGATCCACCTTTAACCTTAGGATCCCTTTTCTTATTTTTATTCAATCCCTCATCCTAGTCGACTTTGGTTGGCTAGTTGCATATGTGTTCTCTTGTGAATACATGTGAGAGTATGAATAGCCTCCACTTTGATGATTCTTTTGGTATCCTATCCCTGCAAAATAATCAAGTGGCCTTTGGCAAACTTTCAAAACTTCTAAGTGTGGTTTTCCCTCCAACGCCCCCAAAACACTAAAACCCTATTTTCTTCTCTATCTTTTTGTCAAAACTATTTCAAGTTTTATCAAAGCTTTTAAAAAAAAATTCTTTTTTTCTCAAATGAAACTGGGAAATGAGGTATATGTGTTATATCACTCATTTACCCATCAAAAATAATTTCCATGAATTAGTTCTTCATTTTCTTTTCCTTATTTTGCAAAATGCATGGGAATGGCAACCATGCTACCCCTTGCACCTTTCCTCCTTGAATTGATTTGTGAGAAAACCTGCCATGCGTTGTTATACAAGTAGAATCCTTTTAACTCAAGGTCTCATCTTGCTATTCTAAAAAATTGTCAAAAGCCACATCAACTCAAATTTCGCAAAGCTTGGACGCATACATAGAAGATGGTCAACCTCGATTCTAATAAGCTTCAAAATTTCACAACCATTTCTTCATATCTAAGAGCGACTCTATGATCTATCCTTCCATTCCTTTGCTTGGAAATTAACTGAATAAGAAATCTTCATAAAAAATGCTCTATGCATAAATTAGTCTCCAATTCCATCTTCTAATTCCAAAAATCCATTTCTAATGCCCTAAGCATAACGTTGGCTTCTGCAACATTACATACCTTGGTTTGGCAACATTTGAAACAAAACTTTCATTTTGATCAACTCATCTATCTCTAAATCAATCTCTCTAAACCTAAATACGCCACCACCTAACCATCAAAATGGCAACTCTAGCACATTTATTCCTCTCTGGTCGAGCTGCATAGCTATAGTAACATCTCTTTGTTTGCTAGTGTTTGGAGAGAAGAAAGGAGGAGGCCGATGCCAATCTTGGCAAGGTCTTGATGCTCTCTCACCTTCCTCTTCTCCAATCAGTGCTAGGCTGAGTGCACCACCCCAGGACACCACTTGACACCCCCCTCTCTTCTTTAATCCCTCTCAGCCCTTGAACGAAGCTGACACAGTGCAGGACGCCACCCTTGGCCAACTACTTGCCTCGAGCTCTTCCTGGCCTTAAATCATGCCATACACCTCACCTCACTTTACTCGATCAGGATATAGCACACTTTTGTCTTTGTAGTGTTCCTCTTGCCCTCTCTCGAACGTGCTCTGTGAGCCGACTCGCCATCGAGCACTTGGCGGGCACGGAATCGGCGCCCTCTCTTCAAGCCAACTGACCTCCTCCGGACCTCATATCTCGCTAGAGACCGTGCCCCGCTCATCTTTAATCTTTGGCGTAGCCCCGTCTCCCCTTCTTGTCATTTCGAGTCTGTCCCTGTGCATCGCCGCTCCGGCCAATGGGCATCGAGCGACACCGCCTCTCCGCCCTAATAAAAGATGAACCCCTCCTGCTCACTCCTCTCTCTCTCACACTTGCTCTCCTCCACAACCTCTCCCTCTCCCTGTAACACCAGAGGCGAAGCTTTGCTTCAGCTTCTTCCTCGGCTGACAAGCGAGACTGATCCGAGCCTGTAGAGTTGCAGCTCGTCGTAGACGAGGCTCCTAATTCTTCTTTGACTTCCCTCTCTGTGTCTTACTTCCTATCTGCACCCTCCCCGATCTAACTGTGTCATATTCTTGCCCAGGAGCTCGCTGAAAGCCGTCGTCGTCGAGTTCCGTCGCCGTCATTGTCCGTCCGCGAAGCTGAGTTCGCTCCCAACCAAGCAGACGTCATGGAGCTAGTTTCAGCGCTCAAGATGAACCAGCCGGACCTCCTCTGTATCCCGCGCCAGTCCTCCATCGCCTCCAGACCTTCCCTCGGTGAGCCCCGCCATCCTCTCTGCGATCCCCGTCGACCTCCATCGAGATACTAGCAGCCAGACATTGTGCATACTCTAGCTAGCCTGTAGCATGATTCTTAAAGCATTCTTTTTTTACTCAAGGGTAGTCATAGCCCATAATGGGCTAGCCTGGCACGGTGCTGCCCTGGGCTGCTCAGATCTGGCCCGTTCACTTTTTTTCTGGCTACTCTTTCTCCATTTTAGCAGATCTGTTAATGTGCTGTTAGAAATAAATCCAAAACAAAATGAAAAATGCATGAAAGTGGCCAGATCCAATTTTTATAGACTTCCTAATACAATTACCTAACCTGCAGGACCATTTTCATGCCAAAATAACTTATAGTTTATTTATGGCATTTAATCTAGTATAATGTCTCCTTTTCACTAATAATTTCATATCTTGAGGTACAGAAACCCAATTGAGTTGAATCCAATTTTGTTGGATAGATCTCTGGAATACCTTTCAAATGCCACTAGCCTGGTTTCATTTAAGTCTTCATTTTTAGCATGGTTGTTTTTGCAAAAGACTACCAGCTCTGACTTTAGGGAATTTTAAAACCTAATCTTTGAAGTATTTTTGAGTAAAACCAATTTTGGGTGATCTTGTACAATGAGTTCTTGCTACTTACCATAGGATGTATTTTTCTGAGCTAGTATGATTTTCTGGTAGAATTAACTCTGAAATAGTAGTTCCTTCACTAGAAAAATCATAGGAAAATAGCTGAAAATCCTTTTTGAAGGAATCCACTTTTGTTGGATTCATAAAAATGATACTTTTCTATTGGTATGCTGGTAGCATGCTGTCAACCAATTGAATTGTCTGCATGTTTTTTGGAGCTCCATTAGGGTTTAGTTAACAGGTAAATCTTTGCTTTATTCTTAGAAATAGTGTTTGGTAAAAGAACACCTCAAATTTTTGGTGACTAAACTCGTTTGCTTATGATGCTTGCTTGGTGTGAAATGTTTGCTGTGATGATGTGTGTGGCTTGTTTATGCTTGCATACTTATGTCATTATTATTTACCGGCGCTAGATTTGAATGACACCAAGTGTACCGAGGAGGGAGAAGTAATTGAATATCAAGAGGAAGACTAGGGACAAGCTGAGCAAGGCAAGCCATCTAAACTTGTTGCATCTCTGATCCTAGTTTTACTTATGCATGATTTGTTACTATTTATGAAAATGCATGGTTTTATATATTACTATTGTCTCTAGATAGCAATTATTGGCGACTTGGCTCCACAAGTCATTTGTTATCATCCTTATGGATGACACCTCCTTGACACCTACTTATCTCCTGTGTTAGTGGCTTGATGGTTAGCATCATGTCCTTCCTGGTAAACCTTGTAGTGGAGCAAAAACTCTAGGTTGGGAACACTCAAATGGGTCTTTGGAAATGATTTCAAAAATCTTGGAATGGAGTGCTATTCCATTGATGGATTTCAAAAATGAGTTTGAAAATAAGGTGGGGATGTATATCCCGGAGTTGGAGGCAGGAGTTTTTCAGAAATGACATTGGTGATCACTAAGTGTTCGCTCAGAACAATTAACCCGTGCAACCACGATTACCCTGGTATGGGACGGGGCGTAGCGGAGTAGCTTGTTCACTTTGGTATGGGGCCTCCAAATGTAATGGCAGTCCAACCATGGACACCTTTTCTGGGGCATCCTGGGTAGCAGCGGCTACTCAGGCTCGCATTGTCACCTTTTTAGGTGGGCAGGGTTACAACCTAGGGGCCCTCATTGAAAACGCCTGCAAGTGATGGCAGGGTTCTGAAGGGTCAAGTGGGCTAGGGAATTTGCTACTCCTGGGTAAAATAGCCACTTGGGCTTCGGTGTTGAGGGGTGCATCTCTAGGTGGTAGGTCCTATGCTAAGGTGGGCAGGTGAAAAACTATGATCGGGTGCTTGTTGTGGCATATGATATTATGTGGGGGAGATGCCCACACGATGAGTATCCGGATGATTGTGGGTAAAGTGTACAACCTCTGCAGAGTGTAAAACTATTTGAATAGCTGAGTCCTCGGTCATGGACGGTTGGGACAAACGTTACTTAGCCCAATGTCGGGTTTTGGTTTTACAAAAATGTTTTTGGGAAAATGGAGAAAGGTGCCGAACGGAGTACTCGGAGGGTACTGCCGTGGCACAGTTATGGTTCAGAGTACTTGCAGGGTACTGCCGAGGGAATGGAGATGGTCATGTGTGATTGACCTTGTTTTATAAAGGAAGGTGGTCATGTTTGATTGACCACCGGCTCTCTCTTGAAAACCAAATGAGTTTCCCCCTTTCCTAGAGATTTTACTAAAAAGGTTTTCTAAATGTTTTCTTTAATAAGGATATAGAAATGTCGTAAGACATGCTATATCGGCACGAGAAATTGACTAGATAGGATAAACTAGATTAGAGCCTTTCTCCTTGCTACAGCCAAACTGCATGACAACACTTCTTCTTAGATGGTTTGCAAGTACAATTCCAAAATGTACTCACGGCTTTGTCCCTGGCTATTAACCTGGTCAGACTATGAATAATACTATGAGGAAGATGATGGTGGGAACAACGACGCTGATGCAAACTAGGAACGTCTCCTAGTCAGTTGCCTGTAGGGTAGTAGGCATGACGTGGGTCATCAACGCTGCTTGGTATCCGCTGCTTAGTTGTAGACTTGCCCTGCGTGGCACTATCATACTTGGTCATGTGACCCATTGTAAGTATTATTCAGTACTGTAATGGATGATGTAATTCTGTTATCAACTTGGATATGTGGATTCACGACACACTAATCATGGGATCATGAATTGTATCCATATCGGGTATTCCGGATGGGTAATCCGGGGTCCCCACAACTACATACTCATCACGCCGGAGGCAAGCATGGTGATGAAGAAGACCTCTGGTGGCGATTCCCCTCTCCGGCAGGGTGCCGGGAATAGCTTCTGGACCCTCCCGATCTCAGGTCGACGACGGCGGCGGATCACGATATGTTTCTAGAAAAGTGATTAGGTCTTTAGGTTTTTCCCGTCGAGGGGTCTTTATAGGCGAAGGGGCATCGTCAGAAGTGGACGGAGGCGGCCACACACATAGGGGGTGCGGCCTAGCCCTGGGCCACGCTGCCCTGTTGTGTGGGTCCCTCGTGGCTCCACTCCGTCTCCTCTTCGGTTCTCTGGAAGCTTCGGTGAATTTCTGGATGTTTGGCTTTTATTTCATCCAATTCTGAGAAGATTTTCTGTGTAACTTTTCTGAAACACAAAAATAGCAGAAAACAAGGGACTGGCACTGTGGCATCTCGTTAATAGGTCAGTTCCGGAAAATGCGAAAAATGCCACAAAGTGTAATGAAACACTAAGCAAATGGTATAAAAACAAGCATGGAGCATCAAAAATTATGGATACGTTTGAGACGTATCAGACATCCACGTCGGTGAGTGTGGGCATCCATTCCTCAGCTATTACACTCGCCAGGAAAGTGTATCACAGCGGCTTCTACTGGCCTTCGGCGCTCTCGGACGCCACTAAGATGGTCAGGAGGTGCAAGGCGTGCCAATTCCACGCCAAGCGCAGGAGCTACAGACCATCCCGCTGACTTGGCCCTTCGCTATTTGGGGACTGGACATCCTGGGTCCATTCCCTCGAGTGCAAGGGGGATATCGCTACCTCTACGTCGCCATCGACAAGTTTACCAAGTGGGCAGAGGTGGAGCCGGTGCGCACCATCCCGGCCAGGTCAGCCGCCAAGTTCATCTGTGGGCTGGTATGACGTTTTGGTGGGCCTAACCGCATCATCACCGATAACAGCAGCCAGTTTACCAGTGGACTATTTCGGGAATACTGCGCATCGATGGGCTTCAAAATCTGCTTCGCCTCTATCGCTCACCCAAGGAGCAACGGGCAGGCCGAGCGTGCAAACGCCGAAGTCCTCAAGGGCCTAAAGACAAGAAGCTTCAACTCCAAGCTCGAGGCCTGCGGCAAGAAATAGTTAGACAACCTCCAATCCGTCCTGTGGTCCATTCGTACTAGCGCAACCAAGCCAACCGGGGAGACTCCAATCTTCCTGGTCTATGGGGCGGAGGTCGTTCTTCCTACCGACGTCAAGTTCGGATTGCCAAGGGTACTCGCATTCAATGAGTTGCGTCAAGAGGACCTCATCAACGATCGTCTCCTCCAACTTGAAGAAGCCCGGTGTTAGGCAGCACTTTGTGCTGCAAGATATGAGCAGGGCTTGCGCCACTACCATAGCCGCCACGTTTGATCAAGGACTCTGGAGGTCGGCGATCTGGTGCTCATGAGGATACTCTCTCGTGAGGGCCTCCACAAGCTATCACCGATGTGGGAATGACCCTTCAAGGTGATGCACATCGCCAGAGGCTCAGCACGGCTGGAAACCGTAGAAGGCGTACCAGTGGGGAACCCGTGGAACATAGCTCATCTGAGAAAGTTCTACCCGTAGGTTCCTCGCGAGGAGATAAAGACCGTCACGACGACACTTTGTATTAAGTTAAACTGCTTATCAGCACAAAGACTAAGTTAATGCACGTATAGCGCCTCTGCTTCGGCATGATATTGTGATGGCATGAAGTCCATTTATTTTCTGCTGTACTCCATGCAGAAGGGGGCTGGGCACGGTGTCTATGTTGGGGCCTTCGCCCAGAAAACAGCAAGCCCGAAAAACCTAAAGGGACTAAGATCTGGTCAGGGGCGATGGCCCCAATATTGATCACCTCCATGTGCCCGTGGTGCTTAGTTCCTCACGTAGTACACCAGAAAATAAAAATTCTTCTAAAAATCCAAGGTGTGCCTAAGGCACCCACTAAGGACAGACGCCTCTTGAGCATCCCTCATGGGTGTTCTGATGCGTCGATGCATTAGCATCCACAGGAGCCAAAATTCCCCTCGCTCGAGGAAGGCCGAACATGGCAGGATCATCGAAGACTAAGGCCGCTCCGATCATCTTGCGAAGGAGACACAGATCCAGAGGTCCACGCCATGCCCTTCACCTCATGAGCAATCCTTGATGAGGTGTTGATGGCCTCTGGGCTCTCTTAAGCTTCGATGCCTTCGCGTCCATGAGAGTCTAGCTTCCCTCACGCTGAGGAAGGCCCCGTGATTCACCATGTGCAGCAATTTTCTCTTAGCTTGATAAGGATCAACGTGATCCAAAGGGGTTTTAGGCCCAATCTTTCACGCTGATCAAGATAGAAGGTAGATGAACTCAGTCATTGAGCAGATTAGATCTACTCCACGAACTGCAAAACGGATCCTTGCGAATCAGCAAGCAAAACCAACGATATTGGTGTCCCCCGACATGGGACCTTTTTCTTGTGTATTCTCAACTCGAAAATTCAACTCCCCTTACATTGGTGCGCACCCCTTTGGCTTTATAGTTGCAGCCGACCTCCCTATTACTTGACTTACAAGCAAAACAAAAATATAGAAATAAAATAAACTCAACAACTCGGATAGCTTTTTTCTAAACCAAAAACTAAAATAAACAGAACTAAAATAAAAAGGACTCTTTTGTTGGTGCGCCACCATCTTTAACACGCTGCTAGGTGGTCCCCAACCGGACTCCTTCAAGGACAACACGCTCCACCAATATTGCACTCCAATTGCGTCCCTAATCTTTTCCTTGCGTGGTAGAAATAGGAACAAAAACTTTGTCTTGGTAGTATCAGCAACAACATAACCAGAGATAGCATAGTAAGCATTATCATACATGGGAGGCACCACATCATCCTCCCCTTCTTCAGGCCAAACCGTCCTCGGTTTTGAGTCAATCAGCAAAACATCAATAGGGAAATAGTTAGCTGATACTTTAGGACTGTCAACAACTGAAATGGCAGCAGCAGATTTGGCTCTTGTGTCAATATGTTCAAGGTGCTCAGAAAGGGGTATAGAACCTTCGGCTTCCTTATTCTTCACCTCTTCATGATTCTTAACGTTTGCTTCAACCTCCTTGAGTTGCTGGAGTTTTTCATCTCTCCAAGCCTTATACGTCAAGGTATCCATGGAGAGCAGATTATATGTCTTCTTGCCATAGGATAAAACATACTTGGTATAACAGGAATTATTCATGTGATATGATGCACCTTGGTCTTTGTACCATGGCCTTCCCAAAAGTAGATGACATGAAATCATGTGTATAGGAAATACGTCACACAAAAATGCAAAAGATAATTTGCCCAACAGAAATTGAACCACTATTTGGTGTGTGATGGCCATCTTGATGTTGCCAAGACACAGAAAATATGGTTCTAGAATTGCTTGCACTGGCAATTCTAACTTCTCCACCAACTCACTGCTAACAGTGTTGATTAAAGCAGTATGGTCAATTGTCAAAGCACATGCCCACTCTTGAACAATCACACAAGTATGAAATAGTTTCTCAGCATGCCCTTGCTCTTCTCGCTGAAACCAATGAGATAGAACAACTTTCTCCTCCATAGCAGAAAAATCCAGTGCAGCTGACTATATATAACGGCAGAAAAATTCAGTCAGCCGGCGTTGCAGGGACGCGGCAAAGGGCAGATAACAGGCAGGGGAGAGACAAAGTGGTGTTGCCAAAACTAATCGGAAGTGGCCTCGTGTTACGTATAACAGATAGATTACAAGATGGTCAAGTAATTGCAACCCAAGTCCAAAAGCTTCACGTAGCACCTCTGGCAGATCAACACGGAGGTAGAGGTTCAGACAGTAGAACTCCACACCTCCAAGCCAAGATCGACAGACCTGGCCGGTGTTGGCCAAAGCCTCTGGCTTCACGGCAATCGATTTCAGAGCGACCCAACCGAGGTCCGCTAAAGAAGCCCATGAGCAATGAGTCGGCCTGCTGTGGTCCTGCGATCCTCGATCGACAGAGGTGGGTGGGCGAGCGATGCCACGGGAGATCGTCTCCGCGCTCTGGCGCGGGTGGCCGTTCCTGGTCATGATTGCTCGGGAGGAACGATGCCACGCGCGCGCCCAACCGCAGAGGATGTATGTGGTCTAGCGTCGCGGGGCTAGCTCGCGTTTTTTTATGTACCGATCGGGATCTGCTGGAGGGAATCATGGAGGCAGTGGACTCCCTAGAGGATCGATCAAAGGAAGAAGGCAATGTGGGCACGCTTGACTCCTGGGGTCGATCCAATCTGAAGAGATCGATCTACCAAAGCTGTGCAACCAAAACAATGCGGACGAAGCAACAAAAATTGACTCGACAGATGGAGCTCGTCGATCTTCAATGTTTGAACAAAAACTAGCACATCTATAACCTCGGCAGATAAATCTTAGCAGGAAAATCGCCGTGAGAAACCCGACGAATCTAATACAAAGATGATAAGGATCAACGTGATCTAAAGGGGTTTTAGGTCCAATATTTCACGGCGAAAAAGATAGAAGGTAGATGAACTCAGTCGTTGAGCAGATTAGATCTACTCCATGAACTGCAAAACAGATCCTTGCGAATCAGCAAGCAAAACCAACGATATTGGTGTCCCCGACATGAGACCTTTTTCCAGTGTATTCTCAACTCAAAAATTCAACTCCCCTTACATTGGTGCGCACCCCTTTGGTTTTATAGTTGCAGCCGACCTCCCTATTACTTGACTTACAAGAAAAACAAAAATATAGAAATAAAATACCCTCAACAACTCGGACAGCTGTTTCCTAAACCAAAAACTAAAATAAACAGAACTAAAATAAAAAGGACTCTTTTGTTGGTGCGCCACCATCTTCAACACGCTGCTAGGTGGTCCCAAATCGGACTCCTGCAAGGACAACATGCTCCACCAATATTGCACTCCAATTGCGTCCCTAATCTTTTCCTTGCGTGGTAGAAATAGGAACAAAAACTTTGTCTTGGTAGTATCAGCAACAACATAACCAGAGATAGCATAGTAAGCACTATCATACATGGGAGGCACCACATCATAGCTGCTGGCACAGATAGTGCCATGCTCCCTCACGACTTGGAAGGTCCCTGTGCCGGTCACAAGGGCATCTTATTCGCCTTTCTTTTTTCATTTGTTTTATCAATTCACTTTTTCCATTTTTGGGGATTTGGGTTTTTTTGTTTCCAACTCCTTCTTTAGCTACTTGTCTCAGGACACTCAATCTTCGTCACCTACGCCGACCCCACCATGAGCTCAGAAGCACTGGGAGGCCTCCCATGAGCGCAAGCAACTCGTCAGGGTTCTCGAGCGAGCGGACGACCAAGATAGCGCAAAGGAATGAAAAGTGAAAGGAGAAGAAACAGCAATAATTAAATGACAACGTCATTAACAAGCCCCAATAGGAGAAGGTGCAAAAGCACGGCGGGGCATACCCCACCGGCGATGACAACTACTCAAAAGAAGGGAGGAGAGTAGTTCTCCTCCCTTGAAGACCTCCAGGACGGCTCCACCACTTCACTCCATCGCCGCGGGGAGGGGGTAGGTGCGGAGAACGCCATTGGCATTGAAGATCCGCACCGAGGCCTCCAGCGCCCCCAGCCTGAAGCGGAAGATGAGGCAGTCGCTGACGTGGAAGTGGTGGCCGAGGGCAAAAGCCCTCCAGCGCCCAGAGAAGATGGTGTTGGCACCGAGAATGACATCCACAGGCCAGATTAGTTCTGGCCTGCTCTGCTCCACCAGTACGACCTCGCTGACACCGAAGCCGGGAGCGGAGAGCACCCTCTGGATCGCATCAGGCAACCAGAGGGTGATGAAGCTCCTGTCTTGGATGACGACAAGGAGCTCCAAGAAGTGGGACCCCAGCGTGATGAGGGGTCCCAGGGCCACAGCGGCCAGGCAGCGGGAATTCATGACCACGATGGTCATGAACGGTGCCACCCCCTGTGGCACCGGGGCTTCAGTGGTCGAGGGAAGGGGGGCCAAGGTGGCCTTTGCCTCTCAGAGTGCCTGATCGATGCTCCCCACGGAGCGGGGAGCCGACATTGCCGCCACCAATGGTGGTAGCGCAGCCAAGGCACCTCCTGGTGCCTGACCCCGGAGGCTCAGAGCAGAGGAGGCCCTCGGGGTGGCGCGGTTCTCTGTGCCCCGCGTCGGTGGCTCAATGCACAGAGGACCTCCAGCTCCGGGCGCCCCAACAGCAGGCACCTTCGGCTTATTCCTGCTGCCCAAAGGGCGCCCCCTGCGTTTCTTCCCTGAACCAGAGGATCCGACAGCAGCTAAGGAGGAAGAGGGATCCATGGTGAAGGGAGGGCTCTCTTCGCTGCTGGAGTAGTACTAGGGGGGCAAGTGGAGTGCAGAGAGGATTGAGGAAGTTCCATTTAAAGAGGGTGGCCAGCGTCAAAGCGTCAACTCTTAGCATGGGAATTGGAGCACCGGCGCAGTACTCCTGCAATGAAGTGACGCACCATCATGACGGTTTGACGCATCGGGAATCATTGCGTTGCTCGCCGCTTCGTCTCGCCAGCCGCAGTCATGCCACATGTCCGCGGTCTCTGCATCTTCACATGGCCCTCTGACCGCATGCGTTGACGCGTGCCGTTGGAGGGCCTAGCAGCTACTGGGGCCCCCTGACCTTCGTTCCCTCAAGAGGGCACGTTTGCGGGACAGGCTCCCGTGGGCTACTTTTGGTGTATAATACGTCTCAAACGTATCTATAATTTTTGGTGCTCCATTCTAGTTTATACACCATTTGCTTTGTGTTTTGTTTATATTTCATGGCATTTTTATGCATTTTCCGTAACTAACCTATTAACAAGATGCCACAGTGCCAGTTCCTGTTTTCTGCTGTTTTTGTGTTTTGGAAAAGTTACATAGGAAATATTCTCGGAATTGGATGAAACAAAAGCTGAAGTTCCTAATTACCTGACACGAAGATGGAGTCCAAAGGAGAGCCAGAGATGGACCAAGGGGCAGCCACACCAGGTGGTGGCGCGGGCCACCCCTAGGCCGCGCCACTAGGTGGTGTGAACACCTGGTCCACCTCCTGACATCGCCCTTCTGCCTATTTATTCCCTTCGTCGAGAAAACCCTAAGGGCCTGAACACTTTTCCAGAAGACAGACTGCAAGCCACCGCCATCATCGACGTGAGATCGGAAGAGTCCAGAAGCTCTTCCTGGCACCCTGCCGGAGAGGGGAATCACCACCGGAGGCCTTCTTTATCACCATGCCTACCTCTGGAGTGATGCATGAGTAGTCCTTGGACTATGGGTCCATAGTAGTAGCTAGATGGATGTCTTTTCCTCCATGTGCTTCATGTTTAGATCTTGTGAGCTGCCTATCATGATCAAGATCATCGTTATGTAATTCTACATGTTGTGTTTGTTGAGATCCGATGAATATTGAGTATTATGTCAAGTTGATTTCTGATTTATCATCTCTATGTTGTTTATGATCTGGCATGCTCTCCGTTGCTAGCAGATATCTTGGCCGAGTAGATGCTAGTAACTCCAACAGGGAGTATTTATGCTCGATAGTGGGTTCATGCCTCTAGTAATCTGGGAGAGTGACAATAACTTCTAAGGTTGTAGATGTGTTGTTGCTACTAGGGAGAAAACAACAATCTTGTGTTCAAGGACATTTGTATTGTTTACATTACACACTTTTCTTAAGGCAATAATCTATTGCTTGCAACTTAATACCCAATAGTTGTTCGAATGATTTCTGGCAGGTGGATTATTAGTTATAGACGCAGTTGGATTATGGTCTGTGTATTAAGTTGGAATGCCCAAGTGAATCTCATAGTGATCCTCGTGTCATGTGCATGCATTGCTTTGCATTCTTATTTAGTCAATTTCCCAACTATAATATATCATTATGGAGAGACACCTCTAGTGAACCGTGGACCCTAGTCCATTCTTTTACATATATATTATGTTTACTTTCTACAAGCATTATTTACTTTCTTGCAAACAAACATCTATTACCACACGATATGTTTAATCCTTTGTTTACAGCAAACCAGTGAGATTTGCAAGCTCACTGCAAGTTGGGGCAAAGTACTTTGGTTGTGTTGTGTGCAGGTTCCACGTTGTTGCTGACGCCGGTAGTGCGCCCTACCAAAAGCTAGCTAGCATCAACCTTCAGAAGTGGTATCTTTCTCCTACTCGTCGATTAAACCTTAGTTTCATAATCGAGGGAAACTTGCCACTGTGCTCACAACACCTTCCTCTTGGGGTTCCCAACTGGGCGGCTAGCACCGCTAACAAGCATTTTTTGGCGCCGTTGTCGGGGATTGAAGAAGAAGAAGCTCCCATGTCAACCATGTGCCACCAACATTTTTCTGGCGCCGTTGCTGGGGAGAATGAGGATTTGTGCAAGGGGAGTCTCTCGCTACCAATCTTTTTACTTTGTTATTGTTTGGCTTACTTTCTTTACTTTATTTTTGTTTGCATCTTTTTTATCAAAAATACAAAAAAATAGTTTCTTTATAGGTGTTATTTTTGGTAGTCTTCTTTCATGTCTAGTCTAGTTCCTACGACTATGTCGCCTGAGGAAATGATCTTCACTTTTAAGCAGAAGAGTGAAGAGAGTTTTAATGAAGATTGGTCTAGAATTTATGATTCACATGGTAAAACTGAACCAAAAATGACTCTGAGCTTGCTTTTAGTAGCTTTTACTTTGGTCTTTCTCTTCGTTATAGATATGCTTTGGATGCTGTAGTAGGAGGAGATTTCCTTCATTGTGATGGAGATCAAGCCTTCAATGTTATAAAAAAGTTGATTGCAGTATAGAGCTTACCGAGTGATTTTGATTCCTCCCTTGTGAGCATTTTTGCTAGATTAAATACTCTTGAGACTCATACTGCTTGTTTAAAAGAATGTTATGGTATGTTGCGCGAGCATCATGATTATGTGCCAATAAATTTCAAACTCTCTAGATGGTTCCCTACGGTGAAAGTTATTATCAATGGTGAAACTTTTTAGGCTTGTTGGAATATTATGTATGAATTTTTCCTTATGCCTAAGGATGTTTATGAATCTTTGAATCTTTGGGGACTTTCTGAGGGTGGAGAAAAAAAATCTCTAACCAATAATTCCACTATATTTCCCATTGGAGTAGCTGAAGGAGTGTTTAGAAAAAACCTAGGGAGAATGGTATCTACTGATTATCTTGTTATTGAATCTGTAGGAAATGGAAAAATCACACTTGGAAGATCACTGCTAAAACTTATGGGAGCAGTAATAGATGTGGGAAAAGGCACCATGAAGTTCACTTCCCCACCAGGTGATCATCATGTTTTTCCTAGAGATAAGAGCAAAGATAAGAGAGGTAGATGTAAGTCATCCGGTCTTAATGCTTCATCATTTGAAAATACTTAATTTCTACTTTTTGCGCCTAGCTCAAAAGCGTTAAAGAAAAGCACTCTTGGGAGATAACCCAATGTTTTCTTTTCAGTACTTTTTCTTTTTATTGTGTCTTGGAAGTTATTACTACTGTAATTACCTCTCCTTATCATTTTTATTTCGTTTTTGTGCCAAGAAGAACCTCTAATTGGAGGAAGGTAAGGTTTGGGGAAGTTGCTGTCCTGAAATAGATTTCTGTGCTGCATCATAAAAATTCATGAAAATTCCCAGAAAGTCATTTTGATCTGCAATTTCTTGTGCACATGCCCCAGGTTATTGTCTAACTTTCATTAGGTTTGCACTTTTAGATTTGAGCAACATAAGATTCTCAAAATAGTCGATCTTTACCAGCTATTTTGTTTTGACAGATTTCTGCCACTATTTGTGTTTGCCTCTTGATCTCTTTCTTTTTGAGTTCTTTTGATTACGGAACTTTTGAGAGAAGTTGCTAGAGTAGCTAATGTTTTAATGGGTGCTATACTTGAGTTGAAACTGAACCAAAGAGTGGATCTACTATCTTGCATACACTAATGTTGCTAATAAGAATTGTGTGAAGTTTTGTATGAAGGAAGTTTTGAAGTGTAGGGAAAGGAAAATGATGAGATAAGTTGAAGTATGGACAAAAGCTCAAGCTTGGGGATGCCCATGTCACCCCAAGAAATATCCAAGAAGTACAAGCGTCAAAGCTTGGGGATGCCCCAAGGCATCCCTTCTTCATCAACAAAATATCAGGTCATCTTTCAAGACACTATATTTTGATTGCTTCGTATGCTATGCATTTTTCTTGGAGCATCTTTATTTTCGCTTTCAGTTTTCTTTTGTTTTGTTTTCTATAATAAATGGTTGGACCCCAACATATTTCTTTTGGAGAAGACACACTCCATTTACATTGCCTAGAACACTCTAGTTTTCACTTTTATCGTCAACGAGTGTTCTCTTTTTCTAGTACTGCGTTTAGCTTTCATTTTTCACCTTGATTTTTGTTCAGAACATATTAGTTATTTGTAGCTAGGTGTGTTTAGAACTCTGGTCTTTGTTGATTTTCATCTTTAAGAGTTGTTTCAAAAAAGGTTGATTGGTGTTGGAAAAGAGTAAGAAGTTTCATGCTTATAGTGGTACAAATAAGAGCTTGTTTAGACTCTGGCGTAGACTTTTGCATGTCATGCTTGATGCTATTTTGATTATATGCTTAGTGGTTATTGTTGTAGCATGACTTGTCTCAAATGACTGAGAGTGCTTAATGTGCCTTTGAAAGAATCATGCATTGTTTTTATTATATGGGAGCATATTATTGTGGTATTCTCCTTTGATGCTTTATTTGGGTTGACTTGGCGCATGCTCACACCATGTTTGACTACAAAACATTCGCGTCAAGCCTCTATGATCATTTGGTTTTTGACTTGTGATATCACTTTATGCTTTGGTTAATAATGTTTTGTCGCTATGCATGATTATGGCCGTTATTGCTCTCTTAGTTGGTCGCTCCCAATCTTTTGCTAGCCTTCATCTGTATTGAGAGGAGATACTTCTCGAGCATCCAACTCCCAACAACAAAAGTTTTTCCAAAGAGTCCACTACAAATTCCTATGCATGGTATTTCAAGCCATTCCAAGTAAATTTTCATGTGCTACCTTTCAAAAACCTTCAAAAACTTCTCATTTTGTGACACTATTTTTAGCTCATGGGGACGTAGTGGTCGGTTTTGCTATCTTCCATATTGTAACCTCTTTAAAAAAAAGGCACTCCTCCATGGTACGTGAAAGTTTGTGGGCACCTGAAGGATTCGGTTTACCCATGGATTGTGAAAAGAAAAGTGGGGAGGAGTGCAAAATTTTATAAAAGAGCATGTATATGCCAAATTCTCTCAACTTGTTTAGTATGGAAGATAGCAAGAACCCCATTGCCAGTCGTTGACAAGAACAACCACCTCTCAAAACAATTTTTATCTCCGTTTTACAAATGAAAAGCTCTAGCACATGCTAAATCCCTGCTTCCCTCTATGAAGGGCCTTTCTTTTACTTTTATGTTGAGTCTTCACCTTCTACCTTTATGCACCGTCTAAGAGAGCATAGTTGTCATTCTGAGTATAATGTGCATAGTCCCAAATTTTATTATTGATTGATGATTATGGTATTGCTCATTCTCAAATTATTTGTATCTAGTCGCCCTCTTAAACTTGAAGGTGTCCTATGCATTTATGTTTTCCTACTCCATGAGGGACCAGCTGAATACCACTTTGCTATGTTTTTCTATATGCTCGAAACAAACAAATGACTTTCAATGCATTATTATTCATGATCTTTTGTTTGTGTTACTTTTCATGTTATAACATGGTTGCTAAGTTCTGTTGTCAAGATTATATCTTTTATGCCCATGTTTAGAGTATTTTGATCTCAGCACTCAATGCTTTACATCGTTTTGATCAAGATTGTGTTGGTGCATGTCACCTAAAAAATTATTGTTTTGTTATCACTTACCTACTCGAGGACGAGCAGGAGTTAAGCTTGGGGATGATTGATACATCTCAAATGTAACTATAATTTTTGATGCTCCATGCTAGTTTATACATAATTTGCTTTGCGTTTTGTTGACACTTCGTGGCGTTTTTATGCATTTTCCGGAACTAACCTATTAACAAGATACCACAGTGCCATTTCCTATTTTCTGATGTTTTTGTGTTTTAGAAAAGTTACACAGGAAATATTCTTAGAATTGGACAAAACAGAAGCTAAAGTTCCTAATTACCTGACACGAAGACGGAGTCCAAAGGAGAGCCGGAGATGGACCAAGGGGCATCCACACCAGGTGGTGGCGTGGGCCACCCCTAGGCCGCGCCACCAGGTGGTGTGACCACCTAGTCCACCTCCTGACATCGCCCTTCCACCTATTTATTCCCTCCATCGAGAAAACCCTAAGGGCCCGAACACTTTTCTAGAAAACTTACTGTAAGCCGCCGCCGTCGTCGACGCGAGATCGGGAGGGTCCAGAAGCTCTTCCTGGCACCCTGCCGGAGTAAAGTCCAGAACGTGTCTGGTGTCTCCAGAACCTTTCCGATATTGCCCGGAACTTTTCCAGATACCTCCCTATGACTTCCAGTAATTCAAAATCTACCCCTAAGCATCATATACCCTTAAGTGTGACACTCTACAGGTTGAGGAATACTCCATACATGATCGAGACCCCTCTCCGATCAATGACCAACAATCAGTTCTAGAAAACCGTGTTGATCCCTATGCATTCCACGAAACACTTTGTTGATCCATAAACGCAGTGTCCCATTCCCTTTGTCATGTAATACTAGATCTTTTCCGAGGTCAGATCACCGATATCAATATATCATCTTCATACTCGTCTGACAAGTCTTTTAACTTGTCCATGACATTGCATCCTCCATGACATAGTCGCACGCTTGCAAACTCGTAGATGCAACTGTCACCGAGTGGGCCCAGATTATCTATCTGTCATGTGAATGGACAAATCCCGCTCTTGGTACACACGCCTCAACCTACTCCATTGGCATACCCAAGAGACACCTTTTCATTCACCCTATTACATGATGACGGTTGATGTAAATCAAAGCAGCCTCTAGATATAGTGATTATGTTGTGACCTCACGGTCTAAGGAACGGGTTACTTTGTTTCTTAGTTATATGCAATGTTGAACTCTTGCGACTGATCTAAATTGCATTAATAGTGCTTTGGGTGTGTGTCCATCATGTCAAAACATGACCTCAATGTTCATTGACGTATTTTCCCATGATCAGGAAACCTTGATCATCAGATGACACATGAGCTGGTTAACTAGAGATAACCAGGGACCTGTTTACTTATATGTCACCATGTACTAATGTTTTCACTTAATACAGTTATAGCATGACATATAATATTTATGAACAAATGAGATATGGCACAAAAATACACTTTATTATTTGCCTCTAGGGCATATCTCCTTCAGTGTCCCACTTACACTAGAGTACAAATAATCTAGTTTACATTTGGTAATGATCTAACACCGATCGAATGATGTTGTGGATCAAACTTTGCCCGTGGAAGAGGCTTCTTCAATGGGTCTACTAAGTTCAGGTATGTGTGTGCTTTGCAAACTCTAACTTTACCATCCTTTACATTATCTCTTATGACATGGTAATGCTGTAGTATATGTTTAACTACAGATTGAGCTCTAAACTCCTTGGTGTTGACGATAGCGGCCGTGTTGTCACACAAGATGTCCACAGGGTTGCTCATGCTCAGAAACACCCCAAGCTCGATGACAAACTTGCGTAGTCAAACTCCTTCATTAGCCGCTTTCGACGCGGCCATATACTCTGACTCCAATGTAGACTGAGCCACTAGATCTTGCTTGCAGCTCTACCAGCTCACCCCTCCTCCATTCAACATAAATACATATCCAATTAGAGACTTTGAATTGTCTGGATCGGTGTCAAAGCTACCATCAACATAACCTTTTATGCTGAGCTCCTCTTCACTTCCACTATACATGTGACGCCCCGCCTTTCGCTAAAGGCAGAACTCCTGTGTATCTGTGCCATTCCCTGGATCAGTAGATAGCACCACAGTACAAAATGAGAAATCATTGCAATAGCATCAATATTACAACATAAATCCAGTTACATAGGTCTTCTACCTTATGAGTACACAGCATAAAGCATAGATTGCAGTGAGCTTCCATCTTCATCAAGTGCCACAGGCAGACATGTTGGAATGTAAGCTCGAGATCCTACTCCTGGTTCCTTACTCGAAATAAAACCTGCACATTTGAATATGCAGCCCTAGAGGGGTCAGTACAATGATGTACTGGCAAATGACACTTATTTGGTGGTATTTTGTGGAAAGACTATACTACATGACATTTGGCTGGTGGATCTCATAGGCTGATTTGCATAAAGCCAATTTTATCCTATAATCCATTTTAATACTTTCTTTCAACAAATTTTATTTTTCAAGGGTCAAGACAACCCCCATACACCACATACTGGCCGGTATGTAGTTCTGGGCGAAACTCAACAAAGTTTGGAACCTCAGGCACCACCACCCCTCGGAGTGTATGGTCCTTAGTTCCTGCCTAAGGGTTTCTAGACAAATTTTAATAATTCAGAAATGGTGATGAGATTCTTCCGTACATTCCATGTCTAGAGACTCAATTGTCCATAACCGAGGACACGGCTAATCGATTAGTTTTAAACACCTTGCAAGGGTTGTGCACTTTCACCTTACGATTCATTTTATGCCCATACATAAAATGAAACGAGACCTTTTAGAAGAGAGGACAACTAACTGGGCAAGATCCGCTCCCAACCTATAATTCAGCTACCACCATCTTCTTGCCGACAAGTTGTACTCCCACATCTAATCAGTCAAGACAGAGCCCATAATGTCATAAGGCTGCACTGGAAGTACACTAAGCATGGAAGACATAGCCATCTCTTTGTTCCTGGGTGGCAAACCACAAGTGTACGCCCAGGCAGCAACTACACAACGTGTAGCCCTAGGTCGCCACTCAACATCGCCTCCATCATCAAACCAATCCACCCAGGTGTTTCATTTTAGTTGAAGTTCTTAGTTTGTCCACAAAACACTTTTTGCAAGTGATTAAAGCATGGCATCAATATTTTCAAGGTATTTAGCATCCTATCAGGTGGGGTTTGAGGGATTGCTACACACTACTAGGATCTAAGCATTTGATAAAACAGTTGAATAAATCACCTATCATGCATGCTACAAGAGGTGATTAAACTAATGCATAAGTAAAATGGGTAGAGGTTCATGTGTGTCACTTGCCTTTTTGAAGAATACGATCTTTCCACTTTTCTCAACTAAGCACGTAGCTCTTCGCACAAACTATAGCACAAGAAATAACATACCATAAACAATCCATACAAAATTAATCAAACAAACAAACAATTGAAAAGATGTTTGTTTAACAATTTAGATTTATTGAGATGTTATGATAGAAAGATATGGCAAAGGAAATATGAATTGTGAGATATGGATTTGAGAGCTTAGCTGGGGAAGATCAATATGATATGAGGGAGAATTGGGCTAAGCATAATATGATTGATAAAGTTTTTATACTTTATCAAAGCATATAGGAGTTTTAGGAATAGCTCATGTAAAATAAATTACACAAGAGTCAATTTGTGCAACTACAACACTATTGAGTAGATGTGACAACAATTACTCTTAAATAGTATATATTGCACTTAGGAACTAGGCTGGGTTTCAAGAATGCTTGAACTACTCAATTAGCATATTTGCAAGATGAATAGCTTAATACATGTGAACAGAACTAAGTAGGCATTGGATTGTGACAGTCAAGTGATTGGAAAAGATTGATCCTCCAAGATTACAATGTAATTAAAATAATCCTGGGCTTGGCATAGGCATGAATAGAGTTTAGAATAATCTCATGTGAATATATTCACATAGGTATAGAATAGTGCAACAGAACACTACTGAATAAAGTGTGACAACACTTATTCATAATAGTATAAGTTACACATAGGATTGGGTGTGTATGATTGATATTTGAGGACATGGTTCAAATGGTTCATTGATCAACATGGTGTATAACACATACTATGGTATGGGTTATAACAACTCCACATTAATAGGATCTAAGTTTGAGACGAATTCATATTCTACTCAAGTAGCACAATTGCAATTTGAGTACATATATGAATTAGACAAAAATATAATGAGTGAGATCTTTATGCTTTATTAAAGCATATTGAATCTTGGAACATCTCATGTGGGTAAACCACATAAGAGATAAAATAGTGCAATAGCAATACTATAGAATAAGTGTAACAACAATTATTCTTAAATAGTATATATTACACTTAAGCAATTGGTTAGGATTCTTATAACATTGAAGTACTCAATTAACTCAAATGCAAATTGAATAGTTCAATGCAAGGCTAAGATTGAGTAGACATGAGTAAGTGGCTATAGGTAATGGATATGTATAGATGATGTTTGAAAACATGGCTTAAGGTTCTTAATGAGTAAATGGGATTGGGTTAAGTACTATGATGTTGATTTGATCAATACCATAGTAGCAAAGGTAGAAACTAAGATTGAAAGTATCACACTTTACTCAAATGACACATTTATAATTTGAATAAGTGGGTACTATACAAGATAGGTCTAAGTGAATATGATCTTGATCAAGATATTGTTTAGATAGATATGACACTGGATTAGAGCGATCTCAAGATGATATTTGATAGCTAGGTATGATCATAGGGTTTTCTAAAGTAGAAGGAATCATTGATTGAAATAGAAATAGAATTAATCTATATAGGAATACTCAAATTCTCATATTAGAATTTGAATAATTGTGAAGTGGTTCAAGATATTATGGGCGCAATGCTACTGGATAGCTTGCAGTAATACAAAGTCACAGCAATTGGTTTCACTCCAAAATAAGTTATAGAATTTGAATTATCACCTAAATAGTGATTTGGACAAATTTGAATGCACAAAGTGTGTGCACGCATCAAATTTGGATTTTCTTGATCCTATGATGTTCTACAAGATGAGAGGATTCCAGAGACTACAAAATTGTAATTTTTGGACACTTGGTTCTAAAGATATGAATTAATCATGCTAACAGAGGGTTTGATTCCAATTTGAAAATAGTTTCAAATTGAACCCATAAAATATGGAGTTTTATTGTACTACTGGATTCTAGATGTTCTAAGGATTCCAACGGTATATCATTTGCAATTTTTGGACCTAGGGATTAAAAGATATGGATTTTACAAGATTCAATGGAATTCTGGTTTGAAATTCTAATTCGAATCTGTTTTATATCAGAGGCCGGCACGTGGCAGCTTTTTATTGGCTCGTACCGGTTTGGTCGGATCGACGTTTTAAGCCGTTGGATCTAAAGTGGATTGGGCGCACTGGATCGACCGGTACCGATTCGGTTAAGTGGATCTAACTAGACCACTGGATCACGATCGGACGGACGAGAGAGAGTGGGAAAAGTATCTCACCGGGTTAGGGTTCCGGTGAACTTCTCCGGTGAGGTCTGCGCACTGGAGGTGGTCGTCGGCGGCGCTTCGGTGATCCCGGTGATCAACGGCGAGGTGCACGGGGGGCGGTGAGACTCGGAGAACTCGCGTGCATGATCGGAGTGCCTCGGTGGGGTCTTCTGCGGCGTCTACACGCGGACGGAGGTCTCCAAGCGACGGCGGCTCCGGTCGTCTTCAAACGGTCGAGTTACTGCGAGAGAAAGAGAGGATTCGGTCTGACGAGGAGCGAAAAAGAGAGGGATGGAGATATGGACAAGTATCGGCGGCGCTCGACCTCTGGTTCGACGGCAGGGGCGCAAATTCTGGCGGCGGAGCTTCGGTTTCCGACGAGCAATCGTCCTGGATTGGCGGCAGTTCTTGGGGGAGGACGAAAGGGATATGGAGGAGGGGAGTACGTGCTTCTTATAGCCGTGGATTGATGGCCAATTACTTGCGCGAAATCAAGGGGGGGGCGTTACTCCGGCGAGGTTCCGTTACCAGTGAGAGGAAACGGCTGGAGAAGATGGTGCTGACAGGTGGGCTCCACCTGTCAGAGGGAGAGAAGAAAACTAAAGGGTACCGGTTCGGGTTTCCTTCCTGGGCTGGCTCGGCCGATTTGGGCCCCGGATCGGCCCAAGTGGGCTGGCCTCTTCCTTTCTTCTTCTTTTTTTGTTCTGATTCATTTTCCATTTTCTGTTTTTCTCTTTTCTTTATAACTTTTGCATTTTGGCTCCAAACAGATTCAAACAACTTTGTAAATTTTTCTAAAATTCTAAGTATCAAAGTGGGACAGTAAGAAACAGGTTTTTAAAATAAAATAGGACTTTCCAATAAAACTTTATGAACTTGGCAAAAAGGACTTTGCTTGCATAACAAAAATAGAACTAGGGTTTGAGAATAAAATCCGTTGAAATAAGAGATAATACTTTATAAAATAATGTTTGAAATTATCTTTCAAACTTAGTTCTTTAAAATACAATCTTTACTAAATAAAATACATTTGTGATTCACTCCTTTGCAAGCAAGCTTGCATAGGTTTGAATAAGGTATGCAAAATAGTATTTTGGTACTTGATCTTTCTCAAAGAAGTTCTTCAAGAAAATAATAGAAAGTTTAAAATAGTTTTCTAATAAAGCTTTCAAATAGACTCACAAAAATTTAAATCCCAGTGAAAAATCAATCAACACAACAAGACAAAAACAAAAAATTTCCCCCAAAATTTGATAAAATCTTGGGATGTTACAATACACTAGAACAATGTCCTTCGTATTTCTTAAATACTTCAGGATATATTTAACGACAGTCCAATGACTCATACCTGGGTTATTTATATAGCGGCTTGTCAAGCTAAGAGCCAATGCTACATCATGTCTAGTACTTTGCATAGAATACATGATGGAGACTATGGGAGAGGCATAGGGGATGTTAGACATCTCACTTATCTCCTTTTGTGTTAGTGGGCCTTGAGTTACACTCAATGACGTTCCCTTAACTATTGGCAAATTTCCCTTCTTGGAATTTTCCATTTTGAACCTCTTCAGAACCTTGTCAAGGTAAGTACTTTGACTCAACTCTAATAGGCACCTAGATCTATCTCTATATATCTTAATGCCTAATACGTATCCAGCTTCACCCATATCTTTCATTGAAAAGTTGTTGTTCAAGTATTCCTTCACACTGTTAAGCATTTGCACATCATTCCATATCAGTAATATGTCATCCACATATAGTACCAGGAATGAAACTGAGCTCCCACTTATCTTCTTGTAAATGCAGGACTCTTCGGTGTTCTGAACAAATCCAAAATCTTTGATGACTTCATCAAAATGAAGATTCCAGCTTTGAGATGCTTGCTTTAGTCCATAGATGGACCTTTAAAGCTTGCATACCTTATTAGTATCCTTAGGATCGACAAAACCCCATTTGTACCATGTAAAATTCCTCTGCAATGTTGCAATTTAGAAAGGCGGTTTGGACGTCCAACTGCCATATTTCATAGTCGAAATAAGAAGCAATAGCTAATAAAATCCGAATTGACTTTAGCATCACTATGGGAAAGAATGTCTCATCGTAGTCAACTCCTTGAATTTGTTGGAAACCTTTTGTGACAAGCCAAGATTTGTAGACGGTTACATTACCATTTGCGTCAGTCTTTTTCTTAAAGATCCACATATTCTCAATGGCCTTGCGGTCGCTGGGAATATATACGAAGGTCCATACTTGGTTGTCATACATAGACCTTATTTCGGATATCATGGCTTCTAGCCATTTCTTGAACTAGGGGACTTCCATCGCTTCTGTGTAGGTAGCAAGTTCATATTGGTCAGTCAACATGACTGAGAGTACATGATTCCCAAACCACTCTAGGGATTTGTGGACTCGTGCAGACCTGCGCTTAGTTTTCTCAACGAGATCACCCTGATTTTTATCAGGCGCCCCTTCTTCCTCTTTGATGGAGGGCACATAAGGAACTGCTTCCGTTTCGCTACTTGGTATTTCGAGAGAGGATTTGTCGATCTCATCAAGCTCAACTTTCCTTCCACCCACGTCTCTCGTGAGAAACTCTTTCTCAAGGAACTGTCCAGTCTTGGCAACAAAAGTCTTGCCTTTGGCCGGATGGTAGAAGGTATACCCAATGGTTTCCCTTGGATATCCTAGAAAGATGCATTTTTTTGACTTAGTTTCGAGTTTGTCAGGCTGTAACTTCTTTACATATACCTCACAACCCCAAACCCTAAGAAACGACAACATAGGCTTCTTGCCATGCCATAGCTCGTATGTTGTTGTCTCCACGGACTTGGATGGCACCCTATTAAGAATGAATGCAACAGTTTCTAACGCATAACCCTAAAACAATATTGACAAGTCAGAGAGAGACATCATGGACCTTACACTATCGAGCAAAGTGCGATTACATTGCTCAGACACACCGTTACGCTGTGGTATTCTGGCTGGCGTATGTTGTGGCACAATTCCACATGCCTTGAGATGTGCCTCAAACTCGAAGCTCAGATACTCATCCCCTCGGTCAGAATGAAGGTGCTTGATCTTTCTATCGAGTTGATTTTCGACCTCTTTCTGAAATTCCTTGAACTTTTCAAAGGTTTCATACTTATGCTTAATCAAATAGATATACCCATATCTACTCAAATCATCAGTAAAGGTCACAAAGTAATGATAACCATTGTGCTTAGCGATGCACATTGGTCCACACACGTCCGTATGTATGTTTCCCAAAAGGTCGGTCGCTCGTTCAACAATCCCAGTGAACGGAGTCCTAGTCATTTTCCCTAAAAGTCATGGCTCGCATGTATGAAAGGAATCAAAATCCAATGAGTCTATAAAACCATCATTATGGAGATTCTTCATGCACTTCACGCCAATATGACCAAGACGGCAATGCCATATGTATGTGGCATTATCATCACTATGCTTGCATCTCTTGACATCCACACTGTTAAAATGTGTAACAAGATTCAAAATATATAAACCATCACGATCAGACCCATGAACATAGAAAACACCATCTTTAGAAATGGAATAACCTTTTATTACAGACTCAAAATGGTATCTCTCGTCTTATCCGAGACCCACTCACAATATTCATGCTCAAAGCTGGAACGTAATAACATTTATTCAAAACTAATATCATCCCGGAGGGAAGCCGTAGATGCAGAGTGCATTCAGCCACGATGTCCACAATTTGACTGTTACCGACCCGCATTGTCACCTCATTCCTCTCCAAGTACCACTTATTCCCCAGATCCTGCTGAGAATGGCCAGGTGAAGACTAAGACTAGACCGGGGACACAGCTTAGTACTTAGTTTTAACACTCTACAGAGGTTGTGCACTTTCCCACAAGACTTAGTCAACCCCTTTTTCCATGATGCTCATTTTGCTCAAATGGCCAGGTGAAGACTAAGACAAGACCTTTCAGAAGCAATCCCTCAGACCAACCCCAACTCGCACCATCCTACAACCTCTGTCCGTCTGGCTGAGTTCTCGCAACTTAATTAGTCAAGACAGAGCCCATATGACTTGTGGCTGCACTAGAAGCTTCGCGAATTGAATATCTCCAATCTCTTTGTTCCTAGGTGGTCGTCCTTCGAGTGAGATATACGCGACCGCCATAGAGATGACTCTGGTATAACCACTCAACATAATCCATCACACAATTCCACCCAGGTGTTTCATTAACTTTGTTGTTTTCTTAGTATTTCCAAAATAGTTTTCATACTTAGTGAAACATGTGGAATCCCACCCACAAATTCTATAGCACAACTAAGCAATCTACACTTATGATGTTTCTTCTAACAGGATAATCAGGGATACCCTAAATAGGACATAGCAAGCACAATAATCTACACATGCATATTATTAAAAGAAAGGAAACACTAAATGCATAATAAAAACATTGGGAATTTTATGAACAAGAGTGACACTTGCCTTAGTAATTTGTAAAGATCGTACTTCTCTCAATAAACACGCATAGCTCTCATTTTAACTATAAGATAGAAAATTACACAACATAAACGCACACTCCAATAATACAAAAATCAAGCAAGGCACACAATTGTAAACATTTTTTTATTATTTTTATTTTAGTCTTCATCAATCTTATAGCTTAATGGGAAAGGGAGATATGGCCTGAGGCATGGCTTGCAAGATATGGCTTTGAATGGTTGAATGGCAAGGTAAATTACTTAAAAGGAAAAAGTGTTATCTAAGTATAATTAGAAAGAATTTGGTGAGACTACAAAGTATGGATAATTCGAATTGTAATTCACATGAGTCAAAATATGTTAAACATCATACCATTGTGCTGAGCGTGGCAACACTCATCAAATAGCACCAGGTACACATGGGTTGGTTAGGAACTAAAGATTTGTTAAATTACTCAAATAGCTCAACTGCAATTTGAATAACTTACTAGGAAAATAGGATTAATATTTGAATGATGTTGGAAGGTGTGGGGAAAATGTCTAAAGGGTTCTTATGGATAGATAGTATCATATGGATAAATTTAGTGATAGGAATGAAGCCCGAATAAAAGATAGATTTAAGTCTATAGTGAAAATACACAAATTCTCATATTTTAATTTGAATATATGTAAAGTTGTTAAAATATTATATACAGTTATGCTACTGGACAGAGGACATCAACCCCTTTCATTTGCAAAAAGATTCATTTAAAAAGGATTTACGGACAGCAAAATATGTCCATAAAAAAGTTTGCTCTCAAATTTTAAATCAAACAGATTCGAGAATATACAAGTTAGATATTATGATTCTAATGGATAGATAATTACAATATGAATCCAACGCAAAAAGAATCAATTGATTTGGAGGTACAGATCATGAGATATGAATTTTCAAAGTTCATAGCATTTTCTGCCCAAAAAATCCGAAAATGGCTATGGCTTGACACATGGTCGATTCTGGTTGGCTGATACCCATTTGGTAAGTGATCTAATTAAAGCTGCTGGATCGAGATCGTGTGGATCAGGAAGGTTCACCAGAGAAACTCACCGGGAATGTCTCCAGAAACACGTGCACGGCGGCGCCGGGCTCGGTCTGGTCCTTCCCGTCGATGTGGAGGTCGGGGAAGACGTGGACGACGTAGAGAACTTCGAGGCGAAGACTATGGAGATCTTCCAGATCCTGGGTAAGGCTCTTGGCGGCGGCTGCGAGCAGATGGAGCTAGGATGGTGTCGAGCGGTGCAGCTAACGACGACGATAAGATGAACGACCATGTCCTAGAGGTAGGAAACAGTGAGAGGAATCTACTGTGAAAGTAAACCAAGCTAGATATCAATGTACAGAACGTACCAGCGCGATGAACACGACAAGATCTGAAATAAGACGTTGTTGACACGGGATGTGTAGGCCTCCATTGAAGAAATTTTGTAAAGTAAATTGGAGGAGAAGATCAAGGGGTGCACGCTGCTTCTCTCGGTTTGTACTACATGATATGTGTGAGACTGATACTCCATATGTTACTCCCTGACCCAACATGATGCACTACGTGGAAGGCCAACGAAGGACTTGGGTAACTGCTGATATGAAGACTGCACAACACCAATGATACATTGAGGAAGTGGAAATGAGAACATGGAACAATGAACACAGTAATAGAATAGATCACCAATAATTCTAGTTATAGAACCAACGGTATCGTAATAATCTAATGATCATACCAAAATGGGGTATAACCATACTAGATTGTTAGTGTTTGATCTAGTTTGTTGGATGTGTTGAATGATTGTGAGATGTTTGTAAGATGAATTGCCTTGATCTGCTGTGTTTGGGTAGGAATCTTCTTTGGATCCCTTCTATCTATTCTCATCTATGCTAAGCCCTAAAACTATCGTAAACTCAAACAGATGCATGCTCAGTGCCAGAACGATCACAAGAACCCTCACATGGAGATAGCAATGCAACGAATGGTAGAAGCACATACTGAAATGACTCTACTAATGACCCAGAATATGATCAACTGCAATAGCAAAATTTACCCCTAGGAATGCAGCAATTACAGGATGATCATTCTCGAATAGTACAAATGATGTCCCAGATTTTGGTTAGTACTAATAACAACCTGCCACAAAATGATCATGGTAACAAGGAACCAGGAGATGATGCTGAGACAAAACTGCGAGCTTGCAAGATCTGTTGGGAACTAGAACACATGTCTAAGGAATGTCATGAACAGTCCCCTAACTGTGATACGAGCCATCTGATTGAGGATTGTCCCATGGCCCAGGTTACTTGTTTGTTGTGGTGACCCAGCATACCACTTCATGTTGTAGTACGCAAGTCGTTGACATAACACTCGTGAAGTACCATTTCACAAATATTACATCCCTGAGAGTGGTACAACAGAAACATAGCGGTCTTTATTCAAGCACTAAATATTACAACCATAATTGTACAAAGAATTCTAGTTCCTCCTAAGTCCAAAGAGGAACACTAGCAGATTCTAACTTAATACTACAAACCTTAACTAAAACAGAAAGGAGTAAACTAAGCATGTTGCTCTACTCAAGTCGCTTTATTCTGTAGGGTTCGTTGCGACTTAAGTTACTACACTACAGTTCTAGTTGTCGGTCTCCTCCTTGTTTCCTTTGCTGGTAGCATAGGCGATGGTGTAGTCCATGCCTTCAACTCCTCCGGATAGGTCCGGCTCCTCGTAGTAGACTTCTTCAATGTCTTCCGAGGCTCCTTCAGTCTCCTCGTGCTAGTCCTTTGAGTCTAAGCAAGGGTTAAGAGGGAGTGGGGTGAGTAACGAGCGTTACCTAGCAAGTTCATTTAAATGGATAGTTGTGTTTGATGCACTAGCTATGACCGTGGACTCAAAAGTCCTAGGTCAAATGCAAGTTTTCATAACCATTTCTTCAAAGGTTGATTTTATTCAGAAAACTATAAATGCTCGTCAGTCTTCACTGGTTGATTAGAGCTTCGATGGGCTCCTTTCCTGCCGCGCTCGTAGCTCCTTCCTAGAATAGGGAGTATCTTGATACTTTTTTTACACTTTATAGAGGTGGTCACTTGTACCCATAAGAGATCAAAGCGTTGCTGCATGACCCGGTGTACTTTACGGTCCATACTTCCTTGGTATGGGCCCCAGTCGGTGATCCAAGCCAATCACGGTCCTCCTCCACGACCCCGCATACCCACCCATTATGTAATTACCGATAAGAGCCTTTTCTCTTTACTGGCCCTGGCATTAGGTTTTATTCTCCCATTTTTGGGTTCTTACCGTTACCAGCTTAATTACAATCCATCATAGCGCAATTAGGAAGTCTGTCCCCCTCTATATCCATAGATAGTCTGGCAGGAATCCCACATCCTCCCTATACTCTATAGATAGACTCGGCTGGACAACCCTCTACTACCGATCCATTGATATGCGAGAGGAAGTTGGTACAGCTGACTTCTTCGTCCCATTCCAGATCTTATGGTTGACCGTGAATTATGATGCTAGAATCACTGGCGACATTTGTTATTAGTCCTAGGTGAACTTTCCAGTTGCAGTGGAACCTCCACCATACTCATACCATGTTCCCACTACCCACCATCCTAGGGCAATAACCATTCCGGTCGAAACCACAATTCATATTCGTTAGTAAAACAGAATCTTTTTACTTTAAATGCAGTAGTGATATAACTTTGCAAGTAATTTGATACTAATACTCAAAAGGTATGTGCAAGAGTGAACTTGCCTGCAAACAGCAAGGTAGTGCAGTAGGATGTGTTGAAGTGACCCGGGACCTCGGGTTCTGGAAAACAACATCATTGTCCGATAAGGGCAATGGTTAAAATTCAAATAATGATATGCCCTTTTGAGAGTGTGTGATTTAATTATAACCCCATGTGGTGATTTATTAATAAGTGAATATACTCTTTATTATAAATTTACTAGAGTATATATTAGGTTAAATTCATTCAAGAATTTAGAACATTAATTCTTGAATGAAGTTCCTTTATTTTAATCTCAAAATTATCTGGGTTCTTTAATTTATTATGACTTTAAACTTTCTTATAAATTTTCCTAGGAGTTTTTCTTTTCAAAAAATGTTATGATTCTGTAGTGATCTCACCTTTTAAAGATGACGATCCCTGTGCTTTTTAGTGCTAGCCCCTGGATCAACGCTAGCACACACAGTTTAAGATGTAATATCAAGAAATAAGGGTCATTATATTACATCACATGATCTAGCAATTACATAAAGAACTTTACAATGCTCATAGCATAAAGCTTTCAGAGTTTACAATGAAATCAAAAATAGCATGGAGTCCTTCTTCTTCATGTGCCACAGGCGAACATGTTGCGGATAGACTCGTAACCCTGTCATACCTTTCTTATCGTCAAAACCTACAACATAAAACGTTGCAGCCACAAAGGGTCAATACATTTGAATTGTATTGGAAAGATGTCACTTTTTGGTGGACACAAATGGAGCCTAACACTTACATGAATATTTGGCTAAGTGGAGCTTTAGGCTAAGCTTGTAGAAAAGCAATTGTTTATCCTACTTTTCAAAAGATCTCATTTTTCTTTTAAAGCACTATTGGACACACTGGAATCCACCAGGTGCTCCTAGTTAATTATGCACACATAGGAATCCACCCGGTGTACATAATTATGATCACACAACAATCCCTTGTTAACCACTCAAGTTTTAATTTAAAGAAGTTGGGATGAGGAGATCCTTGAACAGCTTCAAAATCATGTCGCTCAGAATTGTCCATAACTGGGGACACGGCTAAGTACTTAGTTTTTAACCCTCTGCAGAGGTGGTACACTTTTCCCACAAGACTCAGTCAACCTCTTTTGCCATGATGCTCATTTTGCTCAAATGGCCAAGTGAAGACTAAGATGAGACTTTTCAGAAGCAATCCCTCAGACCAACCCGGACACATTCCATCCTACAAATCACTACCACCCTCTATCCGTCTGGCTGAGTTCTCGCAACTTAGTTAGTCAAGACAGAGCCCATATGACTCATGGTTGCACTGGAAGCTTCACGACTTGAATGTCTCCAATCTCTTTGTTCCTGGGTGGCCGTCCACAAGTGAGATACACACGACCGCCACAGAGATGGCTCCGGTGTAACCACTCAATATAAATCCATCTTACCAATTTCCACCCAGGTGTTTCATTAACTTAGTTGGTTTCTTAATTTTTGCAAAACATAGTTTTCAAACTTAATAAAAGAACATGTGGAATCCCAACCACGAATTCTATAGCACAACTAAGCAATCTACACTTACGGTGTTTCTTCTAACAGGGTAATCAGGGATATCCTAAATAGGGGATAGCAAGCCTAACAATCTACACATGCATATTATTAAAAGAAGGGAAACACTACATGCATAGTAAAACATCATTGGGAATTTTATGAACAAGAGTGACACTTGCCTTAGAAATTTCTGAAGATTGTACTTCTCTTAATCAACACACGTGGCTCTCCGTACAACTATAATATAGAAAGTAACACAACATAAACACACCATTCAAGCAATATAATCAAACAATACAACAAAAGTGTTTATTTGTTCTAGCTTAGTTTTGATTTGTCTTAGTGATGAAGTTGACTTGATATGGATGGAGAGAATGGTTAAGTCAAAGACTTCAAAGGATTGATGGGGGTTTTCTAGATTGTTAAGAGGTGTCAAACACTTAGTAAAAATAGCTTCAAGGAGATTCTTAGGCTTGGTTTGAGAAGTTGGATGAATAATTTCTAAGTCATGAAGTCTAACACTTTCATCTTCTTGACTTGGTCTATCTTCTCTTGATTTTCTTGTCTTTCCTTCATCTCTTGTCTTCTCTTCATCTTCTTCTTTTTCCTTCAACTCCTTGTCTTCTCTTCAACTTCTTCTCCATGGTATTGATATGGGAAAACTTCTATGTCGTAGTGTTGGAGGGGGTAGTCAAAATACTTAGAAGAATTTTGGGTAAGAGGGGATTGATAGTTTTGCACTTGGGCAAGAATAGACAGTAGATTTTTACTAAGTCATGGTAGGTTTGATGTGTTCATTAGGGCTTAGGATTATTCACACCTTTTCAAAGTGGAACAAAGTCAAATAGCACAAAGTGCATGATAGCAATTAGGAATTTGATATTTTGCAAGGTGCTTAAACTCAACTATAACTTGCAAAAAGATGAACTCGTGGAGTTGACATTTGGATAAGTGTGAAAAGTGTGTGAGAAGTATTTTGGTGGTTTTCTATTATCAAGATAATCAATTTTGCAAAAGGAATTATGCCTAAAATATTTCTAGAATTAAATCTAGAGGAAAAATACTCAAATCCTCATTTGAATTTGAATACTTGATAAAATTGGTCAAAATAATTTGTGCAATGGTTCTACTGGATAGAGGACAACAATATGATCCTACTGCAAAAAGAATCAACTGAAAAGGATTTATAGAATTTGAACTATATTAAAAACACTCAAACTCACATATTTAAATTTGAATATTTTCAACTAGTTCAAAAGACAAATTTTATTACAGAATAGTGTTCTACACATTTTTAGGAATCCAGGGACATATTAATTGCAATTTTTGGATCTACAGAACAAAAGATATGAAATTTTGAAGGTTAGACTATTTTCTGAGATTTTAAAACGAAATTGAACCGGGCTTATCCAGAGAAGCACACGTGCGGGCTTCTGATTGGCTCGTACCGGTTCGCCGAGATCATGGTTTGCCGCTGTTAGATCTTCATAAAAACCTACGGTCGAGATCTGACTGGTTCACGGCTCAGAGGGCGGCTCGGCTGGCGGCTAGGCGTTTGGCTTGGCTCGGCTCGATCTAATCTGGGTCGTTGATGCGAGATCCAGTGACAGGGAGTGGGAGGGGTGAGCTCACAGTGCAGCTCAGGTCGTCGGAGATGGACGACGCGACAACGATGGTTCTATCGAGGATAGAGGTGGTGCTACAGGTGTTTCGGGGCCTGAGGAAGATGTCAACGAGAATCAGCAGTAGGAGGGGAACTCGAAGGAGATCTTGGGAGGGTCCGAAGTGGCTTTGGTCAATGGAGGAGTGCGGACAGAGTTACAGACGGCGGCGAGGTCCGGGCGATGGTGAGTTCGTAGATTTGCCTCGTAGTAAAAACCAAAACTGGATCAAGGAGATGCGCACGTGCATGATACGGAGAGGGGAACCAAATTTGGGAGTCGTGGACTTACGGTGTTGTCGGATTTGATGACGAACAGTGGCGGTAGCAGTGGTTTTCCGACGAGCAATTTCTCGGCGGCCTGTCGATGATTTCAAGAATAGGCAAAGGGTGTCGACGGCGGAGAGGCTGGGCTATTTATAGCCGGGTTTGCTTGGGGGGGTCGACGGCGGAGAGGCTGGGCTATTTATAGCCGGGTTTGCTTGGGGGACGGGCTAGGGTTCGAGGTAGGGGCGCGATCGGATGGCTCGGGAGAGAAGCCGTGCCGGGGAGGAGTTCCTGGTGCGAGGTGGAAGATGACATGTGGGCCAGGGCGGTTAGTGGCTAGAGAGGGGGTCTGACGGGCGGGGCCCGGACGTCAGCGGGTGGAGGTGAGGAGCTCGAGTACCGATTCGGGTCTGGCCATAGTTGGCCTCGGGCCTCTTCTTCGGCTGGGCCGAACGGTTCGCCCCGGCTTCTTTTATTTTTTTTGTTCTTTTCTCTTTTTCCTTTTTCTGAATTCTGTTTTATTTCATAACTTTTGCAAATATGCATCAATTCAATTCAAGCCACTTTCAAGAATTTTCTAAAATTCTCAGCAATGTTTTAAACCAGTAATTAACAAGTTTTCAAAACAAAACATGATTTCCCTTGATAAATCTTAAATAAGCCAAATAGTTTTGCTTGCATAACATGAGATAGAAATAAAGTTCCAAAAATAATTCTTTTTAGAAATAGGAAAAAATACTGTATGAAAATAATGTTTAAAATCACTTCCAGATTTAGTTTTGAAAATGCAATCCTTTCCTAAACACAACCCCATTGGTGATTCATTCCTTGCAAGCATAACTTGCATAAGTTTGAATAAGAAGTAGAAAATAGCATTTTTGAATTCTTTCATTTTCTCAAAGAAGATCTTTAAGAAATATTAGGGAGTTTGAAAAGGTTTTTGAAATTAAGCTTATAAATAAATTCAAAAAGTTTTAAATCTTTGTGAATTTCCAATAAACACAAGCAAAACAAAACAAAAATTCCCCCAAATTTGATAAAATCTTGGGATGTTACAGACTACCACCATTAAAAGAAATCTCGTCCCCGAGATTGGAGATGCTAGAAAGAAAGTAAGTATTGGGTTACCTAGGTGGCTACCACCCTTAAAAGAAACTTTTGTAGGTGGTCTAGATCTTCGGTTTAATCAGAAACACCTTGGTGTTGACTTGGCACTGGGTCATCTTTTGACTTGACACTGGGTCGTCCTTTGAATCCCTAGATGGTCTTCATCTTCATTTCCCATAGGTGGGTGTCTATTCACAAGCTTGGGTATCAATCTTACTCAAGGGTTGCTTGGGCAATACCTTGCTCCCTTGTAGAGCTTCTATCCGGCGGGGTAGTTATTGAACTACCTTGGACACTGAGGAGTCACTCTTTGGTTCTGTTGAACTACTTTGGGTACTGAAGAGTCACTCTTTGGGTCAATCAGAAGACCAAGTTAAGGGGTCTCCTGTCTTTATTTCATCCTCTCAGTCGACATCCTTGGTGGTCCTTTATCTTATAGTTCATTCCTTTGTAAGCACTTTTGGTTCCAACGGAGTTATCCAGGTTGGCAAAACATCTTCCATTGCAAGTCTTCTTCAACGGTAAGCTTGTGGTTCATCCTCACCGGATTCCTATGTTTTGGCAACACTTGCCTTTTATAAGGGTATAGTATCTTATCCTCCTAAGGTTCAGGCTTAACGACATCGTCTCTCTTGTAGGTATGTCACTTAAGATTTACCATTCCTCGTAACAAGAGCAAACAATATGAGTGATCATCATGGGGGCCAATCCATGTCGCACCCAATCATTACCTTGTATTTGGTTTGGTGCATCTCGCATTCTAACTCTTGGTCATCCTCACTAGTTTTGACAAAAGATTCTATGGATATTGAATCCATGTTTCAATTCATGTTAAGGATTTTAGAAAATAAATCTATCAATCCTTAGCTAGTGGTTTGCGTAAACTCTCATATGACAAAATCTCTTAGCTTGCAGATCCTTCGGTTTTGCCATATCTTGTTCTATGCTTCCTATTCTTGATACTGAGCTTCTTAGCTGGAGCTGTCAATGTTGTTGTCTTCATGGAGGCTTGTCAAGAAAACACTTGTTTGGGTTTGAATAAAGACGAGAATAGATAGAAAGAGTCTAAAGAGGAACCCTACCCATACACAAAAGTTCGAAGGCAATTCACCTTACAATCAAAATCTAACAAGCATTCATCACATCAAACAACATGGTTCAACCACAAACAACTAGTATGGTCATACCACAATTTGATATCATCATAACGTATTACGATGTCGTTCTTACATAGATCTTAAATGGAGGTCCAACTAGGGTTTTTTGGATGTCTTCCAGGTAGTAGTCTACTCTTTTCATCTTTGGGTTCCTTCTAGGTGTTGTGCAGTCTATACTTGAGTCTTCCTCCAAGCTCTTTGATAGCTTCCATGTAGTGCTTCTTGCAGAGTCGAGGAATAATATATGGAGCATCCGTCTCTTCTTGATGTTTTTATGAGATATGAACTCTAAAGAAAGAGGAATATTTTTGAAGATGAAGTAGATGGGAATGGAAGAAGTTAAAATTGCAAACACCCCTTTAATAAAAACTAAATTAGTTAGATTTTTCATCCTAGGGTCTTTCATCTCTCTCATCTTCTTGTGCTTCTCTTGAACATGAACTTATCTTCTTGCTCCTAGAATATCGTATCCTTCAGTTGGGCAAGTAGCTCATCATTTGCTAAGTAGCTCGTTGGTCCTATTGTTATCAAGATCCTTCGAAAGAGTTTCTAAGTCCTAGAACTATTGATGCATAGACTCTTTCTTCTAGACTTCTTCAATTTGCTTCCTTTGATGATAGAGGTGGGTGGATCTTGAAGTCCTTTGAGGTGTTGAAGTTGAAGCTCTTCGTCTTTGAGTTGAAAATGAAGAGAAGTAGAGACAAAAATGACCAAGGGAAGAGTTTACGAGGGAATGAGTGTGTAAATTTTTAATTTAGAAATAAAAGCAACTCCTATATTTGTAAGGGGTTTTTGTCCAATCCTAGGGTCACGAACCTAAGGGCAACATAATGCTCTGATACCATCTGTAGTGATCTCACCTTTTAAAGATGATGATCCCTATGCTTTTTAGTGCTAGTCCCTAGATCAACGCTAGCACACACAGTTTAAGATGTAATATCAAGAAACAAGGGTCATTATATTACATCGCATGATCTAGCAATTACATAAAGAACTTTACAATGCTCATAGCATAGAGCTTTCAGAGTTTACAATGAAAGCAAAATAGCATGGAGTCCTTCTTCTTCATGTGCCATAGGCAAACATGCTGCGGATAGACTCGTGACCCTGTCGTACCTTTCTTATCGTCAAAACCTGAAACATAAAATGTTGCAGCCACAAAGGGTCAATACATTTGAATTGTATTGGCAAGATGTCACTTTTTGTTGGACACAAATGGAGCCTAACACTTACATGAATATTTGGCTAAGTGGAGCTTCAGGCTAAGCTTGCAGAAAAGCAATTCTTTATCCTACTTTTCAAAAGATCTCATTTTTCTATTAAAGCACTATTGGACACACTGGAATCCACCAGGTGCTCTTAGTTAATTATGCACACACAAGAATCCACCAGGTGTACATAATTATGATCACACAACAATCCCTTGTTAACCACTCAAGTTTTAATTTAAAGAAGTTGGGATGAGGAGATCCTTGAACAACTTCAAAATCATGTCGCTAAAAATTGTCCATAACCGGGGACACGGCTAAGTAGTTAGTTTTTAACCCTCTGCAGAGGTGGTGCACTTTTCCCACAAGAGTCAGTCAACCTCTATTGCCATGATGCTCATTTTGCTCAAATGGCCAAGTGAAGACTAAGACAAGACTTTTCAGAAGCAATCCCTCAGACCAACCCAGACATGTTCCATCCTACAAATCACTATCACCCTCTGTCCGTCTGGCTGAGTTCTCGCAACTTAGTTAGTCAAGACAGAGCCCATATGACTCATGGTTGCACTGGAAGCTTCACGACTTGAATGTCTCCAATCTCTTTGTTCCTGGGTGGCCGTCCACAAGTGAGATACACACGACCGCCATAGAGATGGCTCCGGTGTAACCACTCAACATAAATCCATCTTACCAATTTCCACCCAGGTGTTTCATTAAATTAGTTGTTTTCTTAGTTTTTGCAAAACATAGTTTTCAAACTTAATAAAAGAACATGTGGAATCCCAACCATGAATTCTATAGCACAACTAAGCAATCTACACTTACGGTGTTTCTTATAACAGGGTAATCATGGATATCCTAAATAGGGGATAGCAAGCCTAACAATCTACACATGCATATTATTAAAAGAAGAGAAATACTACATGCATAGTAAAACATCATTGGGAATTTTATGAACAAGAGTGACACTTGCCTTAGAAATTTCTGAAGTGTACTTGTCTTAATCAACACACGTGGCTCTCCGTACAACTATAAGATAGAAAGTAACACAACATAAACACACCATTCAAGCAAAATAATCAAACAATACAACAAAAGTGTTTATTTGTTTTAGCCTAGTCTTGATTTGTCTTAGTGATGAAGTTGACTTGATATGGATGGAGAGAATGGTTAAGTCAAAGACTTCAAAGGATTGATGGGGGTTTTCTAGATTATTAAGAGGTGTCAAACACTTAGTAAAAATAGCTTCAAGGAGATTCTTAGGCTTGTTTTGAGAAGTTGGATGAATAATTTCTAAGTCATGAAGTCTAACACTTTCATCTTCTTTACTTGGTCTCTCTTCTCTTGATCTTCTTGTCTTTCCTTCATCTCTTGTATTCTCTTCAACTGCTTATTTTTCCTTCAACTCCTTGTCTTCTCTTCAACTTCTTCTCCATGGTATTGGTATGGGAAAACTTCTATGTCATAGTGTTGGAGGGGGTAGTCAAAATACTTAGAAGAATTTTGGGTAAGAGGGGATTGATAGTTTTGCACTTGGGCAAGAATAGAGAGTAGATTTTTACTAAGTCATGGTAGGTTTGATGTGTTCATTAGGACTTAGGATTATTCACACCTTTGCAAAGTGGAACAAAGTCAAATAGCACAAAGTGCATGATAGCAATTAGGAATTTGATATTTTGCAAGGTGCTTAAACTCAACTATAACTTGCAAAAAGATGAACTCGTGGAGTTAACATTTGGATAAGTGTGTGAGAAGTATTTTGGTGGTTTTCTATTATCAAGATAATCAATTTTGCAAAAAGGAATTATGCCTAAAATATTTCTAGAATTAAATCTAGAGGAAAAATACTCAAATCCTCATTTGAATTTGAATACTTGATAAAATTGGTCCAAATAATTTGTGCAATGGTTCTACTGGATAGAGGACAACAATATGATCCTACTGCAAAAAGAATCAACTGAAAAGGATTTATAGAATTTGAACTATATTAAAAACACTCAAACTCACATATTTAAATTTGAATGTTTTTAACTAGTTCAAAAGACAAATTTTATTATAGAATAGTGTTCTACACATTTTTAGGAATCCAGGGACATATTAATTGCAATTTTTGGATCTACAGAACAAAAGATATGAATTTTTGAAGGTTAGACTATTTTCTGAGATTTTAAAACGAAATTGAACCAGGCTTATCCAGAGAAGCACACATGTGGGCTTCTGATTGGCTCGTATCGGTTCACCGAGATCATGGTTTGCCCCTGTTAGATCTTCACAAAACCTACGGTCGAGATCTGACTAGTTCATGGCTCAGAGGGCGGCTCGGCTGGCGGCTAGGCGTTTGGCTTGGCTCGGCTCGATCTAATCTGGGTCGTTGATGTGAGATCCAGTGACAGGGAGTGGGAGGGGTGAGCTCACCGTGCGGCTCAGGTCGCTGGAGATGGATGACGCGACGACGATAGTTCTGTCAAGGATGGAGGCGGCGCTACAGGTGTTTCGGGGCCTGAGGTAGTCGTCGACGAGAATCAGCAGTAGGAGGGGAACTCGAAGGAGATCTTGGGAGGGTCCGGGTCTGTCGATGATTTCAAGAAGAGGCAAAGTGGGTCGACGGTGGAGAGGCTGGGCTATTTATAGCCGGGTTTGCTTAGGGGATGGGCTAGGGTTCGAGGTAGGGGCGCGATCGGACGGCTCGGGAGAGAAGCTGTGCGGGGGAGGAGTTCCTGGCGCGAGGTGGAAGATGACATGTGGGCCAGGGCAGTTAGTGGCTGGAGAGAGGGTCTGACGGGCAGGGCCCGGACGTCAGCGGGTGGAGGTGAGGAGCTCGGGTACCGATTCGGGTCTGGCCATAGTTGGGCCTCGGGCCTCTTCTTCGGCCCCGACTTCTTTTATATTTTTTTGTTTTCTCTTTTTCCTTTTTCTCAATTCTGTTTTATTTCATAACTTTTGCAAATATGCATCAATTCAATTCAAACCACTTTCAGGAAATTTCTAAAATTCTCAGCAATGTTTTAAACCAGTAATTAGCAAGTTTTCAAAACAAAA
Organism: Dactylis glomerata; assembly: GCA_007115705.1. Taxonomy (NCBI): domain Eukaryota; kingdom Viridiplantae; phylum Streptophyta; class Magnoliopsida; order Poales; family Poaceae; genus Dactylis; species Dactylis glomerata. The sequence continues at coordinate 11,953,968 of QXEO01000531.1, forward strand.
CATGATTTCCCTTGATAAATCTTAAATAAGCCAAATAGTTTTGCTTGCATAACATGAGATAGAAATAAAGTTCCAAAAATAATTCTTTTTAGAAATAGGAAAAAATACTGTATGAAAATAATGTTTAAAATCACTTCCACATTTAGTTTTGAAAATGCAATCCTTTCCTAAACACAACCCCATTTGTGATTCATTCCTTGCAAGCATAACTTGCATAAGTTTGAATAAGAAGTAGAAAATAGCATTTTTGAATTCTTTCATTTTGTCAAAGAAGATCTTCAAGAAATATTAGGGAGGTTGAAAAGATTTTTGAAATAAAGCTTATAAATAAATTCAAAAAGTTTTAAATCTTTGTGAATTTCCAATCAACACAAGCAAAACAAAAACAAAAAAAATTCCCCCAAAATTTGATAAAATCTTGGGATGTTACAGATTCATTTATGAACCATTCATATCCATTCACATATTTTATTTAGTAAAATATCACAAAAACATAATTAGAATTATTTTTGCAGGGTTAGTAGTATTTTTATTTCATTATTAAGTGCCAAAAAGGGGTTTTTCTAAAATTTCCTTTGCTTTTCTGTATTTCTTTTATTTGTTTCTTAATAAAAATCGTTTCCTGGCCCACCCGCCGCCCCCCTGGCCCCATCTGTCGGGCGCCAGCCCACCTGGTTGAACCAGAACGGGTGGCTCGGTCGCACCCGACCCGGCCAGTCGGTGCGCTGTGCCCCCCTTCCTTCCTCCTCTCGATCGAGCTCTCACGACCGAGTCGCCGCCACCGCGTCGCCCTTGATTCCGGCCACCCCCACGAGAGTTAGCCGCCGAGATGGGGCGCATCTGGTAGATCTCGCGATGGCGCACCCGCGTGTCCGTGAAATCTTCCCGATTGCTTCATCGCGCCCATGGCTCCATCGCCTCCCGCATCTAGGGTTTCCGCCATGGATGACCTCGAGCTTCTTCTCGAGATGCCTGGCTTCCCCATGATGCTGTCGAGTGCTGGTGTGGTGGGGTGCTTGCCGACGTGTCGTTGGCTGCTTCCCCTGGCTCGGTATCATCGTGGCCGCGCGAGCACTGCCTCGCCATGCCACGATGGTACCTCCTGGTCGTCTGGTAAGCTTGCCCTCCTCTGTCTCTTCCTCTCTGCGCTCTCCTGGCACTGGCTTTCTCTTTCCCCATCCTAGGGCTCTACTGCTTAGCCGATCTAGGGTTTTTGGCCCTCGGCTGCAAACTTATTGTTAATCTTGATATGATGATTTGCTCCAGTGCTTGATACTTGTAGTTATGCTTACGAATTTGCTTAGCAAACTCTCTCCGTTGCTAACACCAAGTGCATGGATAACTATGTGTGTTATATACTCTGTCTCACTGTCCAATTTATGCAATTCAGTTTGTTATCCACTTTGCATACCAGAGAATTTGTTGATTAAGCTTTAGCTTGATTCTTGCTTGCAATTCTCTGTTTGCGGGCTACTGGTTAGGAAAACTGCTCTATGACCAAGGTCACAGATTATTTGCAGTTACTCCTTGATGCTGTGATGTATATTAATTTGTGAAGTAATAGCTTCACTGCACTTTCTTGAAGTGAGCTATTGCTATGGCTGGCTTCAGTGATGCAGACCCTTTTCTATTGAGCTCGGTTAAGTCACTAGTAGTGAGGCTAGGGTTAATTGATGTTTATGGTGGCTTTGAAGTAGCCTCTAGCTATTTGCTTAATTGTGATGCCTCCCTGGAGTGTCCACAGTTTCAATTGGATGTTGGCTTCTATGCTTGGTGATTTTAAGTGTAGATCACTCTCTGCAGTGATCTACCTAGGGTTTTGCTGTTAAAAGTGTCCTTGTGCACTTTCCCAGATGCTTATTGATTATTTGGCCAACTATGTTGGTAAAGCTGATGGATTTAGAGGTATAGGTTATTCTTTGCTAGTTTAGGCAACCCATATGCCACTTCCTTGGCTTCTCTTATTTCTGTGAGTATTTCCTTTGATAAATTCCCAGATAAGAACCATGTTTGTGGAGTAGGTGTTGTGGATGGCCTTGCTATCAAGGTCATGGCCTCCTGGACATCCATATGATGACAAAAGCTTATATTTATCAAGCTTTGCTTAATTAGCAGTGTGGTTGTGCCATGTGTGGCCTCTCTGGAGTGTAAACCTATGGGTTTACCTCCCAGATGATGTGCATGATCTTGAGCAGTAATAACCAGCTATTTGAAGAGTAGCTTGTTCTTCTGGTTTATTCTGATAACCTGCTTCTTATGGCAAGCTTGCTCCTCCTAGCTGCTTGACCTGGTTCCTAGTTCAGCTAAGTGACCATCTTGGCCTTTGGCTTGCTGGTTTGGTTCTTGATGATGTGCTGGTTGTGGTGAATCTTCCCCTCATGCTCAACTCATGAGCAGGGTTGATTGTGCAAAGTTTTTCGTGAACTATGATGATCACAGTGATGATCTGTGGTGTGTTGGTGGTGTGTGATGGTGATGCTCGGTTGTGACTTGCTTTGGCCAGCCAAATCTCACCTACATTGCTCTATTTAGACCAGCTTCTAATTCCTGAGGTCTTGACACATTACGCCATGCATTCAGTGAGTGAGCTCCTGGCTTGCTCCTGGCTGGCCTGGGATCTTTTCCCCTGTGAGCTATGTGGTGATAAGCTTCACCTTGTTGATGATTATCAACATTGAGCATTATTTTTGACTGACACTTGGTTATTCCTATTCTGGCTGTATTTTTCCTTTGTTGTTTTTGCAGGTATCAAGAGAAGAAGAAAAGAGAAGAAAGGAAAGAAAACACTTAGTTTTAGTAATTATTCCCTTTTCTCTTTTTATATATTTTGTAATCTTCTCTTTATTCTATTAACTTTATTGTAATATTCTTTTTTTTCAGAACTTTGTAAAGACATTGTATCTTGTGTTGATAATCAATAAAGCGTAAGTTTCTTTCTAGTTTCATTGTTTATCCTTTCTAAATGTGCAATTCAAATTCAATTTCAAGTTTAATAATTCAAAGTTAAGTTTGAATTGCTTAATTAGGATTAATATTTGTTGATTCAAATTTTTACCCCTTTTCCCACAATCAATGGATCAAGAGAGGTCATGTCAAATTCTTTCGCACTTTGAGAGTGTACCATCCCCCCTCAAAGAGAGACTCGATCCCGCTTAGGTTTTAGTGATAAAAGTGTGAAAAAATCCCGTAATTTCAGATGATATGCACAAAAGCCCTCTATTCTACGCCGCAATTGTCCTATGTGTTGGGATGTTACATTTGTTATGCAAAGGAATGCTCAGAGAGATATACTTCAAGACTCCAGTAAACCTGGATAACTGAAAGATGCCACCAATACACGGAGATGCCACAACACAACAAACTATGACCAACTTGGAAGAAATCGTATGCAACTACTGTTTTGTAATAAATGTTTTTAAGGACATGTAAGAGTAATGAGCGACTATGTTGATGGATATTATTTTTCTTATGATATGGCAAACCAAAGGATCCGCAAGTTAAGAGTTAACACCATATGAGAGTTTACGCAAGCCTCTAGCTAAGGGCTGGTAGATTTGTTTAAAAAAAAGATTCAATAATGGGATTTGAAACATTGATTCAATTTCCATGGAAGTTTTGTCAAAACAAGTGAGGTTGACCAAGAGTTAGAATGCAAGATGCACCAAACCAAATACACGGTAATGATTGGGTGCGACATGGATTGGCCTCCATGACGACTACTCATATTGTTCGCTCTTGTTATGAGGAATAGTAAATCTTGAGTGATATACCTACGAGAGACGATGTTGTCAAGCCTTGACCTTAGGAGGATAAGATATTATACCCTTTGATGAGGGTTAACTTGGCACATGTCCTACATGAAGGACTTAGGATTAGGGGAAGAGGGCATCGGATGAACTCGAAGGTAAACATCAGTCAAACAAGGAGAGGGCTGGTGTGTGTCGAGAATAAGCGTGGTACTCAATTGGCTCAATCTCAATCTGACCCTGGCCGGCCTCTCCTGACCCCTATATATAGGTAGCTATGTCTCAAGGATCCGGTCAGGTTCAATACAAATTACAATGTATGTATACGATGTCATCTCATATTTTGACTACATCTATGCTTAGGCCTCCCTAACGGGCCCCAGGGGTACCAAGATAATGGGCCTTATTAGCTATACCCTTGTTAGTAGCCCCCGAGATTCTACCAAAATTGTAGATTCGGGTTGAATCTCAAATCTTTATATCTTTGACTTGTTCAATCTTTGACTTCTTCTTTTTCCCCTGCATTCATCAAACAATTCATAGCATTTATTTCTCAAGAGGATTCTGGTTAACAAGCCTGGCATCTCTGACGGGTCAGGAGACCAGTTAACTGCCTGAGTAGACACTTGTTACCTACTTGAAACTCAAGCCCCTGGACTTGAATCCGGTACCTGGCGTAACCCAGTATTTTTCCGCATTTAGGACTTACAAAGACAGGGTTCCAGTAGTTCTTAGGGTACCCAGTGCATCCACCGGGATTTTTCTACACATCCTGGATACAGAAATCTACTAGCACAGCGCATTCATGTGCGTATAGTAGGCCATGCAGGACAGATCCTGAGGTCTTACCTTCATGATCTTTACGACCACAACATTCAATCTTTTTATCGCGACGATGTGGCCTAAGAATTATGAGTTTATCGTGAGCCTTGTTTGGCTATTTCAATACCCAAAATCTTCAGGTTGTTTTTCTTCAGCTAGTCGCAAATCCCTCCCAATGGGAGTGAAGCGGCGGATTTATTTGTTCAATATTGTCGACAATGAAGTTGATAATTCTTCTAATCAGTAATCAATATTTCCCATCATCATCGGGTGCACGACCAGTGCTCCCGATGGGAGTAGCCCCCAAGGCTATAGTAGAAAATTTTTGAGTATGTGCTCAAAGATATTGCCTTCTCTTCTTTTTAGCTTCTTCTTCTTGCTTTTATTTCATTGGGTGCGCAATTAGCCCTCCCGATGGGAGTAGCCCCCGAGGCTATAAGGGGGTGCTTGCAACCTTTTATAGACTCAAATATCTCCTTCACACAACTTTTTCTTTTTCGTCTGATTCTTAATAAATTCTCCCTCTATCTCTCTTTATTTTTACTTTTCACGAGATGATCTTTTTATCTTTCCTTGACGGAACTCTTGGGCCCGTTGTATATTTGGACCTTTAGTTTACATAGGCCCATTAAAGGTTGCTTATAAATAAAGGACCCTCCTTCCTCAGGGAAAATGATATGGGCATGAAGGAGGAGGTGAAGCCCAATTTCAGGACTCCGCCAAGATGAGGGAAGCTCGTTGCTGATTGGCACGCCAGGACGACCTACGATATGAAATAATTTAGTCTAAGGTTGTGTCAGCACTTTACATATCTGCTTATGTTATTCTGTGTGCTAGGTCATGTTATGGGCCACTTAGTTTTATTTGTGTTTTGGGTTTGGGCTTGTCCAAGCCCAACAGTTTTCTGGCCATCTATATAAGGAGGCCAGTAGGTTAGGGTTTAGGGAGTTCAGTTGTTTAGTTTACAAACTATCGTGTTGTGTTTCTTGGTGAAGCATCCCTCCGGGGACGGCGATGCCGTTTATCGAATAAAGTTGCTGCGGAGGTTCTTGTGTTCATCAAGGATTGTCGTGCTTTGGTTTGAGGCGTGGTGTTCATCATCACGTTGCTTGCTAGATTCGTCCTCGTCTTCAGGTGACGTTCTTTGCGTTATTGGAAGATTATCTATCTGGTTGACTCGCTGTGAAAGATCGGGACAAAACTCCAAGGATCATCGGCGTGATTCTTATCATGTGGTATCAGAGCACTGGGTTTATCACCGCGAGTGTTATCAGCTGATTGATCTGCAGATTGTTCTTCATTGGAGATTTTCAGAATCAGCTCGAGTTGTTGGTTTCTATTCTGGTTCTGGTTTCAGATCCGAGGTTTTCAGATCGGTTTTGGTTGTTGAAGTTCCATCGGCGTCGAGGTTGTCCAGATCGGTTTGCTGCCCAGATTTCTTTTTTTTCCTTCGAAGATCGATCTTGTGGCCACTCAGATCTCCGTGCGCGAGAAAGAAAGGATACCGGAATTGATCGCTGCGTGTACGAGATACGATCGAGGACCATCGCGAGCAGATCCGATCGAGGCAATAAAAAAAACAAAAACACCAGCGCCTGTCTCGCCCCAGCGCAGAGAGCGTCTGGGGTCGAGCGCTGCCTCGCTCGCGAGTCTCGCCCCAGCGCAGGACCGGCCCAAGTTCGGTCTCTCCATCGAAAGCATATCCGATCGTTGCTTGCGGGCCAGCAGATCCGATCGGCAATCAGTTATAAAAAAATAGAGGAGGCAGCGGCCGCGCGCACAAGGGCAGAGGGAGTCTGGTCCCTGGCGCCCGGATCGCCCGCCCAGGGATCGCTCGCCTCGACCCCGGCCGCCCTAGCCTAGGATCGCCCCGCGTCGTTCGCATCTGCAGCAGGATCCAGTGGGCCGGCCCATTGTTCTGCAGGCTCCTTCGCCTGTGGCCTTCGCCCGCTCGATAGCGCCCAGGCGCGGAGAACGTCTGCCCCTTGGCGCTTCACGCGGCTGCCTGTGTTTGTCTCGCTCGCCCCTGTCAGTTAGTTAAGACTGTTTTGCTTCAGTTTGTACAGGATTTTTGCAGATTTTTATGACAGATTACTAGGAGCAGCGCAAGATATTTCAGATCAGTGCAAAATTTTATATTGGTTTTCTCGACAGTCTGCATACAGCAAGGAGACTACTCCGTTCAGTTTGGAACAAATTTCTTCGCAATTTTTTATGCGTGAAGGACAAGTGGATACCCGAAATATTCAGGTATGGGTTCATCAAGGCCTATCCGTTTGACTGACAAAGCGGACGATATCTACAGTGACTATTTAGAGATCTTGGCTGGTTTTTGGTATGATGCAACTAAAATCACGTGGAGTTTGAACAGTGCTGCAAAGTTTGCAGAGTATGAGTCTTGGGAATCTCACATGGAGCGTGGCTTTGCACAATGTCGTGCCCGTGATAGCAAGTTTGGCGGTTTTACTGAATTTGTACTTGCCCATCGGCGTGTGGGTACGCAGGTGGCTGGTTGGTGGCGTGAAGAACGGTGCGCAAAGGGCATCACACTTGAAACATCTCGTTGGGAGGTTTTTAAGCAATTTCTGCGTACTCGATTTTTGGACAAGACCGTGGAATCAGACAAGGCGCTTGTTCCAATGGTACAAGCCAAAGTTGATGGAGATGACACACCATTGAGAGGTATGAGTATACAACTTCACAAATTGTCCAATGGTGATGAGGCGATAAGGAGGAATCAGCGATGCAGCCTTTTTCAAACACAGTGCACCATCAAGGAGAAGGCATGCAAACTGATTATTGACAGCGGTAGTTACTGTAATGGCATCAGTAGGGCTGTGGTGGCATCATTGGGGTTGTCCACATGGCGTCTTCCTGAACCTAAGCATGTTGAGTGGTTGAATAGCTGCGGTATGCTGAAAGTTACTCATAAGGTACGTGTGCCATTTACAGTTGGTGATTATGTTGATGAGGTCGAGTGCGATGTGTTGCCATTGGAGGTATGTGACTGTTACTTGGACGTCCATGGCAGTATGATCGCAATGTTACTCATGCTGGGAGAGCAAATACATATTCTTTTGTGCATGATGGCAAACAGCGGACTTTGAAACCTCTACAGGATGATCAAATAAAGTCTGATGTTGAGCTGGTGGTTCGCAAGGAGAAGTTGCATAAAGCTAAGCCACAACCAGGGCTAGCTAAGGTGCAGCATGAGGAGCATGATGCGACAAGCATTAGTGGTGATATTGTTTCAGCCAAGCCTGTAGATGACAAGCCAGTTGTTCTTGTTAGTGACAAGCCGGTTGAAATCAAGCCTCATATTGATGAAGGGAAGGATATGTCAGCATGTGTTCCATGTGTTCCACTTCCAGTTCGTGTTGACATGGGTGTTCAGACTGATGACAGTGGTGCTGATCGTGTGCCGGTGCATATGGTGCCGCGGGTAGTCAGCCACAGTTTTGCGAGAACACCTCGGAGACGTCTTGTTGGAGCAGCAGTGCGTGTGCATACAGGCAAAGATGGACGTGTTCGTCAGTTGTCTGGCCCGGGCATTACTACTTTGCAGGGTCGTGCTAAGCAGGCTCATGTTCAGCAACGCCAGGTTCTATCAAGAGTTGAGAAGAAGAAGAAGAAGAAGGTGGAGGCGCCTAAGTACAAGTTCATTTGGCGAAGAAAAGAGGTGCAGCCACCCAGGGCTGTATCAAGTCGAGCAGGCCAAGAGGGAGGATGTGGTGAGGAAGGCAAGCAAGACTTGACGACGGCGAATATGCATGGTGCTATTGTTGATATTTCGCCACCCTTTCGAGCAGACCCTCACGCGTTGGGGACAACGCTTTTTGAAGGGGGGGAGGATGATATGGGCATGAAGGAGGAGGTGAAGCCCAATTTCAGGACTCCGCCAAGATGAGGGAAGCTCGTTGCTGATTGGCACGCCAGGACGACCTACGATATGAAATAATTTAGTCTAAGGTTGTGTCAGCACTTTACATATCTGCTTATGTTATTCTGTGTGCTAGGTCATGTTATGGGCCACTTAGTTTTATTTGTGTTTTGGGTTTGGGCCTGTCCAAGCCCAACAGTTTTCTGGCGATCTATATAAGGAGGCCAGCAGGTTAGGGTTTAGGGAGTTCAGTTGTTTAGTTTACAAACTATCGCGTTGTGTTTCTTGGTGAAGCATCCCTCCGGGGACGGCGATGCCGTTTATCGAATAAAGTTGCTGCGGAGGTTCTTGTGTTCATCAAGGATTGTCGTGCTTTGGTTTGAGGCGTGGCGTTAATCATCATGTTGCTTGCTGGATTCGTCCTCGTCTTCAGGTGACGTTCTTTGCGTTATTGGAAGATTATCTATCTGGTTGACTCGCTTTGAAAGATCAGGACAAAACTCCAAGGATCATCGGCGTGATCCTTATCAGAAAACCCTAACCTGCCACTATTGATCTTGTCCGCCGCATCATCATCTTCCCCAGATTAGCTAGGGTTCCCGCATGCTCGCTCGTCGATTGATCAAGAGCTCTCCATGGCTGACACCGGCATTATCGATCTAGACACCGATGTCGTGGTGGAGAAGCGTGGGCGTGGTCGCCCTCATGGCAGCAAGAACAAGCCCAAAGAATATGCCATGGCGGGTTCCTCTTCTTTTGTGCCGGCAAAACGGCGCCCGGGTTGTCCGTTGGGAAGTAAGAAGAAGCCCAAACTTTCTGCTTCTCTTGCCACCAAACCTTTGGATGCAGCCGCTGCACCCCACAATGCTCATCCTCCATCTTCTAGCAATATTTTCTCTTTTTTTCCTTTCGCTGGTGTTCAATGCCGTGAGCAACAGTGTGTGCCTTTAAAGTTTACCAAATTTATGGATGGGCAAGAGCTCCGTGAAGCCATCCTTCGAGAGGAGTCTGGTGAAGGATCTCCATATGAGGTGGATGTATACTATGATGTCAATGGGCAGATGTTCTTCAGGGGCGGCTGGCCCCGGTTTGCAGAAGATTATGATCTGCATCAGGGGTGGTTCCTGCTGTTCAACTGTCATTGTGGCACGTTGAAGTTTGACGTGAAGATCTTCAATGGAATGCAGTGCCAGAAGAAGTATGAAGCTGAAGTTCACTTCCATTAGATGTTTGAGCTTTGATGTAATCTCTATGCAATGTACTTCTTTCGTTTTATCTGTGATGGCAATAAATACTTGCTATGAACAATGTTTTTGCTTGCTTGTCAATGAAAAAACCAAGGGAACAACCCGTGATCTGAGGTATTATTTCGAGCATCTTTGTGCTATTTCTTCATGCTTAGTCGCCTGATTTTCGTGTAATGTATTGTCAAACTTATTATGTAAATAACTCGATGATTACTCATGAGAAAACATGATAACATGATCTCAATGTTAATTGTACTGCTATCAAAACGACTTGAGGTTCAGATCCCCCGAGCGGAAAATGTTGATACATGTATACAAACCATAGAGTCAACCCAAGAAACCCGACTTGTGGCCTCGTGTTCTTGGTTTAGAGGTTGATAACTCAAAGTTTTTATGTATGTCGATGAAAATCTTTGAGGGTTATGCCCTTTACGCATAGAAACGCCAAAGTTTCTATGCGTTCCACGGGTTGCCTTCATCTTTGCCTGTCTTTTTATCTTGTAATCGATATGCTCCTCCTAGTATAACTTTTGTGACTATGTAAGGTCCCAGCCAAGGCAATTCTAACTTGCCATGGCCGTCTTGCTTGAGTCGTAACACGAGATCTCCCACTACGAAAGAGCAGGGGCGAACTGGAGTACTGTGATAATTCCCCACGCTTTGCTGGTATTGCGTAGCTCTAGTCAATGCAATGTCTCTTGCTTTGTCGAATGCATCAACGTCATCTTGGAGTGCTTCATTAGAAGTAGTTTCATCATAAGCCTCAATTCTGGGAGCCTCATGAGTAATTTTGACTGGAAGCATGGCTTCTGTGCCATGGACCAGAGAGAAAGGTGTTTCTTGAGTGGCTGCATTGGGTGTGGTTCTCAGACTCCATAGCACGGAGGGTAACTCATCTACCCAAGCTTGTTTGGCTTTCTCGAGGGGTGCCAGTAGCCTTTTCTTAATGCCGTTGCATATTAGGCCGTTTGCTTTTTTGACTTGTCCATTTGTCTTTGGATGTGCGGCAAATGCAAACTTCAATTTGATGCCCATACTCTCACAATAGTTTTTGAATTCCTTGGATGTGATGTTCTTCCCGTTGTCCATGATTATGCTATGTGGGACCCCGAAGCAAAATATTATAGATTTGATGAAATTAATCGCTGCTGTGGAATCTTGGGTAGTTACTAGGGCTGCCTCGACCCACTTGGTGAACTTTTTGACTGCTACTAACATGTAGACGTGCCCACCTGGCCATGATTTATTTAACTTTCCTACCATGTCCAAGCCCCATTGTGCGAAAGGCCAGGATAGTGGTATTGGCTGAAGTTCTGCTGCTAGTGCGTGGGGCCTAGATGCAAATTGTTGACAAGCCTCACACCTACGGACGATGTCTTTTGAATCTTCTATTGCTGTTAACCAGTAGAATCCTGCGCGAATGGCTTTGGCTGCTATAGCTCTGCTGCTGGCGTGATGACCGCAGACTCCTGCATGGATATCCTTTAATATGATTTACCCTTCCTGAGAGGTGACGCATCTCTGTAATACGTCTGTTATACTTTTCTTGTACAACTTCCCTTGTAGTACGATGAAAGCTTTAGATCGGCGTACTATCCTTCGTGCTTCAACCACATCTTCGGGTAGTGTTTTTGTTAACCATATATGCTAAGTATGGCTGCATCCAGGTTACTTCAACCATCATGACCTCGTTTGGTTCTATCGTGCTTTCTGCTCTTGACTTGCTAGCCCCCGAGCCTGCTGTTGCATGCTGGCTTGGCTTTCCGGAACTCAAATTTTTGCTTTCCTTTATTGATCTCTCGATGATTTCTTCCCAAAAGACTCCTGGTGGTACGGGTAGACATTGGGACTTGATGTTTGCCAAATTATCGGCTTCCTTGTTACTTGCCATGCTGATGTGTGAAACTTCGCATCCGTCGAAGGTTCCTTCCAAGTAGTAATACACGTTTTGGTATGTAGTAATGTTGTCGCTGATAGCATCACAACAATTCATTACTTGCTGGACCACAAGATTCGAGTCTCCAAATATTTTTAATCGAGTCGCACCACATGCTTTGGCCATCTTCATTCCATGCAACAAAGCCTCGTATTCTGCTTTACTCTTTGAAGCTTGCGAAAAACTCATACTTAGCACATACTTTAGCTTATTTCCTTGTGGTGATATTAAGACTACCCCTGCTCTGGCTCCTTCGACCCTTTTTGACCTATCGAAATACATTGTCCAGATGCTTGACAAGTCAGGTGGTCCTGTGTTATGTAATTCTAGCCACTCTGATGTGAAATCTGGCAGCAACTGGGATTTGATGGCTTTCCTCTTCTCATACGTGATGTCCAGAGGGGAGAGTTTGATTCCCCATGAGGAGACACGTCCTGTTGCTTCTGGGTTGTTTAGTATATTCGATAGTGGAGCTTCGTTAACCACTATGATTGGGTGCACAGTGAAGTACTGCCGTAACTTCCATGCTGTTGTGAACATATTGTACGCAAGTTTTTGGTAATGTGGATAGCGCTCTTTGATGGTGATAGAACTTTGCTGAGGAAGTATACCGGTCGCTGGACTCCATGCGCCTTCCCTTCTTCACTTTGTTTGACCACTAGCACCATGCTCACCACCTCATGTGTAGCGGTGATGTATAGTAGTAGTGGCTCCCTTTCTTTTGGTGTGACCAACACTGGTGGTGTGGAGAGCAATTTTTTTAGCTGCAAGAATGCTACATCTGCTTCTTCTATCCATTTGAACTTTTTATCTGAATTTTTCATGAGTGTGTAGAATGGGAGAACCTTTTCTCCTAGCCGTGCGACAAATCGACTTAGTGCTGCTACGCGTCCCGCGAGTTACTGGACCTCATGCAGTTTTGCTAGTTTTCACATTGTTAATATTGCCTGGATTTTCTCTGGGTTTGCTTCTACTCCTCTTGCCAATACCAGGAATCCCAGAAGTTGTCGTGCTGAAACACCAAAAGAACATTTTGTTGGGTTTAGCTTTAGCTTGTACCTGTTGAGGTTGTCAAAAGTTTCCTTCAAGTCATTGATTAGGGATCCTCTCTTCTCGTGGTGATGACCACATCATCAATGTAGACTTGGATGTTTCTACCTATTTGGCTTCCGAGGCTATTTTGCATCATCCTTTGATAGGTTGCTCCAGCGTTTTTGAGGCTGAAAGGCATGACTTGGTAACAAAAGACCAGGAAGGAAAGCTGTTTTTTGTGTCCAGGAAGGAAAGCCTTGCACACCTCGCCATTTTTTCTTCATCTTCTTTCTTCAACTTGATTTGATTATATCACGAATATGCGTCCAGGAAGGAAAGCCTTGCACACCCCACCGTTGAATCAATTATTTGATCTATGCGAGGTAGCGGGGAGGGATCCTTAGGATAGTGTTTGTTGAGGGATGTGTAATCAACACATATGCGATGCATGTCTGTGTTTTTCTTTGGAACGATCACTGGGTTAGGCACCCAAGTCGATGTTTTGATTTCTCTGATGAAGCCTACATTTTCCAATCTGTGCAGCTCAGCTACTATTGCTCTTGGGTTCATCAAACCGTCAGAGAGGTTGCTTGACCGGCCTTGCTTTTGGATCTATGTTGAGTGCATGCTCGACAAGTTCCCTGGGAACCCCTCGTATGTCTAAAGGACACCAGGAGAATATTTCGCAGCGCTCATGGAGGAATTCAACGAGCATGCTTTCCTATGCGGGATCTAAGTTTACCGCGATGGAGGTTGTTTTTGCTGGTTCCGTGGGATGAACCCGAACTTTTTATAGAGTCTTGGGTTGTGTCGAAAGCCTGATCTGGCAGGGATACAATATGATTAGTTTCTCTATTGAGTCTTGCATATTCTGCTATCATGCCAAAAGTTTGCGCCATACTGTTAAATTCCTTGTCGCAAGTGTTTGATACTTCAAAGCTTCTCGTCACTGTGATGACTCCTTTAGAGCCTGGTATTTTGAGCGCAAGGTATGGGTAATGAGGGACCGCCATGAACCGTGTGAACGCTGGTCGTCCTAGGATTGGGTGATATTGCGAGGGCCAGTCCATGACTTTGAATTCCAACTTTTCTCTTCGGAAATTGCAGCTGTCGCCGAAGCAAACATCGAGTTCGATTTTCCCTAGGGGGTGGTTTGCACTTCCTGGTACTATCCCGTGAAAAGAGCAGTCTGTTGGCTATGGCCATTCTAGTGATATATTCATTGCCTTCAAGGTTCTGGCATATATTAGGTTTATACCGCTGCCAGCATCCATGAATACTCGTCCTATGTCGTATCCTCCAATTTGCGCCTTCAACACCATTGGCACGTGCCCTGGCCTGGGTACTTTCCTCGGTTGGTCTTCTCTGCTAAACCTGATTGTTTGGTCTGACCATCGCAGGTACTCTGTGGTGGCCGGTGGTGAGGATATTTCTAGTTTTACTTGCCTGGATATACTTTTCTGCTATTTTTTAGATTTTTGAACAGGGTGGATCATTGCAGATATGTACACCTTTGATTGGGGATAGCTTGTGTTGTTTTTTATTTGATATCCTTGATCTGTGGTTGCCCTGTCATGTGGCGTCCACTCTTGCTTTGCTCTTTGGCTTAGTTCCATGGCTTTTTGCAGTCTTAGAAACGGTCTACAATCTCTCATTAGATGATTAGAAACCCTCTTGCCATCTAAATACGCGTAGTGGATGCGACAAGGTCTGTGAAGGATATCCTCTGCCGATGGGTCAGAATATTTCGGCCTATCTTGTCTATAGTTGTATTTTTATGATACTCTTCATTCTCGCCTCTTTCTCCGTCTCTTCTCTCGTACCCTGCAGCTACTTGGTTACGCATGGTGTGGCCATCCTCGTTGTGAGATCTGTGCCTCTGGTTGCGTTGCCTGCTTGATCTGTCGTATTCGGGTGAACGTGCCCTTTTGCTATAATAAGCAACTTCTCTATGGGGGCCCCGGATTACACATCTGGAATACCCGATATTCATACCATTCACGATCCCATGATCAGTGTGTCGTGAATCCACATATCCGAGTTGATAACAGAATTACATCATCCATTATAGTTCCAAAATAAAAGTCTTACAGTTGGTCACATGACCAAGTATGATTTTGCCACGCAGGGCAAGTCTACAACTAAGCAGCGGATACCAAACAGCGTTGATGACCCACGTCACGCCTACTACCCCAGAGGCAACTGACTGCGAGACGTCCCTAGTTCGCATCAGCGTCGTTGTTCCCACCATCATCTTCCTCAAAGCCTTCTTCATAGTCTGACCAAGTTAATAGCCAGGGACAAAGCCGTGAGTACATTTGAATTGTACTCGCAAACCATCTACGAAGAAGTGTTGTCATGCAGTTTGGCTGTAGCAAGGAGAAATGCTCTAATCTAGTTTAACCTATCTAGTCAAATTATCATGTCGATATAGCATGTCTTACGAGATTTCTATATCCTCATTAAAGAAAACATTTAGAAGACCTTTTTAGAAAAGTCTCTAGGAAAGGGAGAAACTCATTTGATTTCCAGGAGAGAGTCGGTGGTTAATCAAACATGACCACCTTCCTTTATAAAACCAGGTCAATCACACATGACCATCTCCATTCCCTCGGCAGTACCCTGCAAGTACTCCGAACCATAACCGTGCCACAGCAGTACCCTCCGAGTACTCCGTCCAGCACCTTTCTCCATTTTTCTGAAAACTTTCTTGTAAAACCAAAAACCTAACATTGGGCTATGTAACGGTCATCCCAACCGTCTATGACCGAGGACTCGGCTATTTGAATAGATTTACACTCTGCAGAGGTTGTACACTTTACCCACAATCATCCGGATATTCATCGTGTGGGTACCTCCCCCGCATAACATCATATGCCAAGACAAGTACCCGATCAAAGCCTTTCACTTATCTACCTTAGAACGGGAATCTACCCTATGGAGTATGTACCTCCCCGGCACATCCTGGCAGTCTACCTCCACGTTCGAGCGTAACTCCAGTGCCACGTCAGGAGACCCATAGTGTCTTCCGGTCGGATAAATCCCTCACTGGATCCCGATTTACTATTGCCCACTTACTTGCAGCAATCCGGATTCCGGGGTACCGCGTACCCTTATATAGTTATGAGATTCCCGTACTAAAATAAACAAACTACGAGCTAAGCCCCGTCCCATACCAGGGTAATCGTGGTTGCACGGGTTAATTGTTCTGAGCGAACACTTAGTGATCACCAATGTCATTTCTGAAAAACTCCCATCTCCAACTCCGGGATATACATCCCCACCTTATTTTCAAAACTCATTTCTTTGAAATCCATCAATGGAATAGCACTCCATTCCAAGGTTTTCGAAATCATTTTCAAAGTCCCATTTGAGTGTTCCCAACCTAGAGTTTTTGCTCCACTACAAAGTTTTCCAAAGGCTTTGCTGCTAATCAGCAAGCCACTACTGCAAGGGTTTTGAATAGGTGTTCAAAGGGGTCATCTTGAAGGATGATAACAAATTGGCTCGTGGAGCATGAGCCAACAAATAATTGCTACAAGGACTATAGCAATATAAAAACATGCAGTTTAATAAACCTTTAAGAAACATGCAAAGTAAGTGAATAGGGTCAGATATGTATCAAGTATAGATGGCTTGCCTTGGTTGGCTAGTCCCCGGTCTTCCTCCTCCTGGTACTCAAACACTTCTCCCTCCTTGGTGCACTCGACGTCGTTCGATTCTATTGCCGGTAAAAAGTAACAACCAACAAGCAAGCAAGTATACACAGAGCACACCATTATGACAGCAAACAATCCACACCAATTAGTATCAGAAACAAACAAGTTTAGTTTCTGAACAAATTTTACAAACTTTTTAGCATAACTAATCCTATTAAAAGCTAGGGTATTCCCATATATCAAGGAAACCCTAATTCACTCCAAACAAGCATGCATGTGCCTAACTTGGTGAAATCTCATTCTCAGCATACTAGTAGATAGACAACAAGTTTCGGAACCCAACAAAGTTGGATTCACTCCAAAATACCTTATGGCTATTTTTCTATGAATTTTGTAGAAGCAACAAAGACTAGAATACACAAATAAATCTTAGATATTCCCTGGATATAAGAAAAATGCACCAAAGGATGTTCTGGAAAGCTAACACAATGCATGACACATAGAAATTGGATTCATGCTAAAATACCTATTCTAATTCCAATGAGAAAATAAATAAGACTAAATACTCTATTGGCCATTTTAATTACTACTGTAGATATATACAACATAAATTACCAAACCAAGTGTGAAATGCAATATATAGCATCAGGTCATCCATGAAAATTGGATTCACACAGTTTCAATTTGTAGAACTTCAAATTTGGATTTTTGATTGAAAAGAGGGCTGATTTGCTAGTTAAAATGAAGGTATTTCCATAGGGATCTATTTGATATGGGACCTGTGCCATTTGATAGATATTTGAACAATATATCCACATAAATTTGAATCAAGTCAATTGGATGCGTAGTTATTTTTCTATGGATTTTACAATTTGCAGATCTGTTGAAAAACGATTAATAGGGTTCCTAAAAAAAACATGCACGGGCCGGTTCTAAATGGGATCTGGGCCAAACCACGCTGTGCCGAATCTTTGCATGCCTGGGTGCTTTAATAATCGTGCTACAGGATTGCATGACCAAAACTGGCGCGTGCCTGCGTTCTGACGATGGCGAGACAACGGAGGTGGGAGAGGAGACGGAGAGCTCACCAGCGGTCTTGGGGGAGATGGATGAGATGCAGAGGCGGGTGTAGGGCCAAGGCGACACAACGCTGCAGCTCAGATGAGGAGACGAGCTCCCAGGCGACGACATGGTCGACGGCAACGTCGACGGTGCTGCGGCGAACTTGACGATACCGGCCTCTTAGATCGCTCCTGGCAAATGAAAGGAGCTGGGTTAGATTTTGCACGAGATTTAGGGAGGCAGAGATACATAGAAAAGAGATAGGGAAGGGTAGCAGCCTCGTCTACGATGAGTTGCAGCTCGCGGGAGCTCCGGCTCTGTTCCTCCTCTGGTCAGAAAAGAACAAGCAGGGCTTCGCCCCTTGGTTGCTGAGAGAGAAAGAGGAGGGTGAGGAGGAGTGAAAGTGTGAGAGAGAGGGATGAGCAGGAGGGGGAGTGCATGCTCTTAAACTAGGAGGCGGTCGGTGTCTTGCCAGGACACGCTGCTCGATGGTTGGCGACAGCGCGCGACGAGCGCGGCCAGGAGCAAGGGACAAAAGAGGAGCGGCTGCGCCAGCCAATAAAAGGGATCGAGACCCATTCTACGGCGAGATTACTAGGCAAGAGGAGGTCGGTCGGCTCGGAGAGGGGATGATGAACTGACGCACGCCAGGTGTTCGACAACGGGTTGGCTCCCAGGTCGTGGTAGATAGAGGATGATGGGAACCATACAAGGTATCAGGCATGCTGGGTAAGGCTGAAGCATGAGTAGGGGAGGCTGGTGGCAAAGTGGTTCGGGTAGAGGTGCTTATTTACAAAGATTGGACATGCCCATGTCGTGTCAGGTCACCAGAGGGGGAGAGGGAGTTGGAGCTAGCGTTAGAGGCTGAGAGGTAGGTTAGGGGAGTGATTAGGGGTACTGGTACTCACAGGGTTTCTGGTTGGATAGAGGGGAGAGGCTGCCCCAGGATTTGGGGCAAGATTTGCCTCGGTTCCCCTTTCTTCTCCTCCAAATGGATATAGCCAAACTGGCTACTGTAGCATTGCAAGTCGACCATGGCTGAGTGGGGGTGCTAGAGAGGTCTAGGCCATGGTTTGGTGATGTTTCAAAATGGCTTAAAGTGTGAGGGATTGAAATGGGGATTAAGGCACATGGGATGATCACTTTTTGAAGTAGTGATGGATTCAAACAATTAGAGATGGTGAGATGTGATGATAGATCAGAGAGGGTAGTGAGGGGATTGTGTATGGCCCTGCCAAGTTTTCTTGGTCGCCAACATTGGTAGTTTGAGAGTTTGTCTCAAATATAACTTGGGCAAGATTTTTAAAGTGATAGATAGAATTAACTAGGGTTTTGGTCTAAATGATTCTAAAGGCAAGGATATGGTATGGTAGAAGTTTCTAACTTTTTATTGGGTAAGTAAGAGGGCAAGAAATAGCATGGTGGCCATTCCCATGTATTTGTTAAATAAGAAAGATGAGATAAGAAAATAGTCATCTTGGATGAAGGAGGGGGGGTGGTATTGCATGGATAACATTTCCAAATGTTAGTAGAGAGAGAATGGCTTATGGGGAGAATTTATGGTGAATGCTAAAAAGCGATCCAAAAATTTATGGAGGAAAAATAAAATAAAGGTTGGAAGTAGTTTTGATTAGAGTTCAAAACCACCCCACATAAATGGGTGGCATGCTTCAAAGTGCACCCGCAAGTGCATAGATAGTTAGTGTAGATCAAAAAGAATAGAATTAGGTCATAGGATGGTCTTTAAACAATTTATTTCAAAATTTAAAAGTGTGAGCAAAAGTGCATCCGATAACTGTCAAATGGTCATTGATTTGATTGGCCTCCGAAACAGGATTGAAACAATTAGAAGATGGCCTCAATTGACCAGGTAGTAATGAAAGGAATGGAAGAATACATGTCAAATTTGAGTTTTGGGAAGGTACATTGCCATGGATAGAATGTATGAGCCTAATACAAGAGTCAGAAAATTGAATATGTTAACAGGAGTGTAGATAGTCTGCACACTAGGTGTTTGATGAATGTCTGCAAGAAATGTTTAAAAAAAAATGGAGAGGAACCTATTAGGGTTGGATGGGGATGGTTCCTATAACCTCAGGGGTGTTCTAATGGGCTAAATTGATTAGTGCCAAAGTCCTCAAGAAGGGCTCCTAATGTCTTATGGTAAGATATTAGGTTAGGGTTTTAGGATTGAGAGGAAATCAGCAAAATAGATTTTATTGGAAGTATAGAATGAAAATGATCTACCAGAAAAATATATGAATTGATGGGTTTTTTAATAGGTTAGGACAAATGCCTATCTGAAGATCATAACTACACACAAACAACTCATCAAAGTCAAACAAAGTCACAAAAAGTCAGCTCACCACACATGGTCAATCATTTGAAGCTAATTTAGCATCACTAGAAGTAATGATTGAACAAGTGCTCAATGATAATCATGCCATGGTCAAGTAGAAAAGAGTTTCTAATAAAGGAGTAAAGCTTTTGTAGATTTTTCAGAAACTACTGGAGACATAGCATCTCCTTTAGAAAGTTTTCTTAAAGGTGTTTGAAATCCTTTTTATAAATATCAACCAAATATAAGTTTGTAAAATAGTGGGACCACTCTACTTTGTAGGTCCAGGTAATTTTGTAAATACTTAGTTTTGATAAAAGCTTTGTCTCAAGATAAAGCTTGGCGTTTATTTTGGACAAATAAAATAATTTGGAATAGAGGAGAGGTTGCCAAGATAATGGTTTTGGAAAAAATAGCTAGAAGCATAAATAAAGGCATGATCACAAGGGCACAAGAATTGTGTTGGTTCACAAAATTGTCCAACAAGCAACTCAACAGACATCATTAACATAACAACCAAGACAAACAAGCAAGAAATAGTACTTCCAGAGTTTTGCTAAAAAAAAGTTTTTGTTGGCCCTCATTTTTGGCTCACTAAACACTACTTAAACAGGGTTACAAAAAGTGGGGTGTTACAGCTCTTCACCCTTTAAACAGAATCTTGTCCTGAGATTCCTAAGCGTAGTAGTAAGAGGTGCTGAGACTAAGTTAGAGTTAGACTTAAAAAGGTTGCTCTTCCAACTTCTCGTTGACACTTTGAGTTGTGTAGAAGACTTGCGTTTACCGAATATGTAGATTGTCTTCCGATGCTGATGAAGAGTTGATGTTGCCGAAAGTATCTTGTCAAAACCTCATCGGGGCACTTTTATGGTTAGCGGAGTCAGGCTATCTAGTATGCCCAAAAAGATTCTACGGGAGTTAGAAGGTTATCAGCTCGCAATTAAGGTCTTGAAGAGTCGAGGATTCTCAGGTAGCTTTTGTTGGCTTGGGGTCATCGCTTCCTTTGTGTAGCTTGATGGAGTCTTCAATTCTTGGTATTGTGCCTTGAAGCTTGATGTTGATGTATACCCTTCTGTCTTGAGGTGTAGTGCTCTAGAGGTCACAGATAATGGCACTTAAGCTTCGGTTTTGTTGGAGTGCCTCATATCTATAGACTTAATCCCTCTACGCTTCCTAACTGTCGAGGGCATATGTTAGTCCTTAACCGGAAGTATTCTTCTGACTGGTCTCAGGCTAGAGCTGAAATCTCTTTAGGTGGCGGCACACCACCCACGGTGTGTCTTCTAGTAGTCAATGAATTGTTCCTTCTTGTCTTCGGGTTGGTGGAGACCATTAAAGATCTTCTTGATTCCCCATCTTCTGGTAGCCTTGACGATGTTGAGATATATTGGGATACCTTGAGTTGACTTCATCTTCCAAGAAATCTTCAAGTGGACTTCTGCCCATGTCATAAGTCAGTTTTGGTTTCAAACCCGTCAAAATTTGAACGAGCGAGAGAGTTAGTTAGAAAAGTCTTCACTTCTTCTTGGTGCTACCCCCACGGATATCTCCTAAATGCAGAGTCCACATAGATGGCTTGATTTTGGAGAGTCTTCACTCTTCTCTTTGCTCAGTCGATATCAAGCACGTGAGTCTTCGAGCTTCAAGTGGCAATAATGGGTTGATCTTCCAAAGTTAGGCTTGGCTTTGATACTTCTATGCCCCATGTTAGTTGGATTGTTAGAAGGTTAGCCAGTGCTGGAAGGGTTAAGAGAGTATCATCAATGTTAGCAAACTCTAGATTTAAGGCTAGGCGATCCAGGTTAGTAAAGTCTTTGTCTTCCAGAAGTCCCTTGTAGTCCAGGCGGGCTATCTTCTGCTTTCCTAATGTTGTAGAGGGGTCTTGATGAGGCTTGAGACACTCAACACAAATTGTTGTATGAGATCTCGGGTATGTGTTGAAGAAGAGTTACAATCCTCTATTATCAAAGTTAGAGTTAGAATTTTACTTTGAACCTACCTATGCTACTCGAGCTGACGCAAATTGATGAGAGGGAAACACATTTTAGGGAATTTTTTTTATTTGGGGGGTTTTACAAGCCAGAGGGGTTTGTAAGGCTGAGAGGCTAAGTCAATCATGAGCACAAAGCACAAAACACACAAGACCACTGCAACACTATCAAGAATACACAAGGCAAACAACAAACAGTTGCAGAATTCACACGAGGTACCTCAAGTATCAACGATGCCTAACAACGCGCGATAATTGGGGTTAGTCCTATTCATCCTAGGGTCATGGTTGGTCATAGTTGTTGATATCTTCATTCTTCTTGACTTTCGCTTCAGCAGAAACTTGATGGCAGTTGGTGGTGAAGTTGTAGTGTTGTTGAGCCATTGATGTTGACTTGGGAAGTGCAGATTTGTAAGTCTTCTTGTATCACATCACATGGTTGTGAGGTCTTCGGAAGGGTCATTGAAGTTCTCCATATGTGGCAGTGTCTCATGACAGGCCTAAAAATTTCTAGTCAAGCAATTGAGTACTTGGTCCTTGGCGACTGCAAAAGTGTGAGTCCAGGGAGGAACAAGGTCAAGTTCTTGACAGCGCCCATCCAAGGGCAAAATATTTGTCAATATCCTTCTTTCTTTGCAGCTGGAGAGGTTTGAAGACGTCCTTCTGAAGTTTGCTCCATATTGTGTTGCTAAGCACCAGGTCTATTTGGGGTCATCATCCAACAGGTAGTTTTGAAGAAGATGAGACAGATGGGGTAATAGACTTCAAACATCTTTGGAAACTAGAGAGATAAGATTAGAAGTTTTGAAGAGGTGAGAAAGGTATAAGCCATACTATTGGCTACTTAGAAGAAATAACCTTTGCAAATAGTTTTAGCAAAATATTACTTTCTTATCTAACACCCATGCTAATTAAGGTCTCCTACAGTCAGGATGGCTCTGATACCAACCCTGTGGGGGCCCCGGATTACACATCTGGAATACCCGATATGCATACAATTCATGATCCCATGATTAGTGTGTCGTGAATCCACATATCCAAGTTGATAACAGAATTACATCATCCATTACAGTTCCGAAATAAAAGTCTTATAGTTGGTCACATGACCAAGTATGATTTTGCCACGTAGGGCAAGTCTACAACTAAGCAGCGGATACCAAACAGCGTTGATGACCCACGTCACGCCTACTACCCTACAGGCAACTGACTGGGAGACGTTCCTAGTTCACATCAGCGTCATTGTTCCCACCATCATCTTCCTCAAAACCTTCTTCATAGTCTGACCAAGTTAATAGCTAGGGACAAAGCCGTGAGTACATTTGAATTGTACTCGCAAACCATCTAAGAAGAAGTGTTGTCATGCAGTTTGGCTGTAGCAAGGAGAAATTGTCTAATCTAGTTTACCCTATCTAGTCAAATTCTCGTGTCGATATAGCATGTCTTACGACATTTCTATATCCTCATTAAAGAAAACATTTAGAAGACCTTTTTAGAAAAGTCTCTAGGAAAGGGAGAAACTCATTTGATTTCCAGGAGAGAGTCGGTGGTTAATCAAACATGACCACCTTCCTTTATAAAACTAGGTCAATCACACATGACCATCTCCATTCCCTCGGCAGTACCCTGCAATTACTCTGAACCATAACCACGCCACGACAGTACCCTCCGAGTACTCCGTCCAGCACCTTTCTCCATTTTTCCAAAAACTTTCTTGTAAAACCAAAAACCTAACATTGGGTTAAGTAACGGTCGTCCCAACCGTCCATGACCGAGGACTCGGCTATTTGAATAGATTTACACTCTGTAGAGGTTGTACACTTTACCCACAATCATCCGGATAATCATCATGTGGGCACCTCACCCGCATAACATCATATGCCACGACAAGTACCCGATCAAAGCCTTTCACTTATGTACCTTAGTACAGGAATCTACCCTATGGAGTATGTACCTCCCCGGCACATCCTAGCAGTCTACCTCCACGTTCAAGAGTAACTCCAGTGCCACGTCAGGAGACCCATAGTGTCTTCCGGTCGGATAAATCCCTCAATGGATCCCGATTTACTATTGCCCACTTACTTACAGCAATCCGGATTCCGGGGTACCGCGTACCCTTATATAGTTATGAGACTCCTGTACTAAAATAAACAAACTACGAGCTAAGCCCCAACCCATACCAGGGTAATCGTGGTTGCACGGGTTAATTGTTCTGAGCGAATACTTAGTGATCACCAATGTCATTTCTGAAAAACTCCCATCTCCAACTCCGGGATATACATCCCCACCTTATTTTCAAAACTCATTTCTTTGAAATCCATCAATTGAATAGCACTCCATTCCAAGGTTTTCGAAATCATTTTCAAAGTCCCATTTGAGTGTTCCCAACCTAGAGTTTTTGCTCCACTACAAAGTTTTCCAAAGGCTTTGCTACTAATCAGCAAGCCACTACTGCAAGGGTTTTGAATAGGTGTTCAAAGGGGTCATCTCGAAGGATGATAACAAATTGGCTCGTGGAGCATGAGCCAACAAATAATTGCTACAAGGACTATAGCAATATAAAAACATGCAGTTTAATAAACCTTTAAGAAACATGCAAAGTAAGTGAATAGGGTCAGATATGTACCAATTATAGATGGCTTGCCTTGGTTGGCTAGTCCCCGGTCTTCCACCTCCTGGTACTCAAACACTTCTCCCTCCTTGGTGCACTCGACGTCGTTCGATTCTATTGCCGATAAAAAGTAACAACCAATAAGCAAGCAAGTATACACAGAGCACACCATTATAACAGCAAACAATCCACACCAATTAGTATCAGAAACAAACAAGTTTAGTTTTTGAATAAATTTTACAAACTTTTTAGCATAACTAATCCTATTAAAAGCTAGGGTATTCCCATATATCAAGGAAACCATAATTCACTCCAAACAAGCATGCATGTGCCTAACTTGGTGAAATCTCATTCTCAGCATACTAGTAGATAGACAACCAGTTTCGGAACCCAACAAAGTTGGATTCACTCCAAAATACCTTATGGCTATTTTTCTATGAATTTTGTAGAAGCAACAAAGGCTAGAATACACAAATAAATCTCAGATATTCCCTGGATATAAGAAAAATGCACCAGAGGATGTTCTGTAAAGCTAACACAATGGATGACACATAGAAATTGGATTCATGCTAAAATACCTATTCTAATTCCAATGAGAAAATAAATAAGACTAAATACTCTATTGGCCATTTTAATTACTACTGTAGATATATACAACATAAATTACCAAACCAAGTGTGAAATGCAATATATAGCATTAGGTCATCCATGAAAATTGGATTCACATAGTTTCAATTTGTAGAACTTCCAATTTGGATTTTTGATTGAAAAGAGGGCTGATTTGCTAGTTAAAATGAAGGTATTTCCATAGGGATCTATTTGATATGGGACCTGTGCCATTTGATAGATATTTGAACAAGATATCCACAGAAATTTGAATCAAGTCAATTCGATGCGTAGTTATTTTTCTATGGATTTTACAATTTGCAGATCTGTTGAAAAACGATTAATAGGGTTCCTAAAAAAAACATGCACGGGCCGGTTCTAAATGGGATCTGGGCCAAACCACGCTGGGCCGAATCTTTGCATGCCTGGGTGCTTTAATAATCGTGCTACAGGATTGCATGACCAAAACTGGCTCGTGCCTGCGTTCTGGCGATGGCGAGACAACGGAGGTGGGAGAGGAGACGGAGAGGTCACCAGCGGACCTGGGGGAGATGCATGAGATGCAGAGGCGGGTGTAGGGCCAAGGCGACACAACGCTGCGGCTCAGATGAGGAGATAGGCTCCCAGGCGACAACATGGTCGACGGCAACATCGACGGTGCTGCAGCGAACTTGACAATACCGGCCTCTTAGATCGCTCCTGGCAAATGAAAGGAGCTGGGTTAGATTTTGCACGAGATTTAGGGAGGCAGAGATACATAGAGAAGAGATAGGGAAGGGCAGCAGCCTCGTCTACGATGAGTTGCAGCTCGCGAGAGCTCCGGCTCTGTTCCTCCTCTGGTCGGAAAAGAACAAGCAGGGCTTCGCCCCTTGGTTGCTGAGAGCGAAAGAGGAGGGTGAGGAGGAGTGAAAGTGTCAGAGAGAGGGATGAGCAGGAGGGGGAGTGCACGCTCTTAAACTAGGAGGCGGTCGGTGTCTTGCCAGGACACGCTGCTCGATGGTTGGCGATAGCGCGCGGCGAGTGCGGCCAGGAGCAAGGGACAAAAGAGGAGCGGCTGCACCAGCCAAAAAAAGGGATCGAGGCCCGTCCTACGGTGAGATTACTAGGGAAGAGGAGGTCGGTCGGCTCGGAGAGGGGATGACGAACTGATGCATGCCAGGTGTTCGACAACGGGTTGGCTCCCAGGTCATGGTAGATAGAGGATGATGGGAACTAGACAAGGTATCAGGCGTGCTGGGTAAGGCTGAAGCATGAGTAGGGGAGGCTGGTGGCGAAGTGGTTCGGGTAGAGGTGCTCATTTACAAAGATTGGGCATGCCCATGCCGTGTCAGGTCACCAGAGGGGGAGAGGGAGTTGGAGCTAGCATTAGAGGCTGAGAGGTGGGTTAGGGGAGTGATTAGGGGTGCTGGTACTCACAGGGTTTCTGGTTGGATAGAGGGGAGAGGCTGCCCCAGGATTTGGGGCAAGATTTGCCTCGGTTCCCCTTTCTTCTCCTCCAAATGGATACAACCAAACTGGCTACTGTAGCATTGCAAGTCGACCATTGCTGAGTGGGGGTGCTAGAGAGGTCTAGGCCATGGTTTGGTGATGTTTCAAAATGGCTTAAAGTGTGAGGGATCGAAATGGGGATTAAGGCACATGGGATGATCACTTTTTGAAGTAGTGATGGATTCAAACAATTAGAGATGGTGAGATGTGATGATAGATCAGAGAGGGTAGTGAGGGGATTGTGTATGGCCTTGCCAAGTTTTCTTGGTCACCAACATTGGTAGTTTGAGAGTTTGTCTCAAATATAACTTGGGCAAGATTTTTAAAGTGATAGATAGAATTAACTAGGGTTTTGGTCTAAATGATTCTAAAGGCAAGGATATGGTATGGTAGAAGTTTCTAACTTTTTATTGGGTAAGTAAGAGGGCAACAAATAGCATGGTGGCCATTCCCATATATTTGTTAAATAAGAAAGATGAGATAAGAAAATAGTCATCTTGGATGAAGGAGGGGGGTGGTATTGCATGGATAACATTTCCAAATGTTTGTAGAGAGAGAATGGCTTATGGGGAGAATTTATGGTGAATGCTAAAAAGCGATCCAAAAATTTATGGAGGAAAAATAAAATAAAGGTTGGAAGTAGTTTTGATTAGAGTTCAAAACCACCCCACATAAATGGGTGGCATGCTTCAAAGTGCACCCGCAAGTGCATAGATAGTTAGTGTAGATCAAAAAGAATAGAATTAGGTCATAGGATGGTCTCTAAACAATTTATTTCGAAATTTAAAAGTGTGAGCAAAAGTGCATCCGATAACTGTCAAATGTTCATTGATTTGATTGGCCTTCGAAACAGGATTGAAACAATTAGAAGATGGCCTCAATTGACCAGGTAGGAATGAAAGGAATGGAAGAACACATTGCCATGGATAGAATGTATGAGCCTAATACAAGAGTCAGAAAATTGAATATTTTAACAGGAGTGTAGATAGTCTGCACACTAGATGTTTGATGAATGTCTGCAAGAAAATATTTTTCAAAAAATGGAGAGGAACCTCTTAGGGTTGGATGGGGATGGTTCCTATAACCTCAGGGGTGTTCTAATGGGCTAAATTGATTAGTGCCAAAGTCCTCAAGAAGGGCTCCTAATGTCTTATGGTAAGATATTAGGTTAGGGTTTTAGGATTGAGAGGAAATTAGCAAAATAGGTTTTATTGGAAGTATAGAATGAAAATGATCTACCAGAAAAATATATTAATTGATGGGTTTTTTAATAGGTTAGGCCAAATGCCTATCTGAAGATCATAACTACACACAAACAACTCATCAAAGTCAAACAAAGTCACACAAAGTCAGCTCACCACACATGGTCAATCATTTGAAGCTAATCTAGCATCACTAGAAGTAATGATTGAACAAGTGCTCAATGATAATCAAGCCATGGTCAAGTAGAAAAGAGTTTCTAATAAAGGAGTAAAGCTTTTGTAGATTTTTCAGAAACTACTGGAGACATAGCATCTCCTTTAGAAAGTTTTCTTAAAGGTGTTTGAAATCCTTTTTATAAATATCAACCAAATATAAGTTTGTAAAATAGTGGGACCACTCTACTTTGTAGGTCCAGGTAATTTTGTAAATACTTAGTTTTGATAAAAGCTTTGTCTCAAAGATAAATCTTGGCGCTTATTTTGGACAAATAAAATAATTTGGAATAGAGGAGAGGTTGCCAAGATAATGGTTTTGGAAAAATAGCTAGAAGCATAAATAAATGCATGATCACAAGGGCACAAGAATTGTGTTGGTTCACAAAATTGTCCAACAAGCAACTCAACAGACATCATTAACATAACAACCAAGACAAACAAGCAAGAAATAGTACTTCCAGAGTTTTGCTAAAAAAAAGTTTTTGTTGGCCCTCATTTTTGGCTCACTAAACACTTCTTAAACAGGGTTACAAAAAGTGGGGTGTTACATTCTCCATCTGCGAATTTGTTTGCTATTTCTGTTAGTTTTGACACTGTGTTGGGATTTGTTCTTCCCAATTCTTCAATGAGATCCAAACAACGAAGGCCAGATGAAAATGCATCTACTCGCTAATCGGAGACATCTTCTGCGGAGTTTTTTTATTATACTCCACCGTTGTATATATGGACGTAAGGCTTCACCCTTTTTCTGCATACAGGATTTGACTTCTTCTATTGATGCTGGTCGTTTGTACGTTGAGCAAAAATTTCTTGTGAATTAATTTTCTAATTCGCCCCAGCTTCCGACAGAATCGTCGGGTAGCGTGCTTAACCAAGACCATGCTGTGCCGGTGAGGTGTAGTTGCAAGCTTTGCATCATTGTTGCTCTTGATCCTCTGAGTATTTGTACTGCCTGAAGATAGTCTGACAACCATAACTTGGGTTCTTGCGAACCATCATATTTCTGCTGGTCGTGTGCTAGCTTGAATCATTTGGGTACTCGCATTCTGCGAACCCTTCGGGTAAAGCACAGCGCACCCATTTCCTTCTCCTCGTCCTCGTAGTTTTCTTCATCCCATGCATAGCGTGCCTTGTTCACCCTGGCCTGTATGATGATATTCCATGTGTCCTCCCTTCGTGCTTCATGGTCTTCCTTGCTGGGCGAATTGGTTCTTTGACTTTGCAAAGATTGGGATTTTTGGATTCTTCATCCCGTATGCTCGTGATATGTTGACTTCTTTCCTGAAGATTTCTGCTTTAGCTCATCTCCACTAACCCGATGCTTTTTATGGCCGCTTGGTGCATGCGCTCCCGTAGATCTCCGGGTTCTGGCTATGTAGTTAATAGATATGCTTGTGCTATCACCAGGGCTGCTTCTGGTGTTTCTTGTATGAAGTCTTCCTCTTCATCTGATAATGGTATGCTGATGCTCTTTGCATGGTCCTCTTTCCTAGGCCGTTTTGTCCTTCTCCTGCTGTGTTTTGGTTCGCGATGTCTTTCTTCACTGGAATCTGACATTTCACTATATTCATCCCAGTATGATCTACTTGGTGCACTATTGTTCTCCTGGCTTCTCCTTAGCTCACTTTTTCTTCCCATAGCTTCTTTTTGTGCTGGTGTAAGGCGTACTGATATCTTTACTAATGGTTCTCAATTGGTGAAGGCACTTTGCCTCTACATCATTTGATTGCCCAAAATACCCCTCACATTTTAATTAACATATCAATTATCAATTAATTCACCCTTCTTTCCTTTGTTAGTGCTAATTCACATATCAATTATCAATTAATCATGGTATCAAATACCAATAACTTTCCTTCTCTCATCGTGATTCCTCTCGCCTAATGAAGCCTTCTTTTCAGGGAAAGAGTTCGGTCTGCCCGAGGAGACAAAGGCGGATCCATCATGGTGAGGAAGGTCACCTCCATCACGTGGAGCTACCACCGGACGCCGCCGTCGATGGTGGCCGGAGCTTCCATGGCGCACCATTTTCTCCGGCCGAAGCTTCCACCATGCGCAGTCGCCACCCGGAGCCACAGGCACACGCCATCGCTGTTGCCAGCCAGAGCCTCCACCACACGCCATCGCCGGCCATATGTCCTGCCATGGCGCCACTGCCTTCCCATCCCTCCGGCTGCATGGACCTCCTTGATGCGTTCCAGCCGCCACTGTTTTTTTTGGCATGCTAGCGTCAACTAGCTGCATTCAGCTTTGTTTTAGTCTGAATCCATGGGTCTAAACTAGCTGCATTCAGTTTTGGTTTAGTCTGAATCCGTGGGTCTAATCAAACAAATATGAGTCCACTAGAGTCAACTAGCTGCATTCAGTTTTGCTTTAGAGAGAATATTGGTCTGGTTTAGATGGTAGAGGCGGACTCCGGTAGAGGCATGCTACAGCAGTCTGAACTGAATATGGTCTGCAGCGCTACTGCTGTCCCATGTTGGGTGGCTTAGGTTGAGGCAGCGGGGATGCGCGCTCAGCTCGACCAACCTGACGACAGCGCTAGAACCTCCGTGAATGCGTCGAGGAGCTCAAGTCTAAGCTCGCGGTCATCGTTGACCACCTCAGCCGCATCGGCGAATAGATGGTAAGTTATTTGCTACAGATTTTTGTGTCAATCATAATTACCATTTTTTGGGAGCTCGTCGGGATGATCAGATTCCAGGCCACAACCTAAAGGAGAATGTCGTCTCGCATATATTTTTGATTAGTATTTAATGTGAATTATCAACTTGCTGAAAGCGACGTTATCAAATATGATGCGGGGTGGCTTTCGGACACCACCGCATCATGTGTGTCAACACTCAAGTCCGACATCATCGAGGCATGGAAGAGAAGGAAGAAGAAGAACCACCGGAAGGAAGCTTGGAAGCGCCGCAAGAAGAGGTGGCGGTTGAAGCAGGACCGGCTAAAGCCGGTCCCACACTGGCTAAAGCTGGCCCCACCGGCTGTAGCCGGACTGAACACCGGCTATAGCCGGTCTACCCGAGTCAGCTATGTCTTGGCCTTGAAGCCACCTATGTTATCTTTCTCCCTAGTGACCAAACTACCCCTAGCTCGTGGCTGCCTATATATATGGGTCACTCTCCCCCTCCCTAGGATAGACATGAATTAAGATAAGAATTGGCATGATGCCTCCTCCCTTGTGGGAACCCAACTAGATCTACATCTAGAAATCACCCTCTTTGTTTCAGATCTCTTCTATTTGGGGAATTCTACCTTGATTTGGATATCTTGCATACAAGAGTGTGTAATTCTATCCAACTGATTGGTCTCTTCCCCTCTTGGAATTCTATCCCTTGCAAGTCAATCTCTCACAAGGAAGTCTACTCTTGGAGTCTCTTCCTTGTGATTCTATTGAGTTGGTGAATCGGGCCAACGAGGACAACCGGTGTGTATCTTGTGTGTGTGTTTGCCTTCGATTTGTGTGTCGTGTTCATCGTGTTCATCGTGTTCTTCATGTCCATCCTCTTTCCCCACCATAAATCTCGTGAATCCGTGAAGATCGGGCCACACCCAAGGGGTCACCCCTCATCATATGGTATCAGCATCTTTTGGTTGCCACGGATTTACTCTTGTTTGTAATTTCCGCCATAAATTTCGAAAATACAAAAAATAGCCCCAAAATTGCCTCGAAATTTGATCTCTAGATTTGTTGAGTTTTTTGTGGTTTTGATCCATAGATTTACTATCTTGGGTGTTGATCTACATTTCCATAAATTTTCTAGCCCCAATTCCTTGTATTTTGATCAGAATCGATGATTTTATCTTCCAATTTGTGCCAAATCGATGAACAGCTCATCCAAAATTTCTCGAAAAAGTGCGAACCAGCTAAAGCCGGCCCACCGGCTAAAGCCAGCCCAGGAACGGCTAAAGCCGGCCTCTCCCGCTGGTCAACGATGCCTGCCTTGATCCGCTCATCCCCTTGTCCTGCTCCTCCCACATCGCTCTGGCTAAGCTCGCCCTTCATCGCCCGCTCGCTCCACATCTCCTGGCCGAGCTCATCTTCGACCGCCCGCTCGATCCGCTTCCCCAGCTGCTCTGCTCGGCCGCCTCAGCTCCCAGCCGCCACCTGCACCTTGCACCGTGTGCCTTGCCCCCACCCACACCTGCGCACCAAGCAGCAAGCCACCGGGCCGCCAGACCACTGACGCCGCCTGCCACCAGCTCCGCCTCGCCTAGGGCCCTCGGCCCGCTCCTGCTCCCACGCCCACCTCGCCCACAGCACCGCCCTTCTGACCTTGGCCGCCCCAGCTCCACAGGTCCCGCACACTGCGCCCAACACAGAGCCCCGCTCGCGCCCACTTTGCCCCTGGCCACGCTCATCAACTGCGCGCATCCGCAGGTCCGGCTAAAGCCGGTCTACATCCGCCTAATTTTAATACATCTTTCGACAACTTTTTGTCCTTGTTTTTAACATCCATTAGACCCCTTTGACTCAAAATCCGGCGTTATTTTCACACAAATTTTGACAACTTTTGTGAGTCCTTTTTGTCCCAAATTTTCAGACATTAACGTGTGTGTTCGGATTTCGGTTTTTGCATGCCTTGTTTGTGCCAAGTAATACCACGCCTACATCAACATCGCGACGATGGCATCGGCACCCCGGAACTTCGACTAGTCTTTTGACTCCACCTTCATCGACATTATCGCAAGTCGTGTGTTTTGACACCACCTAACCTTTGCATACGTATAACTTGCACACCCTTTGTAACCTCTTTTCTTCCTTTGTGTACCTATCCTATTGAGAGTGTCTTTTCGAGTGTTGCGAAGCATTGCACAAGTGTCACAACCATGAGAGGGTTTGTGTGTGCGTAAAGTTGAGCAAAGCTCCGAAGCAAGCTCTGTGAGAAAGATACACAAAAGAAGAAATAGCCATTTGAGTGACATACATAGATAGCAAATAAGCTTTTAAGCATAGAAACACCAAAATCCCAAAAAGAGTGTGTGTTCCACCGATACAAAGGAGCTCAAAGCTTGTAAGAAAAAAGAGAGAAAAGAGAAGAGTGGCATCTTGTGCAAATCTTGTTGCTTCTTTCTTATGCAACCAAGCTACGGTATCTCTTGCGTTGGCCTGACACCAAGCTAATAGTCTTTGTTAGGACCATTTTGTTTCTTGCTCACTTCCTTCGTCACGCTAACCCCATTATATCTTTTGTGTGTGTTTCCGTGTTTCCTTGGCGTAGATCATCGTTCTTGACATTTGCTTTTGGATTTTACCCATATTTGACAATAGACTTTTCTTTTGATCATTTCGTTTGGCATTTCCACATTTCTTACCCATCCACTTTATAGCCTTTTGCGTGTGTTATATCTTGTGCACCACGGTTGTCCTTTGGTGTTTCATCCATTCAATGGTTTCTACGGGAAGTGTTCCAATTGTAGTTTTTCTAACAACCTCACTTTCCACCATATACTTCTAGCTTTGTGACCATGTCTAGGGATGGAGAACCTAAAGACCCTTGACTCGAAGAGTTCCACGCATGGTGCGACGCCATGGATGCCAACCTTATAGCACTGTACGATGACTTCGATGCAAAAGCCGCAAGGATAATGGACTCCCAAGCAACGCTCATCGCAAGACTAATGTCGTCTTTCGACAACTTTAAGCGCCAACATCACCACTCAAGGTCGCATTCATCAAGATCTTCTTCCCGCTCCAACCATGGGAGTCACCATGAGCGCCATCGACAACCTCACCCTCAAGAGCATCATGCAAGCCAACAACCACATATTGATAGCCTATGTGAGAGGAAGAAACCTACCCCACGCAAGGATGAGAGCCACATACACATTGAGAGCAAGAGTGATACACCATATGAGTTGAGTGCGGACATTTTGCTTTCTAACAACTTAACCTCTACTCCTCTTGTGTTGTCTTCTTCTTTGCTAGGTTGCTCAGATGATGATAACGTCCATTCCATGGAGATGAGGGACTCCACTATATGTGAGATAAGTGAATCCACTATATGTGAGATGAGTGAATCCACTATATATGAGATGAGTGAATCCACTATATGTGAGAGTGAATGCTTTCGCTTTGACGGCATGAGTGATACACCGAGTGAGACAAGAGTGGTAGTTGATAAGTCAAGTGAGGCCATTTCGATTTCTAACAACTTACCCTCTATCTCGAGTGTATTCTCTCATGTTGCAATAGATCCCATGGATGAAGCGACGCCAACCTTGGAAAAGATGTACATGGCGCATACACTTGATGATAATTCACCATTCTTAGAAGATGATGAGCATGTCGGCCACTTGGAGCTACCTACTTCAATAACACCTACATCAAAGGAGTGCGACAACAAAGGTAACAATATAGGTGTTGGTGATGCCATGATTCCCCTAGTGGATATGAACATGCTAAGCTATGAGTGCTTCACTTTATTGTCTATTGCATGCAATATGTTGAACAATTGCTCTTTCCCATGTATTGCTTGCAATGATGACAATGATGCTTGTGTTGTGACAACCTTGTCGAACAATTGCTCTTTCCCTAGGTTTGTCGACAACAAGGATAAAATTTTAAACATGTTTTGTGCCCAATGCTTGCAATATTCTTCCATTAATACAACCAAAATGTTGAACACTTGCTCTTTCAAATGCTTCGTTTGCAATAATATTATTATGTTTGACAATGAGAAGGCCCCCATAGCTTTCTCAACTAATGAAGATTTTGCATTTGCACATGATAAGCATGTTTTCAAACTTTCTTTGCATAATCACCATGAATATTACGATATCTTGCTTGATGCTAATGGTGATGTGCAAATAAAGAGATTGATTATGATGGATGATGTATTCATCTACCATGCACACATGTTGTTTTTGCAATCTATTGTGTGTGTAGGTACGTGGACAAAACCGTCAACTTCGATTGAGCACGAATTGGCGAAAAGAGCTCGTGAGAGCATAATACTTGTGAGTTCAAACTCAAACTCCGCTCGCATACCCTTCACATGCTATGCATCAAACATGTTGAAAAATTTCTCTTCCATATGGTTTCTTTGCAAGCATGTTGATGATTTTGGTGCCACTTGTGACAATCATGCTCCCGTGATATTGAACATTGATGCTTTATGTGTTGCAACATACATGTGGAACGATTTCTCTTTCTTTTGTTTAGTGTGCAACCACATTGCTATATTTGTCATGACTTGTCACATGTGTTACCGCTTTGAGTTCATTGGTGTTGCATCCAACAAGTTGACAAATTGCTCTTTCTTTTGGTTGGGATACATAACCACTTGTGATAATGATGTTTTCTTCTACTTTTGGATGAATATGATTTGTGTTGCAACAAATATGATGAAGACTTGTTCTTTCCTACGGTTTGTTTGCACACATCTTGATAATGATTTTGATATCTTGCCGTTTGTGTTTTTGCCAAACTCTCCTCTTATTGCTTCAAGGATGTTGACTACTTGCTCTTTCCAAAGCCTTGAGCGCCATAATATGCATATCTTTCAACATGAGATGGACACCATGTTCTTCTCAAATTTTGATGGAGTTTTTGTGCTCCCACATTTGGACGATTTTGAAACAATTTGCTTATACATAGACCTTGCATATGCATTTCGTTTATTATACTTGTGTTGTGCTAATTGTGTTGTGATCAAGAATGGACATGTCCTTAATGATATGCTCCCATATCACGCACACACATACTTTGCTTGGTCTTTGTTGTGCGTAGGTACATATGGATACTATTGGTGGATGCGCTCCCGCAAGTGGTTTCAATCAACAACTTCTCCAACGAGAGCACATCAACAAATTTGTAAGGTGACCTCCTTCTACTCACGAACTCATGCCATAAACTCCAAGAATTGGCTACTCTTTGAGTGTTGTTTTGCTTTGCTTGTGACCTTTGTAGGCCTCATGGAAGGTGAAGGAACATTGAAGAGTTGCCAAACCAATCTTCGCAAGAACAACCACATGGCGCACTCCAAGTACAATCACCTACATCTACCTCCCCTACATGATGATGTTGAGTCAACGTCAAGGACGATGTTCTTTCAAGTGGGGGGGAGATGATGCAGGGTGGCTTTCGGACACCACCGCATCATGTGCGTCAACACTCAAGTCCGACATCATCGAGGCATGGAAGAGAAGGAAGAAGAAGAACCACCGGAAGGAAGCTTGGAAGCGCCGCAAGAAGAGGCGACGACTGAAGCTGGACCGGCTAAAGCCGGTCCCACACCGGCTAAATCTGGCCCCACCGGCTATAGCTAGACTGAACACCGGCTATAGCCAGTCTACCCGAGTCAGCTATGTCTTGGCCTTGAAGCCACCTATGTTATCTTTCTCCCTAGTGACCAAACTACCCCTAGCTCGTGGCTGCCTATATATATGGGTCACTCTCCCCCTCCCTAGGATAGACATGAATTAAGATAAGAATTGGCATGATGCCTCCTCCCTTGTGGGAACCCAACTAGATCTACATCTAGAAATCACCCTCTTTGTTTGGGATCTCTTATATTTGGGGAATTTTACCTTGATTTAGATCTCTTGCATACAAGAGTGTGTAATTCTATCCAATTGATTGGTCTCTTCCCGTCTTGGAATTCTATCCCTTGCAAGTCAATCTCTCACAAGGAATTCTACTCTTGGAGTCTCTTCCTTGTGATTCTATTGAGTTGGTGAATCCGGACAACGAGGACAACCGGTGTGTATCTTGTGTGTGTGTGTGTTTGCCTTCAATTTGTGTGTCGTGTTCATCGTGTTTGTCGTGTTCTTCGTGTTCATCCTCTTTCCCCGCCACAAATCTTGTGAATCCGTGAAGATTAGGCCACACCCAAGGGGTCACCCCTCATCAAAATACCATCAAGAAATTGAACAGAGACGTTGAGATATGTTTCTTCTCTTCTAATGTCAAAAATTTGATTTATCGATGCATCACTTACTGAATATTCTTGAGGTTATGCGGTGCTTAGTCTTTATCCTTACTCATTGTTGAGAAAAGAAGTCGTGATCCATCATTAGCTCATGCCTGGATTGTAAATTATATTCATGTGAACCAACTCATGGGAATGAAAAAGTTAGAATTTATCTAAACTGTAGCCTGTATAGAGTTTTTGTACGTAGCGACTAAGTGCTAAAAAAATGTATTCTCAAGAAAAGGAAGACTGCACTGCCACTGTTGAAACGTAGTTTCATTTGTTACCATTGTTGTATTCCCTACAAAACAAAATACTATCTTGAACGTATATTATATGCCCTTAGAGTAGGAATCCTGGTACTGAATCTCTCAATTTTCTGACATATTCACCTACTTGTTTTCATGTACTGACTATGCATGCAAAATACCTTGGATCTTAGATGCCATTTTAATATCCTTTGTAAGCATTTGTGGTCTTAAAAACCTCTCTTACCGCTATGATCAGGACCAGCCAACCACAATCGCATAGTTGTGAGCTTTGGCTGGGTACCAGAAGTTTTGATTATTAATGATTGATTTGGTGACGTTTGAAGGTAAAGAAGGTTAACAATACTAAAGTCATTAACTTATCATGGGACTTTGTCATGCATATGTGAATTTCATGTACTGGTAATGTTCATCCCTTTTACTATAGAATTCTTTGACATTTAGTTTGTTGGGTAATGCTGAATCCAGTTTAATGTGATTTTGCAGTATCTTTTGTTTATTTTGATGAACTGGAAGGATCATTAGATGGATTTCTTGTAAGGAACATAGCTTGAACACTAGATAGAGCATTTTCTATAGGAAGTAGGCAAATCTTATCTACTTAAATTGTCTTTGAAGGAAAATTGCACCTCAAAGACAATGGATGACAATTATTATATTCTTATATCAAATTGTAGATTGCCATATTTGAAAGGTGTGCCTCAAATACATTATTGTTTTTTACATACGACTCAAGAAAAGTGAATTCTTGAACTTTTGAAATATAATATAATGGAGTTGCTATTTTTTCTATACATGAGAAATTTCATATGAATCATATTGACATGTGTGGTGAAGAAAGAGATTAACGGACCATGGCAATGCACGAGCACTCAACTAGTCCCATTAAAACTTCTCTTCTTGAATCTGCAGGTACTCCCGTGCCGTGATTGATTGCTGACATGATTATTCTCCACTCTTCGGCGGAGACATATATTTTCTCTTTGTCCTTTTTACTCCTCCTACATGTTGACTACTATATTATCTACGCCATCATTGTCTTCTACTACTTTAGTGATGATGACGCATACTTGGTGTACGTTGCTGGAGACACCGTCGTTTCGGGTGGTGAAGTTCTCTGCTATGTTTTTTGCTAGAAATTTGGCTGAAATTTGAGTGATCCATTGCTTCTCCTAAGTCGAGGTTTCCTATGATTTCGTCGAGTTCTTTGAATTTGTCTTCCATGTTTTCCGTTGTCGTAAAGCTGACCCGCAAGTTTACCTCGCTGGAATAGCCTATCAATGATTCTGATTATTGCCATTGTCATGGTTTCCTGCCGACGGATCCGATTATGTCGGATCTGAGAGGCGAATCGAACCTAGGAACTGACGCAAAAGCTCAGGCTTCCAATCGTCAGGTCCATATCCCGATCCAAGCTTGCAAAAACCAAAGTAAGGGTTGGTGGATGAAGTTGGAAATCTACGGTCCCAAAGGATATCTAGTTTTCGTCGACTTTTGAGTTGCTGTTGGCTGGAAGCAAAAAAGCTGCCAAATTCATTAGTGCAACGCCCAAGGTCCCCACAGTCGGCGCCAATTGATGAGGGTTAACTCGGCAAATGTCCTAGATGAAGGACTTAGGATCGGGGGAAGAGGGCGTCAGATGAACTCGAAGGTAAAGATCAGTCAAACAAGGCAATGTTTGGTGTGTGTCGAGAATAAGCGTGGTACTCAATTGGCTCAATCTCAATCTGACCCTGGCCGGCCTCTCCTGGCCCCAATATAGGTGGACAGGTCTCGAGGATCCGGTCGGGTTCAATACAAATTACAGTGTCTGTATACGATGTCATCTCGTATTTCGACTACATCTATGCTTAGGCCTCCCTAACGGGCCCCAGGGGTACCAAGATAATGGGACTTATTAGCTATACCCTTGTCACCCTTATAATAGGCAAGTGTTGCCAAAGCAGAGGAATACGGTGAGGATGAACCACAAGCTTACCATTGAAGAAAAGTTGCAATGGAAGAAGTCTTACCAACCTTTAGATCTCTGTTTGAGCCAAGAGGGTGTGCAAAGGAATGAACCATAATATGGAAGACCGCCAAGGATGTCAACAAAGAGAATGAAAGGAAGATGTGAGATCACCTTAACTTGGTCTTCTGATTTACCCAAAGAGTGACCCTTCAGTGTCCAAAGTAGTTCAACAAATGTCATTGTGGGATTGAAGCATTACAATGGAGGAAATTATACTCAAGCCATCTTGAGGAGACGCCGGAGTATGTGAATAGACACCCAACTATTGGATATGAAGATAGAAGCTACATATGGTACAAAAGATGACCCAGTGTCAAGTCATATCCTAGAGGTGCTTACTAAGAACCCAAGACCTAGACTACCCACAAAAATTTCTTTTAAGGGTGGTAGCCACCTAGGTATCCCCAAACCCATCTTTCTTTCTAGCCTCTTCGAATCTTAGGGAAGAGATTCCTTTAAGGGTGGTAGTATGTAACATCCCAGAATTTTCCAAATTTTGGAATAAAGAAACAAATTAAATTGAATGAATTGTTTGTGTTGATTGAAAATTCACAAGGAATTAATTTTTTAATATTTAAAATTATTTTCTTAAATAGAGTTTTGCTAAAATTTTGGGAAACCAAATGTTTTCAACAAAACTAGTTTGTTTTAAAAGTTTTGAAATACAAAAGGGATTTTTCTTTGATGAAATAAAAGATTTTCCCTAAATAAATTTTTTCTAAAACTTTCAATTCCAACTTATTTTGCTTCCAAGGTTTTCCAATTTATGAAAGAGTTTTCATTTTTAATTAAGCAATATATGAGCTATTTTTGAATTTCAAAAACAAAGTTCAAATTGGTTTTTCACTTGTAAAATGGGTTATTTGTTTTATCAAATACCCTAGCCCTTTCTCAAGATCTTGCAGATTTGAAATTGTTCAAAACCTTGCATTTTTTAATCAAAAGGAATCAAATAGAAACAAAACAGAAAAAGAAAAGAAGGGAAAAAGAAAAAGAAAAGGCCGCGGGGCGACCAAGCAGCCCAGGCCAAGAAACAGCCCACAACCCACTTACCCTCCCGCACTGAAATGGTACGCGGCGCCCCGCTACAAGTCGCTAACAGGTGGGTCCCACCTGTCAGTCCATCTTCTACCTTTGGTAGGAGTCCCGCCCGGACACGGGAACCCCCTGAGCCGCCCGATGCACCGACTCCACCTTGAAACCTAACCCCTCATGCAAGTCACGCCAGGCTTTAAATATCCCTCCCCGACCTCTCTCGCCTCACAAAACCTCACAGAGCACCATGCCCCCAGGCCATCGAATTTCACCACCAAAGCCCGCAGACGCCAGCGACATCCATCGCCAATTTCGGTGAGCTCCGGCTTCCCCTCGACTCGCCTATGGTTCCATTCTCTCTATCTTTCCCTGCACATCTCGCTGACATCTTCTTCCACTTGATTTCATCTGTTTGCGAGTAGAGTATCCGCAACCCAAAGTCACTGCCCAGAGCAAGGTCTCCGGCGGGCGATAGCCCGAGCTCCAGGCCACCTCAACCTAGAAGATCTCGCCATCAGATTCGCCTCGACATCTCGCACACTGTCCGCATCTCCATAATTGTCGAGAAGCTCCGCCTTGTCGCCATCGTCAACTCCCGCACAGCCTAGTCGCCGGAAGCCTAAATCTCCAGTGAGTCTCTCCCCTTCTCTCTGTGCAACGTCAGACTTATATCTAGGGCCTAGATTAGAACCTCAACCGAAGGGGTATCGGCAGATCTGAGCTGCCCAGATCTAATAAAATCTAACGGCCCACATCGTTAATCCAACCGAACTAGTACCATCCAGTTAAATACTGCCACGTGGCCAGCCCTGATTTAATTTGTGTCAAATAGAATTCAAATATCCAAAAACTTGTAAAAATCATAGAAATTGTTCTACAAACTCAAATATAAAAATTATATGTCTCTAGAATCCTAAAAATGAGAAGAATCTAATGGTGCAATAATATTTCATATTTTCTATATAAAAAATTGAAATGAATTTCAAAATAGTTTAAATACTTATTTGCATCAATTAATTCATAACTTTTGTTCTACACATCCAAAAATCACAAATTTTTAGTCACTGGAATCCTCTGGACTGGTAGATCATTTCTAAATCATAAAACATCAAAGTTGATATGTGCAAATACTTGGTGTATTCAAATTCATTCAAATCATTCTTTTGATCATAATTTGAATTATAAAAATAATTTAGTAGTGAATCCATTTGCAGTAGCCTTGTTTTACAGTGCTCTATCCAGTAGCACAACTTTCCAAAATATTTGAATCACTTTACATGTATTCAAATTCAAATATGAGAATTTGAGTATTTTCATTATAGATTTCATTCCATAATTCAAATCTTATGATCATACCTATCCACAAAAATCATTTTGATACTACCTTCAGCCAATATAATGCTTACCTAAATCTTTATGACCTAGTTCACAATTTTCAAATTAAAGTTGAGTTTATTTGAGTAATATGTGTTATATCTCAATCATAGGTTTTATTTTTGCTATTGTGGTGTTGATATACTCCACGCCATAGCACATGTCCAAACTTGGTGATATCCAATAGAACCTTGAACTATATTCTCAAATATCATTCATTCATATTCAACCTCATGCCCACTTAATCTTATTGGTTTATATTGAAACATTAAATTTAAAAATGAGTTAACTGAGTAATTCAATTTATCAGTGTAATTTATACCAATTCGAGTAATTGTTGTCACACTTATTCAATAGTATTGTTGTTGCACTATTTGACACTTATGTGATTCAATTCACATGAGCCATTCCAAATTCTATTCATGCTTTTGTAAATCATAAAGATTCTAAATTATATCTTTGATAGTCCATTTCTTTCTAATCATTTGACCTTGCCATCCAAACTCTCAAATTAATACCTTGCAAGACACAATCCTCCTGCCATATCTTTCTTACCATCGAGTCATAAGAAAGTTAAAATGATAAATCAACCCTTTACAATTGTTTGCATTGCTTGATTTTGTTTGTATTGGATTGGTGAGTTTATGCTGTGTTATTTCTATATTATAGCTTGGTTCAAAGAGCAACGTGTCTTTTTGAGAGAAGTGAAAGATCGTAAACTCCAAAAAGGCAAGTGAAACACATTCTTCCACCTACCTTTTTATTATATGCAGTAGTGTCTTTCAGTAGTATGCATAATAGGAAGTTTTCAAAGTGGATTTATGAAATGCTTAGATCCTAGTAGTGTGTAGCCACCCCTTAAACCCAACCTTGCTAGGATTGTCAGCATTACCTTGGAAAAATGATGCCATGCTTTGTTGATGAATTGTTTTGATAATTAAAAACTACAACCTAATGAAACAGCTGGGTGGAATCAGTATGGCTGGGTTTATGTTGAGTGGCTATTCGGGGCTACATACCTGGCGGTTTACCCATGGTATGTGCTGGTGACCGGGGGTGAGTACACTTGTGGTTTGCCACCCAGTAACAAAGATATTACTATGTCTTCTGTGTTCAGTGTACTTCTAGTGCAGCCTTATGACATTATGGGCTCTGTCTTGATTGAGTAAGCTGTGAGGGTTCAACTTGTTGCAAGACATTGGCTGGAAGCAGAATTGTAGGTGGGAACGAGTATTGCTGGTATGGTTGATCTCTCCTTTTGAAAGGTCTTGTCTCATTCTTCTCTCTAGGTGGAATGGGTCTTAAGGTGAAAGTGCACAACCTCTGTAGAGTTAAAAACTAAGAATTCTTAGCCGTGTCCCCGGTTATGGACAATTTGAGTCTCTAGACAAGGATGTACATAAGAATCTCATCACTTGTTTCGAATGATTAAAACTGGTTTAGAAATAGTCTTAGGACCATATGGTGGTTTACCCATATGGGGTCATCTTGGTGGTTTAACCAGATGACTTGGTGCTCATGGTGGTTTACCCATGTGCGCTTTTACACTACAAGAAATGTGTTGACTAGTGACCATCTTATAGTGACCACAGAAAAATTGGTCATAGCTTTATGACCAACTTGTATCAAATGGTCAACTTGGTGATTTAACCAGATGGCTTGGTGCCCATGGTCTTTTACCCATGTGCCCATTTTAGAAAAATCTTTTCAATGATTAATTTTTTTTTGGAAAATATAGGATAAAATTGACTTGATGCAAATTAGCCAAAAACTTCACCTGCCAAACATCATGTTGAATAATATTTTCACAACATCCACCAAATATGTGTCATTTGCCAGTACATCATTGTACCGACCCCCTTCATGGGGCTGCATATTCAAATATGCAGGTTTTTCTAATGAGGAGTGATTGGTAGGATCTCGAGTCTACATTCCAACATGTCTGCCTATGGCACGTGATGAAGATGGAGGCTCATTGCCACTTTATTTTTTGCTGTTAATTTGTAAGGTTTGAGACTTGTGTAACCAGATCTATGTTGTAACATTTGATAATATTGCAATGATTACTATAATTTGTACTGTGGTGCTATCAGTGATCCTGGGAATAGCACTTAACATAGGAGTTCTACCTTTTTTAGAAAGGTAGGACACTACATTGATTTAATAGTATAAGCTGGAAAGCCGTTGAAGCGACGCTTGCAAATCTTTATGCATAGAAGCGACGGAGTTGCTCCGCGTTCCAAGGGTTGCCTTCGTCTTTGTCGGTCTTCTTATCTTTAAGTCGATACGCTCCTCACTTCTGTGAAGATGTAACATCCTAGCCATGGCGAATCTAACTTTCCATGACCATCTTGCTTGAGTTGAAGGACTAGGTCTCCTTTCTCAAAAGATCGGGGACGTACTCGATGACTACGATAATTTCGTGAAATTTGCTGGTACTGCGTGGTCCTTGAGAGTATCACGTCTCTGGCTTTATCAAATGCATCGACATCATCTTGTAAGGCTTCAGCTGAAGTGATTTCATCATAGGCGGATATTCTGGGTGCCTCATGGGTTATTTCTACTGGAAGAACGGCTTCTGCGTTGTGGACCATAAAGAAAGGTGTTTCTTGAGTTGCCACATTGGGAGTTTTTCACAAACTCTAGAGTACGGAGGGTAACTCTTCAACCCAAGCGTGATTGGATTTTTGAGTGGAACTAGCAATCTCTTTTTTATACCACTGCATATCAGGCCATTAGCCTTTTTGACCTGCCTGTTTGTCTACGGATGCACAACAGAAGCAAAATTGAGCTTGATGCCCATACTTTCATAGTAATTCTTGAATTCCTTGGATGTGAAATTTGTCCCATTGTCTGTGATGATGCTATGCAGAACGCCAAAGTGAAATACTATCGAACTGATGAAATTTATTGCCACCATAGAATCCTGTGTTGTGACTGGAGTTGCCTCTATCCACTTGGTGAATTTGTCGACTGCGACCAGCATGTAGACGTGACCACCTGGCCAAGACTTATGTATTTTTCCCACCATATCTAGGCCCCATTGTGCGAATGGCCAAGATAATTGTATCGGATGGAGTTCAGCTGCTGGAGCATGAGGTTTGGACGCGAATCTTTGGCATGCTTGTGGGGACCCCGGCTTACCACCCGGGATACCCGTTATGCATACAATTCACGATCCCAGGAAGACCGTCGTGAAACCACATAATAGAGTCGGCACTTCAGAGTACATCATCCATTACATAACAAGTTCAAATAGTCTTACATAGGCCACTTGGCCGAATTCAAATGACACGCAGGGCAAGTTGAAACTAACATAGCAGCGGATACAAGGGCAGCGTTGCACCGGCGTCTTCGAACTCCTCACCATTGTCCTCATAACCTTCTTCATAATCTGACCAAGTTAATAGCCAGGGACAAAGCCATGAGTACATTTTGGAATTATACTTGCAAACCATCTAAGAGGAAAATTGTTTGATATTTGGCTGTAG
The DNA here is from genome assembly GCA_007115705.1 of Dactylis glomerata. Lineage (NCBI taxonomy): Eukaryota > Viridiplantae > Streptophyta > Magnoliopsida > Poales > Poaceae > Dactylis > Dactylis glomerata. The sequence goes on from QXEO01000531.1 coordinate 11,998,898, forward strand.
CAAGGAGAGGCTCTATTCTAGTTTGCTCTATACTGTCATATTTTCTCTCTTCGATATAGCATGTCCCATGACATTTCTATATTTCTGTTGAAAAACATTTTTGACTATATTGCTACAGCCCCCTGGCAATCAAGCTTGGCAAAGACATTCCAAGGAAAAACTCCCAAGGCTGCAGCTAAAGAAAGCAGAAAATAGGCAAGTTCACACATGTTGTGCGACCCTTGCGCGCTCATGCGCCGTCATTCGAGTGTCGATTGAGAGGAGAGAGCACCATGGACCTCGGGAGGTGACTGTAGTGGGTCGTACCCTTAGTCAGAGCTCAATCCGTTCTGGGTTTTGCGGGCCTGCTATTTTCCGGGCAAAGGCCCAGTGCGGACACCGTGCTCCGGCTCTTTTCTCGAAAGGCAAATGAGCAAAAGCTCATATTCGTGTTGGGCCGTGCTCCATCCGGATCCGTAGATTCGAATAGGATAGAAACTCCAAAGATTTAACAGTAGCTTGAACTAAAGATAGTTTAGAGTAATCAGATTTTCGCTGTTACACTTATTCCTCACGAGGAGGGAAAATTTTCTTCATAGCTGAAGACTGGGCGCCAAAGCCCCCAAGACCTCAGCCTCAACTTCTTGTGCTCCGGAGATGAAAGCGCTGAGAGCCACAAATTCCTTTGGATCCTCGTGCTCTCGCCCCAGGGGAATGAACTTGTCGAGGAAGCACTCGGAGAGGCCTCTCCAAGACGAGATGGACTCCGAGGGCAACACCTAGAGCCACGGGCGAGTCTCTACCTTCATGGGCATCAGGAACCAGTTAGCCATGATGCACCCGTCACCTCCGGCCACCCAAACGTCGATTGCGTAGTGATGCAGGAACTCGATGGGATCGGACGACCCGTCGAAGCGAGCCAACGTATCTAGCCTAAAGCGCAGCGGCCAAGCCACACGACGAAGGGGCCTGGAGAGCGTCACGAAGCCCCCAAAGCCAATGTCGCCGTCCACTGGTTCGCCAACTTGTATGATGGACTCCAAGGCATTGAAGAATTGATGACGAACTTGGCAATGACTCTCATAGTCAGCACAGAGGCGAAGATGCACGAGACGATCATCGCCCATGTCGAAGCAGATCTAGAAAACACACCACAGCCCCCTACTTGGCACGCCAAATGTCAGTGGATTTTGTGTCGCAATAACACGGGATACCACACGAAGGACCCAAAGAATTCGAACGCAGGGGGCTGTACGCGTGAGATCTAGAGTGCCACAAAACACAGCGATGGAAGACTCGACACGCCGGAGAGCACACCGCACGACAGATAGTGACATCGACCTTTACCGAGTTCCAGGGCCCTTGTGGTGAGGTAAAACCCCTACTTCCTGCCTTCTTGTATTGCAACGCGACACCTAGCGAGGAGTACAAGGTCTTGGTTACAAAACTCTAACTGGCCGGAGGTAAAAGAACCAACTTAGCCTAGCTAGAACTTGAGAATTGGGGATCCCTTCTAAGGGGCAGCCTTCCCTCCTTTTATAGCACCGAGATCCACCTTCCCCTCATCAACTTGGGGAAGGGGTTGCCACAATACAGACCATGGAGAGGGACATCTGTATGTCTTTGGTCTTCGGTGGTCTTGGTCTACATATAGCAGTGGCCCGGTCCACGGGAATGGGTGGAGGAAAGCTGACGTCCTCCTCGTGCGCCCTGCACCGTCCACCCTATTTTTAGGGGGGGGGAGCAATAACCACCGTGCAGGTTTATTGAGGCACGACAGAGCTGGTCACCCCCTTGTCAGGGTAGCATGGGTGGCACGCTATCTTCCGATCTTATCCTTTCACCAACGCAGGACTGCTGATGAGGATACAATCATGGATCATGCTGATTTTGAGTGTTTGAGCTGGAAGGAAATATTGAGTCTAATTGATGATTATTATAAGGTGAATTCTTTCCTAGTTGAAAAGAATGTCTTGATATCTCCAAATTATATACTACCTAAAGCAATGTACTATGTTGTATTTAGGTATGTCATCTGTCAAGATATCGCCAGCGGGAGGAGAGGGAGGTCGGCGATCGAGAGACAAGTGGAGATCAAGTCTGGATGAGCACGAGCACGTGATGGCGCACTAGGACTGCCTACGACACGATGTCTACACGTCTAAGGCGTGTTATACACATGGCCTACGTGCTAAAATTAGGCCGAACCCATATATGGGTCGGTATGTACCCATTTGAGTCGAACCGAGTCAGTTTGGGCCCAAACCAGGCAGGTTTTGGGCCAGGTCAATGCTGAGGACGCCCGGCCACCTATAAGTACCCCTGGGCGCCCCCTCAATTAGGGTTAGACCATGTTTAGACTAAAGATTACTTCGTTGAACTGCTGTAAGCATTTATCTGAATTCCTCCGCACCAATTCATCTGGATTTGGTGTTATACTGCTGCAAGTTTAGTGTGATCTGTTGTTCCATTGGGAATCAGTAGGTTGCAAACTACCGTTTCGTGGTCAACGGCTACATGCGCAAGTGTGTGGAGTCATGAATATCCTACAGGGTTTGAGAGCTGTTGCATTGGCATCAGGGTTCAAGCGAGGAGAGTTCATCGGTGACACCAAGTTATCCCCGACAATCATCCGCTGCCATCATCACCATCGCTTCGCTCACGAGAAGATCGGGCCACCCCATATCATCTGGGTTCGGCCTAATTTTAGCACGCAGGCCATGTGTATAACGCGCCTTAGACGTGTAGACATCGTGTCGTAGGCAGTCCTAGTGCGCCATCACGTGCTCGTACTCATCCAGACTTGATCTCCACTTGTCTCTCGATCGCCGACCTCCCTCTCCTCCCGCTGGTGATATCTTGACAGATGACATACCTAAATACAACATAGTACATTGCTTTAGGTAGTATATAATTTGGAGATATCAAGACATTCTTTTCAACTAGGAAAGAATTCACCTTATAATAATCATCAATTAGACTCAATATTTCCTTCCAGCTCAAACACTCAAAATCAGCATGATCCATGATTGTATCCTCATCATCTACTCGGTGACCTTGGAACATAGGGCTTCAAGTTCCTCTTTTATCTTCTTCGCCCTTTTCAGCACTAGCATTGTGTTATTACGCCAGTCGATGGTGGTCACAATGTCAAGATTGAGATCCTCGACATGCTCCCGCATGAAGGATAAACACTCCTCATGTAGCTCCATATAATCATGCGTGAATTTGATCACCTCCTTCAAAGATAGGTTGTCATCTTTGAGCATGGAAAACTCAGCCTTTAATCCGTTTAGATGGCCTGTGATTTCGTGAAGCTGAATAAGAGGTGATAAAGATAACAAATTTTATAAAATTGCAGGCAACATTTAGATCCTCTCAGGCTAACAATGAAGCACTAATCAAAACAAATAAACAACCAAATGTTGTTGTCATACTAGTAATGCAAGAAGCAGAACAAAATCTATAGGATTAAAGAGTTTCAGAAAATGGAAGGCAACATGTAGATCGTCTCATGCAAGAAATAATACACCAATCAAAACAAATAAACAACCAAATATTGTTGTCATCCTAGTAATGCAACAAGCATAACAAATTCTATAGGGTTAAAGAATTTCAGAAAATGGTAGGAAACATGTAGATCGTCTCATGCTAGCAATTATGCACTAATCAAAACAAATAAAATAACCAAATATTGTTGTCATACTAGTAACGCAACAAGCAGAATGAAATCTATAGGATTAACTAGGCATAAGCCAGATCGAAACCAAATGTCGGATTAACTAGCTTAAACCCTGGAATAAACTAGATCTACAATAGAACTGAATTTGATAAATTATAGGGTTCACATAAACCCAATTCTTACATACCAGCTCCGTCATCGCCGGGGGAACGCTGGATAGAGGGGAAAATCATACTCAACAATGAGGACGCCCTTGTGCTGCTTAGTAGGGTTGGCCGAGTCGGCAGGGGGATCCTAGAGCTGTTGCTGCGGTGGCATGCCAGAATCCACATCGAGGTTGTTGTTCTGGTGCTGCTGCAGGAGGGTCACGTCTGAGTCCTCGGTGGTGAGGTCATCAAGCCGTTGCCTCTTGGGGTACATCATACTCGTCGACAAGGACGCCCTAGTGTTGGTGAGGAAGGGCGTCCGGGTTGACGGCGATATCTTGAATCTGCTGCTGGGGGCACGCCGGAGTCGACGGCAGTGAGCTCGTGGATCTGTTGCCTCTTGGTGGACACATCGTAGTCGATGACGTGGCCGCCCGTCTTCTGCTGCTAGTGATGCTAGTGGGGGCATCCGAGTCGACGGTGAGGTACTGGTGGTGTGCAACTCCTACAGATGCTTGGGGGCGGTGGGCCCCTCAACATCTTCGCCTACTAGATTGCAAGTGAGCTTTATCGCCGCGTACTCGGGGTGCAGGGTGGTTATGAAATTTGGATGGGAGAGGCACCGCCGGCGAGTGGTGAATAGAGGTTGGGATTTTGATTTGGAAATTGGGACAAGGAAATATATAAAAGCAGTAGCTCTCCTTAAAAGAGAATACAAGTGACAACTACCAATAGCACGACGATAAGCAAACTGACCTATTTCCTAAATGTGATAGGTCAAACACACCAAACAAAATAATATGGGATACTTTTGAAAGTGTTCTCAAAAGTGGGCTAGCAATTATGAAAGGTTCATGTCTTTCAAGTGAGATGATCGATCATGGGAATACATATGGCATACTTTGTTGTAATGTGCCTCTATAATTTGGGAATGGGTGCATTGTGGCATTGCAAACAGTGTTCCAAGGGGATCTTCCAACTTCTTAGAGGAAAAAATGCATTTTTCATTTTACTGGGTGCTTATGACACTAAGCAAAGGTGCCAACTCGTCGGTACTCCAAGTGCAGAGTGCTGTAGCAAGAGTAAATTTTCCCCATGAGGGAACTCGGGGTTTAATATTGAAGTTATCAGTGTACTGGATTCTGGGGTATCCCGGTCCACCTGCTCCTGGGCCCATTCAATGGCCCAACATTCTTCGACAAGGAGCTGGAAGATTACTCGAGACCAACAAGCAAGACCCTCGTGAGGAGGCGCCTCGCAAGGAGAACGACACTTACTCATCTCCTCGCGAGGAGGTGCCTCTTTGCTGGGAATACCTCCTAAGGAGGAAGACCATGACCACTCCTCTTCGTGCATCCCCTACGCTTTGGAGAAGGATACGACAAGAAAAAAAAGCAAAGGTGGTGTCACGCCGACCATGTCGTCCAGCTGCCTCAACCGGGCGGCGACATCCCCTGAAGCACCTACATAAAGCTGCACGGCGGTAGCTGCTTTCTCGCAAAGATCGGCGTGGATGGTGCAGCATGCTAGGGAAGGATGCCAACGCTTCCTCAACCTCTCCCGTGGACCGGCGCTTCTCTACACCATGGACAGGGTCCATCGGCAACAGCAACGGGACAACTGTCCCTCTCCTTGGCCCTGTTTGTGGCAACCCCTTCCCCAAGTTGATCAAGGGAAGGAGGACCTTGGCTCTATAAAAAGAGGGGTAGCTGCCCCGAAGAAAGGATCGACTTTCTTCCACCTTTGTCTAGCATGAGCTCTGTAACCAAGACCTTGTACACCTCACGAGATATTGCGGTGCAATACAAGGGCTTTACCTCACCACGAGGGCCCTGAAACTAGGTAAGATCAGTGTCGCTCTCTGTCGTGAGGTGTGCTTCTCTGGCGTCTCGAGTATTCCTTCGCCGTACTTTGTCGCTCTCTTGACTTCACGCATTCAGCCCCCTGCGTTTGATACCTTTGGGTCCTTCGTGTGGTACCCGTGTTCTTGCAACACGAAATCCCTCCACATTTGGCGCGCCAAGTAGGGGACTGAGGTGTGTTTTCAAGATCTGCGCTGACATGGCTGACGCGCATGCTCGCCTTGAGCGTCTTCACCGCTGCAACACTGCTCAGGGTCACATTGAGCCAATCATGCATCGCCAGCAGGTTTCTACAGAGATGAAGGAAGAGGAGGATCTCAAGTCCTATGTCCCATCCGGGCGCTCAGAGCCATCGCTCGCCTACATCGCCACCGTCACCTCACTTACACACTCTCCGAGCCAGCTGACTCCCGTGTAGGCTCCGCCATGGCACAAGAGCTTTTGCGTTACCAGCCCACCGAGGGCGGGCGCGAGGGGTGGCATGCACGGATCGCCTAGCCCATCACCATCGCCAATGAAGACGCTGCTCTGGGAATTCACCAAGGTGCAAGGGCTCTAGATCCACCCAGAGGGCCTTGAGGCCCGGGGGCGGGAAACGCCAAGGCCGCTCCAGCGAGGAAGGCGGATTCGCGTGCAGCTTCATCTCTGCGTGGCAAGCCAAGCTGCCACATTGTCCAGCGTGCTACGGAAGACGCCCGCGTCTCTCTCGAACATTGTCTAGAAAACCATGACCGTGCCATCAACGACATTGGAGAGGTGGGCAAGAACGTCAAGGTCCCAAGCGAACTCGTATACAACCCAGGGTGCCTCGCGCTTGACCGTCAACAACACTATATGGTCTAGCCTGACAAGTTCAGGCCACACGTCGGCGCACGCTACGACAACTCCTTCAACCACATCGAATCCCTGCAACTCTACATCATCGCTGTTCAAGCAGCCCGCGGGCACCAGCGCGTCCTAGCCAACTGGTTCCCGATGGCCCTCAAGGACGCGGCAAGGACGTGTCTCATGAATCTGCCTCCTGAGTCCGTCTCCTCCTATATGGATTTGTGCGTGAAGTTTGTCACCAACTTTATGCCCACTTACGAGTGTCCTGCCACGAAGAACGACCTCAAGGCCGTGTGCCATTTCAAGGGCGAGACGCTTCGGTAGTACATCTAGTGCTTCAGCTAGATGCGCAACAAAATCCCTAGGATCTCTAATGAGGAGGTCATCTCTGAGTTCTCTGCAGGCATCTCCGACATCAAGATGAAGGAGAAGCTTTCCATGGATGATGAGCTGACCTCGGTGGTCAGGGTCTTCGAGATCGCCGGCCGGTGTGTCAAGGCCGAGGAGGGAAGGCTCTTCGTGCATATCGCACTAGAGACGCCTCCGCCGAAATCCAAGCCAAAGGACCCCAAGCGCAAGGAGGCCGCTATTCTCACGGCAGAGCTTGAACAAAAGCACCGCTGTGACAACCGCTCCGAGCGTGACAAGGGCGGCCGACATTGATTCTGCATCTTCCAGAAGAGGGACACTCACAACACCGACGATTGTTGGGTGGTCCGAAAGTGCCATGAGGAGCACGGCGTGACCAAGCGCCGTGGGCGAAGGTGCAGCTATGGCCGCGGTGGTACCTGAGGTGAGAATCGCTACGATGACCGTGATGGCGGCAAGCAGAGGGATGACCCCCTGCGCGTCAACGCTGAGCCTCTACTGCTGGCTCCACCGGCAAGTGATCATCACAAGGAGAACCAGGGGGCTATCAAGAGCCGCGGGGCTAGGCAGCCTGCCTCTTGGGAGGAGCTCAAGCTCCACTTTCAAACCACCACTTCAAGTAGTTGACGCGAGAAACTGTGGCGGCACAACCAGGCGCCAACGCGCCTAGGCTGAAGCGGTCCACCAACAAGATCTACTTCGACGAAGAAGACCACCCGGCCTTGACGTGCACCATGGGCACCATTCCCATCGTGTGCACACCAACAATCAATAACATCGTTGTCAACCGTACTCTCATCGATGGAGGGGCGGGCCTCAACATCATCTCCATCGAGATTTTTGAGAAGATGCAAGTGTCTTAGCACCGCTTGATGCCAACCAGGCTGTTCTTTAGGGTGACTGAAGGCTCGACCACGCCTATCGGGCAAGTGCGCCTTCTCGTCACCTTTGGAACCCACGACAACTACCACATTGAAAGCCTTGATTTCAACGTCGCCTACCTTGCACTGCCCGACAACGCCATTCTTGCCTATCTAGGCCTCGCAAAGTTCATGGCAGTGACTCATCACGACTTCAACACTCTCAAGATCACCAACGACCATGGTTTCATCACCGTTCACTGCAATGAGAAGGACACCCTTCGCTCCATCGAGCATGTCTACCGCGAGGCCGCTTCAATCTCCCCGTTGATGAGGACCTTGTCAAGCACTCAGGCAACCTGTCGAGGAAGAAGGAGCTCATGTCGCTTCACTCGGGCTTGCCTGGAAGGAAGCTGGCCACATCTCCATTAGATGAGCCAATCGAGGACCTTGTCAGTCCCATGCTGGACATGTTCATTGGAGAAGCCTCGACGGACTGGGGAAGAAACACCGCAATTCACTTAGGAGCGCTCCACCACCAAGAAGATTCCGCTAAAGGCTAGGGGCTGTAAGGGTTTCCTCACCATCGGGGAAGGCTTTCCCCCAAATAGGAAAGCGCACTCGTCACCTTCCTGTGGGCAAATGCTGACATGTTTGCTTGGACACTGTTAGACATGCCCAATGTTCCCAGGGATGTGATTGAGCACCACTTTGTTGCGTGCCCACAGGCATACCCCGTGAAGCAGAAGATGAGGCGCCAAGCGCTAGAAAAGCAAGAGTTCATTATTCAAGAAATAGAGAAGCTCTAGCAGGCCAAGTTGATAAGCGAGGTCTCACACCCCACGTGGATAGCTAATCCGGTGGTGGTGCCCAAGGCCAATGGCTGCGGGCACCTTTGTGTCGATTTCAACAACCTCAACAAGGCCTGCCCCAAGGATCCGTATCCCATTCTGAGGACTAATCAAATCATCGACTCAACCGCCAGGTGTGACCTCCTTTGCTTTCTTGATGCCTTCTCTAGGTATCGTCAGATCAGAATGGCAAAAAAGGACGAAGAGAAGATGACGTTCGTCACACCCTGTGGGGTATACTGCTACCTCTGCATGCCTTTCATCCTGAAGAACGTGGGCACCACCTTCTAGAGGCTGATGCGGAAGGCTTTGGGAAGAAACGTCGAAGCTTACATCGATGACATCGTGGAAGATCTGGAAGAAACATTTGCCAAGCTATGAAAGGTAAACATCAAGCTCAACCTTGCCAAGTGCGGCTTTGGCGTACCGTTAGCCAAGCTCCTAGGCTTCCTCGTTTCGCATGAATTGAGGCCAAGCCCAACAAGGTCAAGGTCATTAAGGAAATGCATCAGCCGTGCAATCTCAAGGAAATGGAGCGCCTCACGGGGTGCATGGCGGGTCCGGGGTGCTTCATCGCGAGAAGTGGAGAGAAGGCATTACCTTTCTTCAAACTCATGAAGCACACCGGCAAGTTTGAGTGGACTCCAGAAGCTGACAAGGCCTTCATCAAGCTAAAGAGGTACCTCACCGGCCCGCCGATTATGGTCGCCCCGCTCTCCCACGAGCCGCTGCTCCTCTACATCGCGGCAACACCAAGGACAACCAGCATCGTCCTCGTTGTGAATCGAGAGGCCCAAGTAATCGCCAAGCAAAAAGTCCATGCTCCGTGCTTGGGGGCTCCTCCTAAGGAGAGGTCGTCACCTCCTACTTCACCTTGCGAGGAATATTTGACACCACCAACGCTCGAGACGCTCCTCCTGAGTGATGAGGGGTGACCCCTTGGGTGTGGCCCGATCTTCACAGATTCACAAGATTTGTGGCGGGGAACGAGGATGAACACGAAGAACACAATGAACAAATCGAAGGCAAACACACACACACAAGATACACACCGGTTGTCCTCGTTGGCCCGATTCACCAACTCAATAGAATCACAAGGAAGAGACTCCAAGAGTAGAATTCCTTGTGAGAGATTGATTTGCTAGGAGTAGAATTCCACTTGGGGAAGAGACCAAATCAATGGATAGAATTACACACAAAAGTATGCAAGAGATCCACTACAAGGTAGAATTCCCCAAATAGAAGAGACCCCAAACAAAGAGGGATGATGGTTTACTCTAGATTTGAGATCTAGTAGCAAGTTCCCTAAGGGAAAGGGCATGAAGCCATGTTTATCTTAATTCATCTCTATCCTAGGGAGGGGGAATGTGGCCCATATATATAGGGAGCCACGAGCTAGGGGTAGTTTGGTCACTAGGGAGAAAGATAACATAGGTGGCTTCAAGGCCAAGATGTAGCTGACTCGGGCAGTCCGGCTATAGCCGGTGTTCAGTTTGGCTTTAGCTGGTGAGGCTGGCTTTAGCCGGTCCAGCTTTAGCTGCCGCCTCTTCTTGCGGCGCTTCCAAGCTTCTTTCCGGTGGTTCTTCTTCTTCCTTCTCTTCCACACCTCGATGATGTCGGACTTGATTGTTGACGCACATGATGTGGTGGAGACTCAACATCATCATGTAGGGGAGGTAGATGTAGGAGATTGTACTTGGAGTGCGCCATGTGGTCGTTCTTGCGAAGAATGGTTTCGCAACTCTTCAATGTTCCTTCACCTTCCATGAGGCCTACAAAGGTCGCAAGCAAAGCAAAATAACACTCAAGGAGTAGCCAATTCTTGTAGTTTATGGCATGAGTTCGTGAGTACAAGGAGCTCACATCACAAATTTGTTGATGTGCTCTCGTTGGAGAAGTTGTTGATGAAACCACTCGCGGGAGCGCATCCACCAATAGAATCCATGTGTACCTACGCACAATAAAGACCAAGCAAAGTATGTGTGTGTGCGTGATAGGGGACCTTATCATCAAGGACATGTCCATTCTTGTTCACAACACCATTAGCACAACACAAGTATAATAAAGGGAATGCATATGCAAGGTCTATGTGTAAGCAAATTGTTTGAATATCTTCCAAATGTGGGAACACAAAAACTCCATCAAAATTTGAGAAGACCACGGTGTCCATCTCATGTTGAAAGATATGCATATTATTGCACTCAAGGCTTTCGAAAGAGCAATTAGTCAACATCCTTGAAGCAATAAGAGGAGAGTTTGGCAAAAACACATACGGCAAGATGTCAAAATCATCATCAACATGTGTGCAAACAAACCATAGGAAAGAATAAGTTTTCATCATATTTGTTGCAACACAAATCATATTCATCCAAAAGTAGAAGACAACATCATTATCACAAGTGATGAGGACATCCCTATTACACCACCATTATCTCCTGCTCCTATTGATGATGAAGATGTTGCTGCGAAGAAGTCCAACGAGATTAGGCTTGGACCAATTACAAGAGCACGTGCAAAGCTATTGGAACAACAGGTGAACTCACTCTTAATTGAACCTGATGTTTTATTTAATGAGAGCTTTATACTACCTAAGTCTATGCATCTATGTATGATTAGGTTTGTTGATAACACAAGCATTGCATGAGGAGGAGATGCATCGCAGCGAGATGAGCAAGACTTGATGATCGAGTGCGCGAGGGAGGAGAGGGAGGCAGGCGCACCCGGAGATCACCAGAACATCAAGTCTATATGAGAGAGAGCACGAGATGGCGCGCTAGGACAGCCTTCGACGCGATGTCTACGAGTCTAAGGCGCGCTACACTCATGGCCTGCGTGCCAAAATAGGCCGAACCCATGTATGGGTCGGTATGTACCAGTTTGAGTCAAACCGAGTCCGATTGGGCCCAAAACAGGTTGGTTTTGGGCCAGGTCTTTGCCCAGGACGCCCCAACCCCTTTAAGTACCCCTGGGACGCCCCTTTGTGTCGTTTAGACTACGTTTAGATTACCCCCAAACATCAGAACGAAATTGCTTGTAAGCTTTCCTCTGAAATCATATATTCCTCTGTGTTTCGCTCGGAATATTTACCCCACTCCATGTTTGTTTCGATCTGGAGTTTTGCTACTGAGAATTCAAGTGTGATCTGCTGTTCCATTGGGAATTAGGAGATTGCAGAACCGCTTCGTGGTCGGCGGCTACATGCGCAGGTGTGTGGTGTCTCGAATATCCATAGGGTTAAAGATCTGTTGCATTGGCAACGGGGGAACAACCGGAGAGTTCGTGTGCGTCTCACAGATTATCTACCAAGTCATCATCCATCTACATTGGCTCACTGAGAAGATCGGGCAACCCCTTATCAACAAGTGGTTATGCATCCCAACCAAAAGAAAGAGCAATTAGTCAACTTGTTGGATGCAACACCAATGAACTCAAAGCGGTAACACATGTGACAAGTCATGGCCAATATAGCAATGTGGTTGCACACAAAACAAAAGAAGTAGAAATCGTTCTACATGTATTTTGTAACACATAAAGCATCAATGTTCAATATCATGGGAGCATGAATGTCACAAGTGGTACAAAAGTCATCAACATGCTTGCAAAGAAACCATATGGAAGAGCAAGTTCTCAACATGTTTGATGCATAGCATGTGAAGGGTATGCGAGCGGAGACTGAGTTTGAACTCATAAGTATTATGCTCTCAAGAGCTCTTTCGCCAACTCGTGCTCAATCGAGGTTGACGTTGTTATCCGCGTACCTACACACACAAAAGATAGCCAAAACAATGTGTGTGCATGGTAGATGAATACATCATCCATCATGATGCATCTCCTTATTTGCACATCTCCATTAGCATCAAGCAAGATATCATAATATTCATGGTGATTATGCAAAGTATATGTGGGAACATGCGTATCATGTGCAAATGCAAAATCTTCATTAGTTGAGAGAGCTATGTGGGCCGTCTCATTGTCAAACATAATAACATTATTGCAAACCAAGTATTTGAAAGAGCAAGTGTTCAACATTTTGGTTGCATTAATGGAAGAATATTGCAAGCATTGTGCACAAAACATTTTCAAAATTTTATCCTTGTTGTCGACAAATCTAGGGAAAGAGGAATTGTTTGACAAGGTTGTCACAACCAAAGTATCATTGTCATCATTGCAAGCAATATATGGGAAAGAGCAATTGTTCAACATATTGCATGCAATAGGAGATAACTTGAAGCACTCATAGCTTAGCATCTTCATGGGAATCATGGCATCAACAACACCTATGTTGTTACCTTTGTAGTCGCACTCCTTTGAGGTACGTGTTGTGGACGTAGGTAGCTCCATGTGGCCGGCATGCTCATCATCTTCTAACCATGGTGTGGTATCTTCAAGTGTATGCACCATGTACATCTTGTCCAAGGTTTTCGTCTTGTCATCCATGGGATCTATGGTAATATGAGAAAACACACTCGAGGTAGAGGGTAAGTTGTTAGAAATCGAAATGGCCTCACTTGACCTATCAACTACCACTCTTGTCTCACTCGGTGTATCACTCATGCTCTCAAAGTGGAAGCACTCACTCTCACATATAGTGGAATCACTCATCTCACGTATAGTGGATTCACTCATCTCACATATAGTGGAGTCCCTCATTTCCATGGAATGGACGTCATCATCATCCGAGCAACCTAGCAAAGAAGAAGACAACACAAGAGGAGTAGAGGTTAAGTTGTTAGAAAGCAAAATGTCCTCACTCAACTCATGTGGTGTATCACTCTTGCTCTCAATGTGTATGTGGCTCTCATCCTTGCATGGGGCAGGTTTCTTCCTCTCACATAGGCTATCAAGATGTGGTTGTTGGTTTGCACCATGCACTTGAGGGTGAGGTTGTCGATGGCGCTCATGGTGACTCCCATGGTTGGAGCGGGAAGAAGATCTTGATGAATGCGACCTTGAGCGGTGACGTTGGCGCGCCGAGTTGTCGAAAGAGGACATGAATTGCTCCAATCTTGTGGAGAGTGTTGCTTCTGACTCCTTCATCATTGCTCCAAGTCTTGCTTCGAGCCTTGCGGACGAGTCCTCAATCCTTTCGTTGAGCATGGCGTGCAAGTCCCAAATACTTGTCGTAATACTTTCTTCAAGCCTTGCGTGCGAGTCCTCAATCCTTTCGTTCAGCGTTGCGTATGAGTCGTCGAGCTTTTTGTCCATGGCGGCGCACCGTGCGTTGAAGTTTGCTAACCAAGGGTCTTGAGGTTCTCCATCCCTAGACATATCACAAAGCTAAAAGTATATTATGGAAAGTGGGGTTGTTAGAAAACTACAATTAGAACACTTCCCGTAGAAACTATTGAAAGGATGAAACACCAAAGGACAACCGTGGTGCACAAGTTAGAACACACGCAAAAGGCTATATGGTGGATGGGAAGGAAATGTGGAAATGCCAAACAAATATGATCAAAAGAAAAGTCTATTGTCAAATGTGGGTAAAATCCAAAGGCAAATGTCAAGAACGATGATCTACGTCAAGGAAACACGGAAACACACACAAAAAGATATAATGGGGTTAGCGTGATCAAGGAAGTGAGCAAGAAACGAAATGGTCCTAACGAAGACTATTAGCTCGGTGTCACGCCAACACAAGAGAGACCGTAGCTTGGTTGCATAAGAAAGAAGCAACAAGATTTGCACAAGATGCCACTCTTCTCTTTTATCTCTTTTTGCTTACAAGCTTTGAACTCCTTTGTATCAGTGGAACACACACTCTTTTTGGATTTTTGGTGTTTCGATGCTTAAATGCTTATTTGCTATCAATGTATGTCACACAATGGTTATTTCTTCTTTTGTGTATCTCTCTCACCGAGCTTGCTTCGGAGCTTTGCTCATACGCACACACACAAACCGTCGCACGGTCCTGACACTTGTGCAATGCTTCGCAACACTCAAGAAACCACTCTCAATAGGATAGGTACACAAAGGAAGAAAAGGGGTTACAAAGGTGGTGCAAGTTATACCTATGCAAAGGTTAGGCGGTGTCAAAACACACAACTTGCGATGATGTCGATGAAGGTGGAGTCAAAAGACTAGTCGAAGTTCCAGGGTGCCGATGCCGTTGTCGTGATGTTGATGTAGGCGTGGTATTACTTGGTACGAACATGGAACGCAAAAACCGAAATCCGAACACACACGCCAATTCCCAAAAATTTGGGACAAAAAGGACTCACAAAAGTTGTCAAAATTTGAGTCAAGATAACGCCGAATTTTATGTCAAAGTGTCAAATGGATGTCAAAAGTGGGATTATGGTGTTAAAACGGGTCAAATTGGACTGGAGTGATGTATACCGGCTTAAGCCGGTGTCGGGTCCAGCTATTTCCGGTCAGCGGTGACGCGTGGTGGAGCAAGCTGCGTAGCGGCGAGTTGGGGCGGTGCGGTCAGCGGAGCAGGGTGAGCTTGCTGCTAAGCTGGGGAGGCGCGGGGTGCTCGGTGGGAGTGAGCTGGGCACGGGGGCAGGTGCGAGCTGGGCAGGGGCGTGGCTAGCTTGGGCTGAGCACAGCTGAGGCAAGCGGTGAGCGGGTGCTTGGTGTGGGCGGGTGTGTGCGGGGTGAGCGAGCTGGAGGAGAGGGTCGAGCGGGGCTGAGGCCAAGCGGTGCGGTGGCGTGCGGCTGGGGAGGCGCAGGTGGGCCGCGTGCATGTGGGATGGCACGAGAGCAGGTGGCCGGTGGCGGCAAGCTGGCGACGCAGGAGCTGAGCTGGGCTGAGGAGTCACGGGGCGGTGGATGCTGGGCGGACGCTAGCGCGTGGTGGCAGTGGATGCTGGGCGAGATGCGAAAGCGTTGACCAGGAGGGGGTGGGCCGGTTTTAGCCGGTGTTCCGGCTTTAGCTGGTCTGAGGGCCGGTTTTAGCCGGTTCAGACTTTTTCGAGAAATTCTGCGCGAGCCGTTCGTCGATTTGGGCGAAAATCGGAAGAGAAAATCATCGATTCCGGCCAAAATAAGAGGAATTGGGGCTAGAAAATTTGTGGCAATGTAGATCAACACCCAAAACATCAAATCTATGGATCAAAACCACAAAAAACTCAACAAATCCAGAGATCAAAATTTGAGGCAATTTTGGGGCTATTTTTTGTATTTTTGAAATTTATGGTGGAAATCACAAACAAGAGTAAATCCGTGGCAACCAAAAGCTGCTGATACCATATGATGAGGGGTGACCCCTTGGGTGTGGCCCGATCTTCACAAGATTTGTGGCGGGGAACGAGGATGAACACGAAGAACACGATGAACAAATCGAAGGCAAACACACACACACACAAGATACACACCGGTTGTCCTCGTTGGCCCGATTCACCAACTCAATAGAATCACAAGGAAGAGACTCCAAGAGTAGAATTCCTTGTGAGAGATTGATTTGCTAGGAGTAGAATTCCACTTGTAGAAGAGACCAAATCAATGGATAGAATTACACACAAAAGTATGCAAGAGATCCACTACAAGGTAGAATTCCCCTAATAGAAGAGACCCCAAACAAAGAGGGATGATGGTTCACTCTAGATTTGAGATCTAGTAGCAAGTTCCCTAAGGGAAAGGGCATGAAGCCATGTTTATCTTAATTCATCTCTATCCTAGGGAGGGGGGAAGTGACCCATATATATAGGGAGCCACGAGCTAGCGGTAGTTTGGTCACTAGGGAGAAAGATAACATAGGTGGCTTCAAGGCCAAGATATAGCTGACTCGTGTAGTCCGGCTATAGCCGGTGGGGCCGGCTTTAGTCGGTGTGGGACTGGCTTTAGCCGGTCCAGCTTTAGCTACCGCCTCTTCTTATGGCGCTTCCAAGCTTCTTTCCGGTGGTTCTTCTTCTTCCTTCTCTTCCACGCCTCAATGATGTCGGACTTGATTGCTGATGCACATGATGTGGTGGAGCCCGAAAGCAACCCCGCATCATCGAGTGACCCTCCCGAGTCTCCCAATGAGGCGGCGTCTGCCAACATGGCCAAGGTACAACTGCTGGTCTACTTTGTTAGCACAGTGATGCACGACGCCCGCGAATGATACACCTTGCAGCAGAAGCTGCTCTACACACTACTCATAGCTTCAAGGAAGCTACGCCACTACTTCCAAGGGCATCCCATTAAGGTAATCACTGATCAACCTCTTGAGCAAGTTATACACAACCCCAACGTCACCGGGTGGGTGGCTGAGTAGGCCGTGGAGCTTCAGCCGTTCGAGATCACTTTCAAAACTACCAAGGTCATCAAGAGCAAGGCTCTCACCGAGTTCACCACGGAGTGGACCGATCCGTTCATCAACAACTCTCCTGAAGTGGAGGCAACACTTCCCGGGGAAGTGGCTTCGGGAGAATGGGTCATGAACCTCGACGGTGCTTTCAACCTCCTGGGCAAATTGTGGAGTTAAATGAAGGATTTAAAAGTCACACAAACTGCAATGACGAAAATTATCTGACTTGTAATGCTGCACCCCCTACTTTGCATAATAAATTGGTTAAAAACCTTGCTGTGTGTTTTTGCAAGGTTGGGGAGGAGGAAATTGAGAAAAATCTTCTCAAAAAGGGGAAGCTGGCTGACAAAGACAAAGTCATTAGCAAGGCCACTGGAAAAGGTGCCAAGAGCTCAGGTCCTAGCAGAGTTGTAGGGAATGGTTCAAATTCTGCTGATGTGTGTACACAGCAGATGAAGAAGAAAATCTTCAAGTAGTTTCCCAATGATTACTCTACCAACTGATTTTGTTAAGCATCCATCTGTGGATGGCTTGCTATATTTACGTAATAATGGACCTCCTTTGGCTTTTCAACCTACTGGATCTCCCTGGATTTTTGCTAGAATTTGCAATGTTGCATTTATATTATGCATGTATGATTTTGACTTGTGTTGGATGGAAACACTCCTTATTTCTTTCTCTTTTTTTCTGAACACCCTACTTTCCAATGGATAGTAACATATTGTGGAAAATTTTGAACTGGAATCTTAGAGGCATTAATTCAGAGAAAAAATGGCTTGCTCTTGCTAGCAAAATTGCTGAATCTAACTGTGGTATAGTGTGCGTGCAAGAAACAAAAGGAGAGCTTTTTGACACTTAGTACTTGAAGAACTTCTGCCCAAAGAAATTTAATAAATTTGAATACTTGCCTTCAGTGGGTGCTTCTAGTGGTATAATCATAATTTGGAATGGCTCTCTGTTCAGTGGAGGAGTAGCCTTTCAAAATGAATTTTCTCTGTCAATCAAGTTCATAAGTGCCTTGTCACATGAATCTTGGATTCTCACAAATATTTATGGCCCATGTACTGCTAAGAAGAAAGCTAGTTTTTTAGACTGGTTTACCAATATTGATATACCAGAGGATATGGACTAGTTAGTGCTTGGGGATTTCAACTTCATTAGAAAACCCCCTGACAAAAATAAACCAGGTGGAGATGTCAATGATATGCTTCTGTTTAATGAAGCAATTAGTAACCTTGGACTGGTGGAGTTATCTTTGAATGGTAGGAAGTTTACCTGGAGTAATATGCAGAAGGAGCCTCTTCTTGAGGGACTGGACTGGTTTTTTACCTCTAGTTCTTGGACTCTCTCCTTTCCTTCAACTTTTGTTTATCATCTTGTGAAACCAACATCAGATCATGTGCCTTGTTGTAACGACCCAGGATTTTATCAATTTCTGGGGGAAAATTTTTGTTTTTATTTTGCTTATGTTGATTGAAAATTCACAGGGATTTAAAACTTTTTGAGTTTATTTGAAAGCTCTGTTTGAAAACTATTTAAAATCCTCTATTTATTTCTTGAAGAACTTCTTTGAGAAAGATCAAGTTTCAAAATACTACCTTGTGTTTATTCAAACCCATGCAAGCTATCTTGCAAAGAGATATTTACAAAATGGTTTATAAAGTTTTCTATGCCAAAGGAATGTTTTACAAATATATTTCAAAAACTATTTTTATAGAGTTTATTCTCTGATTTTAAAAGAATTACTTTAAAATCCTATTTCTACTTTGGTTTATGCAAATAAACCCTTGTCTGAATTATAGAGTTTTTATTTGGAAATTAGTTTTATTTATGAAAACATGTTTCTTACTGTCTTAGAATGTTAAGTTGATTTTTAGAAACTTTACAAAGTTGGTTTGAAGCAATTTGAATCAAATTTGAAAAGGATATGAAGTTTTAAAGAAAACAGAAAATGAAAAGAAGAAAAGAAAATGAAAAATAGAGAAAGGCCTCGAGGATGAATTCCGGCCCAGATCTGGAAGCGGCCCACAGCCCACCGGGTTGAATCTCGAAGGGGTATGCCTTTCCACCTCTTCCGCCAATGACAGGTGGGACCCACCTGTCATCACTGACCTCTATCCGAAATCCACGCCGGAGATGAACCCGAAACTGCCGCCGTTACTCCCCTTGATTCCGCCCGTTTCCTGGCCTTAAATCGAGCAACGAGACCTCCCTATAAATCCCCTACTCCTCCTCCCTCTGCCTCCCTCTTTCCCCTCTCACTCAACGCCGCCAGGCTGCCACGATTTGTCGTCGGAGCTCCGCACGCCTGCGGGCATACCCGCTCGATTCCGGCGCCATAGGTAAGGCCGAGCCGCTGTTTCCCTTCCCAACCTCCACCCCACTCTCATGCGCACCCGCTGATGCCCTCCTCTTGATTTATCTCACAGCAAAACGAAGCAAGCTTCATCACCCGAAGCTCACCTCCGCCCGCCTCGTCTCCAGCCGCCTCTCCCGCTCACGTCTGGAAGAAATCGAGGGTGTTGTTCACGTTCCCGAGACCGTCACTCCGCGCCGAAGGCCGTCGCACCTTCCCCTTCGTCCAGATCCCACCGGAGCATCGCCGGAGTCACCTATCTGGCCGCCCAGGCCGGTGACCTCGCCGGAACCCTAACCACTGTGAGCTCTCCCTCCTCTTTCGTCTGTAGCCGTCGGATCTGGATTCTAAGGATAAGATTAGATCACTAATTGAATCGGTACAGACCAATCCTGACCGCCCAGATCGAATGAAATCCAACGGCTCAAATCACGGATCCGACCGAAACGGTACGGGCCTATCCGAAGCAGCCACGCGGCCTTCCCAGATTCAAACCGAGTTTAAAACCAGAAAATGAAATCAGATTTGATCTAGATCTTCAGAAAATCATATCTATTGTTCTGTAAGTCCAAAAATAACAAATAAGATATCGTTGGAATCCTTAGGAAGTCTAGAATCTAGCAGTACCATAAAATATTATATTTTATGGGTTCAATTTGAAACTATATTCAAATTGGAATCAAACTCTCTGTTAGCATGATTAATTCATATCTTTTGAACCAAGTGTCCAAAAATTACAAATTTGTAGTCTTTGGAATCCTCTGATCAAGTAGAACACCATAGGATCAAGAAAATCCAAATTTGATACGTGCACACACTTTGTGCATTCAAATTTGTCCAAATCACTATTTCGGTGATAATTCAATTTCTATAACTTATTTTTGAGTGATTCCAATTGCAGTGACTTTGTATTACTGCAAGCTATCCAGTAGCACCACTCCCATATTTTCTTGAACCAGATCACAATTATTCAAATTCTAATATGAGAATTTGAGTATTTCTATATAGATTAATCCTATTTCTATTTCAATCAATGATCCCTTCTACTTTAGAAAACCCTATGATCATACCTAGCTATCAAATATCATCTTGAGATCACTTTGATCCAATATCATGTCCATCTAGGTACATCATATCTAGTTCACGCATATTCAAATTACAAAAGTGTTATTTGAGTAAAGTGTGAATACCTTCCATCTTAGTTCCACCTTGCTACTATGGTATTGACCAGATCAACATCATAGTACTTCACCAAATCCTACTTACTCATCAGGAACACTAAAGCCATATTCCACACGTCACCTAAACCATATCCTTTACCTATAGCCATTTATTCATGTCTACTCAATCTTAACCTTGCATAGAGCTATTCAATTAACGAATGAATTAATGGAGTAACACAATGCTTCACTTTTCCTAACCTAAGCCTAAGTGTAATATATACTATGTAAGAATAATTGTTGTTACACTTATTCAATAGTATTGCTATTGCACTATTTTGTCTCTTGTGTGATTTACCCACATGAGATATTCCAAGATTCAATATGCTTTGATAAAGCATAAAGATCTCACTCATTATATTTTGTCTAATTCATATATATTCAAATTGCAATTGTGCTACTTGAGTGGAATATGAATTCATCTCAAACCTAGATTTTGTTAATGTGGTGTTGTTATAACCCGTACCATAGTATGTGTTATACACCATGTTGATCAATGAACCATTTGAGCCATGTCCTCCAATATCAATCATTCATACCCAATCCAATGCCTACTTAGTTTTGTTCACATGTATTGAAATATTCAACTTGCAAATGTGCTAATTGAGTAATTCAAGCATTCTTAAAACCTAGCCTAGTTCCTAAGTGCAAATAGATACTATTTAAGAGTAATGGTTGTCACATTTACTCAATAGTGTTGTAGTTGCACAAATTGACTCTTGTGTAATTTATTACACATGAACTATTCCTAAAACTCTTATGCTATGATAAAGCATAAAAACTTCATCAATCATATTTGCCTAGACCAATTCTCTCTCAAATCATATTGATCTTTCCCAACTAAGCTCTCCGATCCATATCTCACAATTCATGATCCTTTACCATATCTTTCTTGTCATAACATCTCAATAAAACTAAATCGTTGAACAAACGCTTTTCAATTGTTTGTTTTGTTTGATTGTGTTTGTATGGATTGTTTATGGTATACTATTTCTTGTGCTATAGTTGGTGCGAAGAGCTACGTGCTTAGTTGAGAGAAGTGGAACGTCGTGATCTTCAGAAGGCAAGTGACACACATGTCCCTTACCCATTTTACTTATGCATTAGTATACTCACCTCTTGTAGTATTGCATGATAGGTGTTTTACTCAACTGTTTTATCAAATGCTTAGGTCCTAGTAGTGTGTAGCTACCCCTCAAACCCCACCTGTTAGGATGCTAAGTACTTGTTAATTTGATGCCATGCTAAGATCACTTGAAAAGTGTTTTGTGATAAAGTTAAGAACTTCAACTAAAATGAAACACCTGGGTGGAATGGTTTGATAAGATGAGGCGAGGTAGGTGGGTTCGGGGACGCAAGCCTCATAAGAGGATGTGGGAACCGAATGCCGCTCGGGACAGCCACCCAGGAATAAAGAGATGGCTATGTCTTCCATGCTTAGTGTACTTCCAGTGCAGCCTTATGACATTATGGGCTCTGTCTTGACTAATTAGAATGTGGGAGTACAACTTGTCGGCAAGAAGTGGTGGTAGTCAAATTATAGGTTGGGAACGGTGCTTGCCAAGTTAGTTGTCCTCTCCTTCTAAAAGGTCTCGTTTCAATTCATGTATGGGCATGAAATGAATCGTAAGGTGAAAGTGCACAACCCTTGCAAGGTGTTTAAATCTAATCGATTAGCCGTGTCCTCGGTTATGGACAATTGAGTCTCTAGACATGGAATGTACGGAATAATCTCATCACCGATTCTGAATTATTAAAATTTGTCTAGAAACCCCTAGGCAGGAACTAAGGACCATACACTCCGAGGGGTGGTGGTACCTGAGGTTCCAAACTTTGTTGAGTTACGCCCAGAACTACATACCGGCCAGTATGTAGTGTATGGGGGTTGTCTCGACCCTTGAAAAATAAAATTTGTTGAAAGAAAGTATTAAAATGGATTATAGGATAAAATTGGCTTTATGCAAATCAGCCTTTGAGATCCACCAGCCAAATGTCATTGTAGTATAGTCTTTCCACAAAAATGCCACCAAATATGTGTCATTTGCCAGTACATCATTGTACTGACCCCTCTGGGGCTGCATATTCAAACGTGCAGGTTTTATTTCGAGTGAGGAACCAGGAGTAGGATCTCGAGACTACATTCCAACATGTCTGCCTGTGGCACGTGATGAAGAATGGAGGCTCACTGCAACTATGCTTTATGCTGTGTACTCGTAAGGTTGAATACCTATGTAACTGGATTTACGTTGTAATATTGATGCTATTGCAATGATTACTTATTTTGTACTGTGGTGCTATCTACTGATCCAGGGAATGGCACAGATACACAGGAGTTCTGCCTTTAGTAAAAGGCGGGGCGTTACAAATGGTATCAGAGCATAGTGTTGCCTGTAGGATCGAGACCCTAGGTTTGGAATTAGAGATAGGAAGACCCTAGGGTAAAATTCTCTATCTCATCTTACTTCTATTTAAAAAGAATGTTGCATCTTGAAACTCCTTGTATTTCTTGCCTACTTCATTTTCAAATGATTCCCTTAGATGACCCAACTCTCGGAACCATCAAGAAAGGACAGAAGAACACAATGTGCCAGAAGAATGAGACTTCTACTTCATAGGTTGACCTTGATCCAACATGAAGAACTACATTGAAGACCAACAAAGAGCTCGAGGAAATGTGGATATGAAGGCTGCCCAACACCAACGATGCATTGGGAAGTGGAAATAAGAAATGGAACCATGAAACTAAAATAGAACAGACCACCAAGATTCTAGTTTATAGAACTAACAATTTTTAGACGCTTCTATGATCATACAAAATTGGTGTATGACCATATTATTTTGTCAGCGTGTTTTTCCAAAATTTATCTAAAGGAATTTTCAACGATTGTTTGATTTATGTATGTTTGTTGCATGGTTTGTTGTTTATGTCTGGGTAGGAAATTTTTCTTCTTTAGTTCTATCTATCTATTACTCACCTATGCTAAAACCACCTCAGATGCCGCCTCACCGTGAAAACAACAACAACAACAACAGCAACGACAACAACATCAGCAACCTCTATGATGTGGTCCAACAGTTAGCCACAGGTCGAGCCCAGCTCATGCAGATGATGACCCAATTCATCCAAGCAAGCACCAACCTCATGAACAACAACAACAATCCACCACCCCCACCCCAAGTTGACCGACTAGCTCGTTTCTTGAAGCTCAGACCCAATAAGTTTTCATCTGCCACAGACCCAATAGTGGCCGATGACTGGCTGCGTTCAGTCAGTAAGGACTTAGTTACCTGTGAGTGCACAGATGCTGAAAAGATTAGATTCACTGCCCTCCTGCTAGAGGGACCAGCAGCAATGTGGTGGGATACTTACCAAGTCACCAATCCAATTGAAGGTCTGGACTGGGATTCCTTCAGGGAAGGCTTTCGTAATGCTCATATCTCCACGGACATTATGAATCTAAAGAAGAATGAGTCCCGCACTCTGAAGCAGGGTGACAGGACACTAAAGGAGAACATGGATGACTTCTGCTCTCTGTCAAGGTACGCACCAGAAGACATCGACACTGATGCCAAGAGGAAAGATAAGTTTCTCAGTGGACTCAAAGGGGAACTGAAGACACCTCCATCAGTCGCTTATGCTCCAAACTACCAGGCTCTGCTAGACCAAGCAGTTACTCTGGACAACAACATAAGAAAAGAGGAAAACCGTAAGAGGAAACACAGCGATGGCAAGACCCATACTGGACATTCCCACAGAAGACTCCACCTCTCCGAAGGCTATGGAAATGGTAAATTCAATGGCCATAGGCACGATGGTGAAAACAATGGAAACCACTCCAAACCGGTGGTTATGAAGGATCTCTCGACAATCACTTGTTACAAGTGCAAACAAAAGGGACATTATGCGGATAAATGTTTAGAGAAGGGTGCTCCAAGACCTCAGTAACGTGGAACGACTGAAGGATGCCGCGGATACAAGGTGAAGACACATTAGAGTATGGTCGACCCAGGAGCAATTGTATTCGGTTATTACCTGTAATAAACAAAGTTGGACTTGTAAGCCCAACAAAGTAACACCTTGTATGGATGTTTTTCCACAAAATTCAGCAAGCTGAAAGTTTTGCAATACAAAGAGTTATCACCTTTCGGCCGAGTTGCCCAAAACCCTAGTTAGGAAACGGTAGACCTTGTTTACGAATTCAAAAATAAATCGGGAGCTTGGTCCCAAAAATTTCTACAAAACTCGGTTTAAAATCTAGTGAGGTTGACCAAGAGTTAGAATACGAGGTTTGCAAGCCATGTATGAAGTAATGATTTGGGTACAGGATGGATTGATCACCATTCCTACTACTCTTATTATTCGCTCTCATAATGTTGGTTTTACACACCTAAAGAGACATACCTACATGAGAGGCGACGTCTTTAAACCATGACCTTAGGAGGATAGATATGTTACACCCCCCCATAGTGTGCCAGTGTGGCCAAAACGTAAAAATACGGTGAGGAACGACTGCACGTTTCGGAGATGTTTTCTCAGTGGACCTTGAATGCGGAGACGGTTCATTTGCGACTTCAATTCCCTGACTTTTCATTTCGACTCCCCACACGGCCTGTTCGACTACCCCTGAGCCTATAAAAGAGGACTCTCCCCTCTCCCGAGAGTCACTACAGAGACTGCCACCACCAACTATGAAAATCCCACCTGATTCCAAAGCCCAGCGCCACCGAAGTCTACCTCATCCCGACGTACGATGTTGTGAGACACCTCTCCAAATCCATGGAACCCTGTTCCTACCCATGAGAGTGTCGTCAGATCCCTTTTCCCTGAGAAGGAGTTCATCTTCGAGATATGATCAAGTTGTTCAGCGCCTTTCAACAACTATGAAGACGGTTGCTAAAGGAATTCTTAAGGACCATCTGGTACCTGTGGCAAGTAGCACGACTTGCTCCGGTAACTTGAATGGGTTCAACAATGCTGGTTATAAGGCGGCCTTCCGTCCCTTAAAGGTGCAAGTGCCTCTTACAGAGTCCACCCTGTTTACCCCTATGAAATACATGAGAAGCCCGCAGAGATGCCATCCTAACTCATTGGGATGTGTGGTCTCATCATGTTCGTGGGCAAGCATGCAGCACTTGGCACTGAATTATCTTTTGAGATTTCTGGAATGAAAATCAGCTAAAAAGCAACAAGGGGTATGGTGATAGCCTGTATGCTGTCTTGGCCTTGGTGAGGACCGACCAAGAAAGGCTAGATACACATTCTTGGAAGATGTACAACAACAAGAAGGTTACCAGAACAGAATGGTATCGTGGAAAAATTGAAGAGCAAAATGATATAATGAAGCAACCATAAGATGAAGAACCTCTAAGGATGATGATAAGGAAGTTGAGATGATGAGAGTATACCCTCTCAGCTTGGTCTTCTGAATGACCCAAAGAGGAGACAGCTCAACTTGGTCCTCTGATTGAACCAAAGAGTGACTCCTCAGTGTCCAAAGTAGTTCAACAACTACCCCGTTGGATAAAAAGCTCTACAATAGAGTAAGGTTACCTCAAGCAACCCCATAAGGAAGGTTGGTGCCCAGATTTGTGAATAGACACCCATCTATTGTAAATGAAGATGTGGACTACCTTGTTGATGACAACGCGATGGATGATATCTGCTTATCACCAGAATTGGATGGAACCCTTGGTGTGCCCACTTTTGAACATAGTTTTGAGCATCAAAATTTCTGAGAAGGGCAATTCAAGGAAAATGGCCCAATGGTGAATACAAGCTGGGAAACAAAATGCAAGTGCCTAAGGAAGCATCAAGATACCACCAAGAGGATTTTCTTTTAAGGGTGGTAGCCACCCAGATAACCTAATACCTACTTTCTTTCTAGCTTCTCCAATCTCGAGGACGAGATTTCTTTTAAGGGTGGTAGTCTGTAACATCCCAAGATTTTATCAAATTTTGGGGGAAATTTTTGTTTTTATTTTGCTTGTGTTGATTGAAAATTCACAAAGATTTAAAACTTTTTTTGTCTATTTGAAAGCTTTATTAGAAAACTATTTTAAACTTTCTATTTTTCTTGAAGAACTTCTTTGAGAAAGATCAAGTATCAAAATACTGTTTTCCATCCTTTATTCAAACCTATGCAAGCTTGCTTACAAAAGAGTGAATCACAAATGTGTTTTATTTAGTAAAGATTGTATTTTAAGAACTAAGTTTGAAAGATAATTTCAAACATTATCTTATAAAATATTATTCTCCTATTTTCAAAAGAATTATTCTCAAACCCTAGTTCTATTTTGTTATGCAAGCAAAGTCCCTTTTTTCCAAGTTCATAAAGTTTTATTGGAAAATCTTATTTTATTTGAAAACATGTTTGCTACTGTTTTAAAATGTTATTTTAATTTTATAAAACTTTTGCAATTGGTTTGAAGTCATTTGAATTTAAAATGCAAAAGTTACGAAGGAAATAAGAAATCAGCAAAAAGAAAAGAAGAGAAAAGAAATAAAAATATGAAACTGGACCTCAGGGAACCCTTTCGGCCCAGAAGAGGAACCAGCCCGCGGCCCATGAAGCCCCTCTTCCCCGAACCCGGTACCCCTGATCCCTCTCCCCCTCACTGACATCGTGTCCCCACATGTCAGCGCTAGGTCATCGTCTCTTCCCTAGCCGGTGATCACGTCGGAGTAACGCCCGTGCAAGTAATCTCTCTCGGTGTTAAATCCCGCTTTAATCCCTGCCAGTTTTGATTCCTCCTCGTGCCTATAAGACCCCGTGCTCTCCTCTCTCATCTCCCTTTGATCATTCTCGAAAAACCGCCGCCGAATCAACGACGATTTCTCGCCGGAGTCCCGCAGACCCGCGGCCGTTCATCGCCAATTTCGGCAACATCGTAAGCCCCCGAGCCTCAACCCCCACCCCTACACTCCCGCATCCTGGCGCACCTCCCAGACATCATTGTTTGCCTGCACGCGTCCAGGAACGAGGTGCCAGTGTGCGACCGCAAGATCCCGAGCCCAGGTGGATCTTCGGCGAGCTTTTCCGGCACGGCTCCGGCCGCCCCCAACCAACCAGCTCGCCACCTGGTCCGCGTCGACGTGCTGCAACACCGTGGTGAGCTCCCATCTCACTCTCTCCGTCTGTATCTCTGGGAACGCGCATGCCGGCCATGTCGCCGCGTTCTCCGGCCAGATTCCGGTGAGGAATTAGGGTTGACCCTGTAGACCAGATCCCAACCGTTGATCCCGTTTTCTTTGGTCCAGATCTCTTCGTTGACCAGCCAGTCAGCAGGTCCATCGCGGGAGAATTCCCCAGCCAACCAGATCATGCCACGTCACCCCTAGCCAGTCAGCCCCGGTCAATTCAGTCAAACTCTTAATTCAAAATTGATTTCAAAATCCAGATTCAGTACAGATCTTGTAAAATTCATATAAAAAGTTCTACAACTCGGATTTGCGCAAATAATATCTCGTTGGAATCCTTAGGAATTGTACAATCCATTAGTACACTAATAATTCATATTTTATGGGTTCAATTTGAAACTAATTTCAAATTGAAATCAAACCTTCTGTTAGCTTGTTAAATTCATATCTTTTGTTCTGTTAATCCAAAAATTACAATTTGTAGTCTCTGGAATCCTCAGAACATGTAGAACATCATAGGATCAAGAGATCCAAATTTGATATGTGCACACACTTTGTTGCATTCAAATTTGTCCAAATCACTAATCTGATCATAATTTGAATTCTATCACTTATTTTGGGATGAGTCCAATTGCAAGTGACTTTGTATTACTGCAAGCTATCCAGTAGTCTCACTATCCAAAATATTTTGAAACACCTTGCAAATATTCAAATTCAATCATGAGAATTTGAGTAATTCCATATAGAATTAATTCTATAATTCCTTTCAATATGATTCCTTTTACAAAAGTGAATCATATAACCATACCTAGTCATCATGTTATCTTGATCAAGATCATATTCACTTAGTTCTATCTTGTATAGTACCCACTTATTCAAATTACAAATGTGTCATTTGAGTAAAGGGTGATACATCTCAATCATAGATTCTTTTCTTGCTATCCTTGCGGTGTTGAATCTAATCAACACTATAGCACCTATCCAATACTCCATGCACCCAATAGAAACCATAGACCATAATCTCAAATGTTATCTACCCATACTCTATCCTCTGTCCACTTGATCCCGATTTCGTGTGTAGAACTATTCAATTAACAAATGAGTTAATTGAGTAACTCAATGCTTCATGAATCCTAGCCCATTACCTAAGTGTAATATATACTATTTAAGAATAATTGTGATACACTTATTCAATAGTATAGCCATTGCACTATTTTGTCTCTTATGTGATTTACCCACATGAGATATTCCAAGATTCAATATGCTTTAATAAAGCATAAAGACCTCACTCATTATATTTTGTCTAATTCATATATGTACTCAAATTGCAATTGTGCTACTTGAGTAGAAATATGAATTCATCTCAAAACTAGATCCTGTTAATGTGGTGTTGTTATAACCCGTACCATAGTATGTGTTATACCCCATGTTGATCAGTGAACCATTTGAGCCATGTCCTAAAATATCAATCATACACACCCAATCCTATGTGTAACTTATATTATTACGAATAAGTGTTGTCACACTTTATTCAGTAGTGTTCTATTGCACTATTCTAAACCTATGTGAATATATTCACATGAGTTATTCTAAACTCTATTCATACCTATGCCAAGCCCAGGATTATTATCATTACATTGTAATCTTGGAGGATCAATCTTTTCCAATCACTTGACCGTCCCAATCCAATGCCTACCTAGTTTTGTTCACATGTATTGAACTATTCAACTTGCAAATGTGCTAATTGAGTTGTTCAAGCATTCTTAAAACCTAGCCTAGTGCCTAAGTGCAATAGATGCTATTAAGAGTAATTGTTGTCACATTTACTCAATAGTGTTGTAGTGCACAAATCGACTCTTGTGTAATTTATTACACATGAGCTATTCCTAAAACTCTTATATGCTTTAATAAAGCATAAAAACTTCATCAATTATATTTGCCTAGACCAATTCTCTCTCAAATCATATTGATCTTCCCCAGCTGAGCTCTCAAACCCATATCTCACAATTCATAATTCCTTTGCCATATCTTTCTATCATAACATATCAATAAATCTAAATTGTTAAACAAATACTTTTCAATTGTTAATTTGTTTGATTGTGTTTGTATGGTGTGGTTTATGGTATGCTATTTCTGTGCTATAGTTTGTGTGAAGAGCTACGTGCTTAGTTGAGAGAAGTGGAACGTCGTGATCTTCAAAAGGCAAGTGACACACATATCCCCTACCTATTTTTACTACTGCATTAGTATGTTACAGTAGTATGCATGATAGGTGAAATGTTCAACTGTTTTATCAAATGCTTAGATCCTAGTAGTGTGTAGCTATCCTCAAACCCCACCTGTTAGGATGCTAAATACTTTGAAAATATTGAAGCCATGCTTTGATCACTTGATAAAAGTGTTTTGTGAACAAAATTAAGAACTTCAACTAAAATGAAACACCTGGGTGGATTGGTTTGATAAGAGGCGGCGAAGTAGGTGGGTTCTGGGACGCATGCCTCGTCGAGAGGATGTGGGTTCAGAATACCGCTCGGGATGGCCACCCAGGAACAAAGAAATGACTATGTCTTCCAAGCTTAGAGTGCTTCCAGTGCAGCCTTATGACATTATGGGCTCTGTCTTGACTGATTAGATGTGGGGGTGCAACTTGTCGGCAAGAAGTGGTGGTAGTTGAATTGTAGGTTGGGGACGGAGCTTGCCAAGTTAGTTGTCCTCTCCTTCTAAAAGGTCTCATTTCATTTTATGTATGGGCATAAAATGAATCGCAAGGTGTTTAAACTAATCGATTAGCCGTGTCCTCGGTTATGGACAATTGAGTCTCTAGACATGGAATGTACGGAAGAATCTCATCACCGATTCTGAATGATTAAAATCTGTCTAGAAACCCCTAGGTAGGAACTAAGGACCATACACTCCGAGGGGTCGTGGTGCCTGAGGTTCCAAACTTTGTTGAGTTTCGCCCAGAAACTACATATCGGCCAGTATGTAATGTATGGGGGATGTCTTGACCCTTGAAAAATAAAATTTTGAAAGAAAGTATTAAAAAGGTTTTTAGGATAAAATTGGCTTTATGCAAATCAGCCTATGAGATCCACCAGCCAAATGTCATGTAGTATAGTCTTTCCACAAAAATGCCACCAAATATGTGTCATTTGCCAGTACATCATTGTACTGACCCCTCTGGGGCTGCATATTCAAACGTGCAGGTTTTATTTCGAGTAAGAAACCAGGTGTAGGATCTCGAGACTACATTCCAACATGTCTGCCTGTGGCACGTGATGAAGAATGGAGGCTCACTGCAACTATGCTTTATGCTATGTACTCGTAAGGTTGAAGACCTATGTAACTGGATTTACGTTGTAATATTGATGCTATTGCAATGATTATTTATTTTGTACTGTGGTGCTATCTACTGATCCAGGGAATGGCACATCAACACAGGAGTTCTACCTTTAGCAAAAGGCAGGGCGTTACACTGGAGTGACAGAAACCTAAACCTCCGTTGGGAAACCTTTGCACCAGGGAGCGTAGGATCTTAGAGTTTAAGGCTGTGGTTAGATTTATCTTAATTACTTTCTTGTATTTGCGGATGCTTGCAAGGGGTATAATCACAAGTGTGTATTTATCCTAGTAAGGGTAGTGCGCTAGCGCAGGTTCACCCCCATAACACCTATCAAACCAATAAAGACTATTGGCTTTATGAAGCGAAAGCTCTTGATAGAAACTCCCGTGTGTCCTCGAGAACGTTTGGTTATTATAAGTTACACAACCGGCTTGTCCTTTGCTGAAGAAAGGATTGGGCCACTTGCTACAATTGTTACTACTGTCTTTTATTTACTCGTATTACCAAATACCCCTGAAAACCTGTTTGCTAGTATTTATAGTGAATCCTTGATCAAAACCACTCATCAACACCTTCTGCTCCTCGTTGGGTTTGACACTCTTATTTATCGAAAGTACTACGATACACGCCCTATACTTGTGGGTCATCAAGGAGACAACCATCTAGCTACTTCTATGGACCCGTAGTCCAAGGTAGACTACTCACACATCACTCTGGAGGCGACCATGGTGGTGGAGAAGGCCTCCGACAGGGATTCCCCTCTCTGGCAGGGTGCCGGGAAGAGCTCATGGATCCTCCCGATCTCGCTTCGACGGCGGCGGCGGCTTGCAGTATGTTTCATGGAAAAGTGATCCGTCCTTTAGGTTTTTCCCGTCGAGGGGAATTTATAGGTGAAAGGGCAACGTCAGGAGGTGGGCCAGGTGGCCTCACCACCTGGTGGCGTGGCTAGGGGCTGGGCCGCGCCACCCCATGGTGTGGCTAGCCCCTGGCCCCCCTCCATCTCATCTTCGGTTTTCGCGAAGCTTTGGTAAAAATAGGAGGTTCGGCTTTTGTTTCATCCAATTCTGAGAATATTTCCTTGTAGATTTTCTGAAACACAAAAACAGCAGAATACAGGGAACTGGCACTGTGGCATCTTGTTAGTAGGTTAGTTCCGGAAAATGCATAAAAATTCCACAAAGTGTAACAAAACACAAAGCAAATGGTGTATAAACAAGCATGGAGCATCAAAAATTATAGATACGTTTGAGACGTATCAAACGCCAGAAGGGGATACAAGTAGATGATCTGATTGGAAAGTTTAGTGAGAACTTGCTGATGGGATCTCACCAAAAAGCAAGATATAGTTGGTTTAATAGAAGGATCCAAGATTACATTGACATTGGCATTAATAGTCAACCTAATTTAGATGTGGCATTGGATAAATATGGAACGGGCAACCATATACTATTCCTCGGTAATGTAACCACCCGTGCTGATCCAGAGTATGGTTTAACTGAAGGTAATGGGAACATGCCTAGTTCCGTAAGGGATTGGATCAGCCCTAGTAAGGTTGATACTCGAAAGGAAAGTCCAAAGAATACTGCAAAGGTTACTCTAACAGATACTCTGAAGCGGAACTGCAAGCTCATATGCAAGATGACCTCCCCCAGAAAGAACGTCTCTGCACAGTCTAGGGCAGAGTGGTTGATGACCACCAAGGGGGAGAACACCCGCAAGAAGTCAACCAGAAAGAAGACCACCAAGGAGAACACCCAGTCAACCACAAAAAAGACCACCGAGGAGAACACCCCCTTAACCACAAAGAAGACCATCGAGGAAACCACCCCCAATAAGTCAACCACAAAGAAGACCACCGAGGAAACCACCCCCAAGAAGTCAACCACAAAGAAGACCACCGAGGATAAGACCCCCAAGATGTCTACCACAAAGAAGACCACGAGGAGAACACCCCCAAGATGTCTACCACAAAGAAGACCACCGAGGAGAACACCCCAAAGAAGTCAACCACAAAGAAGACCACCAAGGAAACCACCCCCAAGAAGTCAATTACAAAGAAGACCACCGAGGATAAGACCCCCAAGAAGTCAAACACAAAGAAGACCACCGAGGAGAACACCGCCAAGAAGTCAACCACAAAGAAGACCACCGATAACACCCCCAAGAAGTCAAACACAAAGAAGATCACCCCCAAGAAGTATACCAAAAAGGAGTCCACCCCCACCGGAAACACCAACAAGGAGTCCACCCCCTACAAAAACACCACGCCCCCTACAAAGGACTGTACGTTAGCAGACTCAGATAACGAGGATACTTGTCAATGGGAATGCCAAATTGAAGAACATTTTATGGAACAAAGGGCAGAACCACCATCATTAGTACAGACAGATGTGGGAGAAAATTTCTCAGCACAACAAGTAGATTGGCAGAATGTCAATGTCAAACCCATGGGAGGTGATGGCGTCGACGAACCCATGGCAGAGAAAACAATGTGTGATGTACTTGGCATCGCTAGTGAACCTAGTGATGATTATGTAGAGGAAGAAAATGAAGGTCCTCCCATTTTGGACATAGAGGAAGATGAGGACAGTGAAATAGAGGTGGTGGAACAAGAAACGGGTGATGATGTAATCAATGAATCACTAATGGAGGAAGTTGCCTTCCCGGTAGATGATGAGGTCACTAGCGAGTTAGCGATAACATATGATCCAGTGGTACATGTAATTATGATGGGCACATACTTCACCAACATGGGAGCATTCAGGAAAGCATTTGCGCAATATTGTATCATCAGAGAGTTTGACGTCTTCAGAACTAGAAACACAAGGAAACGGTACGAGGCGAGGTGCGGATTAGACTACTACAATGGGGAGAGGGTGAAGGATCAATGCCCATGGAAGATCTCCGTTAGGATACTTCCTGGTGGAGAAACAGTTAGGGTACTGAGAAGCTTTTCTCGCACACAAATATCTATTTCTAACTGACGTGTTCTGGTTTTCATATGTGTAGCAAGTTTAGGAATTATTATGAAGCAACTAATGTATAAAATGAATGTTCCGATGCAGGTGAACAAGATGGGACCTGCACACAAGTGTCCAACAAGCTGCAAACTAAGATCTTCTTGTGCAACTCAAGAATGGGTTGAGAAGCATGCTTTGGCCATTCTTAAGAAAACGCCAAATGAGACTGCCAAGGCGATTCAGGTAAAGCTTATGGCTGATTACAACATCGAGCTACCGTATCACATAGTTTGGAAAGGTAAAGAGAGAGCTTTGAAAACACTATACGGGGACTGGGATAATAGTTTCAGGCTGTTGTACAACTTCAAGGCTGAAATACAATCTAGGTCTCAAGGTAGTGTTGTCGAGATTGACACGAAAGAGGAGGAGGGGAACATATATTTTAACCATTTTTTATGGCCCTTGAGCCCTATATTCAAGGATTCAAGGAGGGTTGTAGGCCATATTTGAGTATAGACTCCACTGTCCTCATTGGCAGATGGAATGGTTGTCTAGCATCAGCGATAGCACTGGATGGGCACAACTGGATGTTCCCGGTGGCATTCGGCCTATTTTAGTCGGAAACAGAGGAGAACTGGGTGTGGTTTATGAGGCAACTGCATAGATCAATAGGTGATGTTTCACCACTGGCCATAAGCATTGATGCATGCAAAGGATTGGAAAATGCAGTTCGGACAGTATTTCCACATGCTAAACAAAGAGAATGCCATGCTCATTTGATGCTGAACCTGTACAGGCACTACTCAGGCACTGTATATCGCTACATGTGGACTGCTGCTAGGGCCTACAAGCCTGAGAGCTGCAAATTTTTTATGGACAAGATACATGATGAGAACTCTGATTTTGCCGTATACTTGGAAAGGCATCACAACCTTTTATGGATGAGGAGTGCTTTTAATCCTGCAATAAAGTGTGATTACATAAACAACAACCTTGCTGAAACCGTAAATAACTGGGTCAAAGACTCAAAAGACCTTCCAGTTCATATGTTGATGGACACCATACGAGGTATGTTGATGAGGCTGATAAAAGTAAGAAGAGATATTGGGGACAGACTAAGAGGGCACATTCTACCCGCTGTTATTCAGCAAATAAACTAGAGAAGTCGAGGTCTTGGTTAGCTTAGAGTTGGAGAGTCTAACGACCACAGCTGTGAGGTGAGAGATTCAAGCCGGAATGGCCTGAGGCATGTCGTGAAGATTGATAGTAGAGAATGCAGCTGCTTAGAGTGGCAGCATACTGGGAAGCCATGCCCACACACGTTAATCTTCTTGGTTCAGAAAAGAACTCTGCCACACCTTGATCAATATGTGAGTGAGTACTTCTCTTTGGCTAAATTTTGAGCTACCTACGCTGGTGCCGTCCCTCCTTGCACAGACCAGTCACAGTGGCCTGTGGTTCAACTACCTTTCAAGCTTTGCCAGCCAAATGTTAAAAGAGGCAAAGGAAGACCTCAGAAGAGTAGGTTTAAGAATTTCATAGAGAAGCAGGGCATGCCTTTTAGTGGTAGCAAGAAAGGCAAAAACAGATGTAAGCAATACAAATGTATTAGACATAGAGCAGCGGGGTGTCCTCTGAACGGACCAAAGCCTAGGTATGAAGTGTTTGCGTGTACGATCTTTATTTATAATTAGGTAATATCTATGCTTACCTGCTTTCTAACATTTGTCAGGAAGCGCAAGACAAGGTGCAAGACTGGTGATGCTGTGTATGTGCTTCACGAGGAAGTTGAGTGGAGTGATGATGACACGGGATCTGATTCAGATTGGTCGGACATTCCAGAACCTTCTGATCCAACATACAAGAAGGCAAGAAAACTGTCCCCAAAGAGGAAGAAGATAGCTAGGGCGGAGCATGACTAATTAAGTCTTTTTTTCTGAGTGCTCCGTCTCTGTAATACAACAAAATTGTGAAAACTATTTTTCTGGAACATGTGTGTGTGCAGTGTAAAACAGGGGCCCTGGAACTGCCCGAAATTCTGTCAGAACTATATTTGTTATGTAATTTGTATTTTGTAAACTATGTACTCATTTTTAATAATCCCTTGGTGGCCCCTTCACAAAAAAGCACCTGTTTTGACCCCTCCGGCCACCTGAAAAATGGAAAATGCATTTTTTATGTGGAAACTAAAAAAACACTAGTTACAAAAGTTGTTGGTAATGCAAAGATGCACATCTCCCCCAAAAATGGGACCATGGTTCCATAGTTTTCTATGTAACTTGCACAAACCATGGTCACCTGGCAAAGAAGACCAAGAGAACTCCTGCCTGGAAGCACCTCTTTGTGAAAGAGTTCACACGTGAACCCTTGGAATGCCATGTTTGGTATTTTTCATAGGTGATGCATGACTCACCATCACTCCATGCAGTGTTTTTCTATTTTTTGATTTCTTCTAAATTCCCTAGGCCCCCTTCCAGATCTAGGTCAAACTCGTGGTGCCATCGATGTCTGCCAGGTGGGATGGGAACCATGGTTTGGTCTTGGTTCTAGGGTCCCACACCCTCAGGGGACCTCCATGTATTTTTCTCCAATTTTTCTGATGTGCATTTCTTGTAGCCCCAGTGCAAAATTGGATTTAAATGGATTTAGGGCAAAAATAATTCATTATACTAGTCGTCAACCCGTGCACCTGCACAGGCTAGCATATTTTATGAGCAAATATATATTAATAAAGTTATACTGTATAACAATCTCATTTTTTATTAGAATATTTTATGCATTCCTTTATTTTAGAACATAAAAAGTTAGTATGCTTCCTTATCTGTTCAAAGAGGATATTCTATATAAATGGAGGGAGTATGCATTACTTTGTTAAAATCACAATAAGATTTCATATGAACGTGACTATAGATATCAATGTAATTTGGCTGTATTGTATAATGAAATTGATTGGTTAGACAATATAACATGAAAATATTGAAATTGGGATACCTTGGATCTTTAGTTAGGGCATGATTGACGGATGACAAATTCACCTGGAACAGTGTCGATGTCTGAGAGGGCGCTGTTGTGCCAGTCCAGAGCAGTGCCTCCACTCGACCGCCTTATCGACAACGGCTGCAACATGTTCTGCTTCAGACTGACGAAATTACAATCAGTCTCATTTCCTGCCAACATCAGGAAATACTTTACCATCAGGACGTGGGGACTGGAATTTATGAATTTGAGGAGTTCGTCATTATAATTAATTTATTCTCCTACTTGCAAGTCAAAACAAAGTCACATCCATAATATATGACACAGTGCTTGTATATGCATGTATTAACAATTATACAGATGCAAATCAAATGCATGAACACAGGCTCTGTTTATGGAGATGGTACCAATCCAAACACCAGCCAAGCATCGTTGCATCATGCCAAAAGTATTAAACCAAAGAGAAGCACAACCCATGCACATGCAGACGTTTTAGCACGTATGCATAACAAAGCTGCATGATATTACCTTATTTGTTGCCGTCCAGGCGGAGCTCATCAGCTCCCGTCAGTGTGGCCAGTCGCCTGCCGCTGGAATCTACGTTTTCGCACCTTGCCGTGATGCATGTCTACATCAATGACAGCAACGCTGGTGCAAAGAGACCGAGAATTTATGGAAAATATTTTCATCTGAGGTCCCCGGGACTCCTAGGGCCCGACCACAGCAACGCTGCAAGCCTACATTAATTATCATGAGAATTTGATGGGGCCAAAAGGAGAAGTTGATTGCAGCGTGGTCAAAATCTATAAGCAGCGTAAATTGGAAGGTTTGCACTGGAACGATCTTGGCCTTCTTGCTGATTAATTAATCTACAACACATGGATGCAACACATGGATGGATCGAGGATGACCTAGATAGGGGACATGCTGTGGTTGAGGATGCGGAAGAAACTCTATTCGACACGCTGCGTTGAGAGTCCAACCTTTCAAAACGCAGAGATAGAGACCACGCTGACCACGCCATAAGTATATCCTAAGGCAAAACATATTCAGTAGACAGATTCTATGGTTAATTAGTTAGTTTTGTCTATAATTATTGTGGAGGCTCGTACGGTGCCTCCAATTAGTAAATATAAGATATAAGATATGTTTCAAGTCTCTTGATGACTCAAACTGATGACATTTTAGTTCCTCAAAAATACTTTAAGACATTTTGGGTATAATATTTAACTTCTTTGCTTGATGCAGTCAAAGAGAACCTAGAGTAATGTCAGATGTATAATTTTAGTAATGTCCGATAAATAGTAGTACATGTGTAGAAAATTATTTTTCGAGCATCTAACAACCCTATTCATCTGATATATATGAAACCTGCATTTCGTTTTCAAAATATTAGTGGAACTTGGAATAGTGCTTACCATAAATTATATATGCCAATAATTTAGTATTCGTATATATGGCCATCTCATTGGGAATGTCACAATATGTTCAACGCTGAGTAATCGATCTAGGAAAAGTTTATGAAGCAATAAGAGTATAAATTGTCCATATATCTTCACTTTCCTGCCAAGTTCAGGAAACATAATACAAAGTGGGTTATCTGGAAAAAGAATGTTCTGAAGAAGAAATATTAGGTGACAAAACATGCTGCATAAGCAAATGATTAAGCCGTAGATTTCTTTGACATGCAATCCCATCTTTTGAAATAGAGCTAATTAGTTTAATTGCTTCACCAATCCAAAAATCATTTCCCCAAGCTATCTACATTGTGACATTCCACCTATCTACGTGTCATGGAGCTACTAACTATTTCAGGAATGTGTGCATACCTAGAACGTATATCAGCATGTGAATATATATTAGTTTAATGGTAAAAAAGTTCAAATAAATAATCAAAACGTTGAAGGAGAGGTTAAACCTGATTAATTAAAAAAATCTTGCTATCCTTTGTTTTCTAAAGTTTTTTTCATGTGCTGAATCTTGACCTCACGGTAGGTTCCACATACCATTTGAATATTTACCAATGATCTGGAACATCAACTGGTTTAAGCATCAGAATGGGCATAACAAATCCAACCTTGAAACCCATCCATTGATTCCATCCGTGCAAGTACAGTATCATCGATCCAAATACGCTAGGAACACAGGGGATTAAGCTAGTAGTAGACCAAACTTTCTAGATATAATCAAATGGATCTGATGACTGGATTCGTAAGTCCTTACCTGTCCCGAGGTGGCTGTGCTGGGGAGACAATTTATGTGAGCAAAAGCGCATGAACAAATGGTCAGAGCATCGTATGGAATTATGGATCACCGTGAGAAGAGGACAGCTAGTGCAGCGCCTTCCCGCAACGTTGCAGTAGGAGCGTCTGAATTGGGACTCGGCCCTCAGGATGTCTCAGGTGAAGAGGTTGCATACTTGCATGATGGAGCAGCAAGAGGCATTACAATATCTGTAGATTAGATTGTTCAACTTCTCGAGAGCTTTCTTGGAAGATGCTAGACAGCGGATCGACGGGAGGAAGAAGCTTAGGAGTTAGGACTAACTTGTCTGATAGCGACGCGGCCGCCGAAGGTGTGCAACTCGCCGCTGTGTTAACTTCCACGCCGGCCGCAA
Organism: Dactylis glomerata; assembly: GCA_007115705.1. Lineage (NCBI taxonomy): Eukaryota > Viridiplantae > Streptophyta > Magnoliopsida > Poales > Poaceae > Dactylis > Dactylis glomerata. Next base: position 12,038,315 of record QXEO01000531.1, read on the forward strand.
CCTGCTTCCACCGGGAGGGAAGCTCTCGATGTCCGCCTGCCCCGGCCTTCCGCAACTCCAGGACGCCGCCTAGGGTTAGGGATGCGGCAGGTACACGTGCTTCAAAGGTAATGGAAAGCTAAGGAGATGTGCACGTGGGATAGAACGTGAGGACTATTTTAGCTACTTCATCTGATGGATATAGATGAGTAATGGGGAGATCGGACGGTTATTTTCCTTAGTTGTTGAGGATTAACGTGGTGCTTCCGTTGGTGCCTCCAATTAGTAGATATAAGATGGCCGCAGGCCGAGATAATTCCTAAGCTCCTGGATGTGGCACCCCTAGTAGGTCCCCCACCCATGAAAATTATAGTGGTGAGGTTTTGCACATTGCCCATGGTGGCCCCTTCACAAAAGCACCTGTTTTGACACCTCCGGCCACCTGAAAAATGGAAAATGCATTTTTTATGTGGAAACTGAAAAAACACTAGTTACAAAAGTTGTTGGTAATGCAAAGATGCACATCTCCACAAAAAATGGGAACAAGGTTTTATAGTTTGCTATGGAACTTGCACAAACCATGGTCACCTGGCAAAGAAGACCAAGAGAACTACTGCCTGGAAGCACCTCGTTGTGAAAGAGTTCACCTGTGAAACCTTGGCATGCCATGTTTGGTATTTTTCCTAGGTGATGCATCACTCACCATCACTCCATGCAGTGTTTTTCCTTTTTTTTTGATTTTTTTGAATTCCCTAGGCCACCCTTCCAGATCTAGGTCAAACTCGCGGTGCCATCGACGTCTACCAGATGGGCTGGGAACCATGGTTTGGTCTTGGTTCTAGGGTCCCACACCCTCAGGGGACCTCCATGTATTTTTCCCCTATTTTTCTGATGTGCATTTCTTGTAGCCCCAGTGCAAAATTGGATTTAAATGAATTTAGGGTAAAAATAATTCATTATATGGCCGCAGGCCGAGATAATTCCTAAGCTCCTAGATGTGGTACACCTAGTAGGTACCCCACCCATGAAAATTAGAGTGGTGAGGTTTTGCACATTGCCCTTGGTGGCCCCTTCACAAAAGCACCTGTTTTGACACCTCCGGCCACCTGAAAAATGGAAAATGTATTTTTTATGTGGAAACTGAAAAAACAGTAGTTACAAAAGTTGTTGGTAATGCAAAGATGCACATCTCCACCAAAAATGGGACCGTGGTTCCATAGTTTTCTATGGAACTTGCACAAACCATGGTCACTTGGCAAAGAAGACCAAGAGAACTCCTGCCTGGAAGCACCTCTTTGTGAAAGAGTTCACCTGTGAACCCTTGGCATGACATGTTTGGTATTTTTCCTAGGTGATGCATCACTCACTATCACTCCATGCAGTGTTTTTCCATTTTTTTTTGATTTTTTCTGAATTCCCTAGGCCCCCTTCCAGATCTAGGTCAAACTCGCGGTGCCATCGATGTCTGCCAGGTGGGCTAGGAACCATGGTTTGGTCATGGTTCTAGGGTCCCACACCCTCAGGGGACCTCCATGTATTTTTCCCCAATTTTTCTGATGTGCATTTCTTGTAGCCCCAGTGCAAAATTGGATTTAAATGGATTTAGGGCAAAAATAATTCATTATATGACCAGAGGCCGAGATAATTCCTAAGCTCCTAGATGTGGCACCCCTAGTAGGTCCCCCACCCATGAAAATTAGAGAAAAAATAATTCATTATATGGCTGAACAGTGCACATCCAAGCTGGTGACGGATGCACATGATGCTGTCAGGATGCCCCTTTTAGCCACCCAGACAATGAAAATGCACAAGTATCATTGACTGCAGTCGCTTCCCTTCCCTGTCCTCTTCTCTCCCCTATTCAGCCCCCACCCCCACTGAGGAGGATCTGGATCTACCCCTCTTCCTGGTCCACTGCTGCCGCCCTCGCCGACGTTCATTCGATCACCGCCTTGGTCGCCATGACCCTCGGGGTAAGCTGCACCGCCTCAAGCTATGTGTTTGGTTTCGGATCTGTGAATGGCCATTTTCTATCCGATTCGGTCGCTTTACGTAAGTTAACGTTGATTTTCTCTGGAACTCGTGGACATGTTGGACCCCAGGGAAGCGGATCATGCCCCGCGAACCTGCGAAGACCCCACGTTTCACGGATTAGTATCGAGCTGTGAAGAACTTTGCCGCATCCACAAACTTGAGCCGCTCAAGTGCGTCGCCTTCGATGGGACTGATACGGGGCAAAAATTCTACAAGTGCTCACTGCAGAATGTGAGTCCTTCTATGTGCACGTTAGCAGTGGAAAAGCATCAAAGTTTAGTTCAGTTGGAGATAATATTGCCTTTATTTAAGTTGATCTATTGCCTTGTTGAGATAAGATTGTGTGCTTGAGATTTTATCTTCAAACTTCTAGCTGCAATTTTGTGGGCATGTAATTCCAGTGTTTCTTTCAGTTATACATAATATTATAGTTACCCTTTGTACGATCTTTGTTCGCTTCTATTACTACTCGTGTGTAGGTTGCTTATGAATTACTTGCTTCACTGATTACTATCTTGCCACTTAGTACTATCTTTCATGTGTATTTGCGTATAATTTACTCGCTTCACTAAGTACTATCTTGGGTTTCGTAGTACTATCTTGTGTTACGTAGGGGCAGGGTGAAAGCTGCAATTTCCCCTTTGATTCTTCAGTTTATTGTTTGGTATAGTAATTAAAAGCAATTGGATGCACATGACTAACTTGCTGCAAGTAATTAAATAATTGATGCGCATGACTAAATTGCTGCACACTTAGTATTATCTTGCTACACTTAGTTCTTTCATGTGTACTTGCGTATGAATTACTTGCTGCATTGAGTCCTATCTAATGTTACGTAATGGCATGAGCATTTTTCATTTCTTTTTCTATAGGAAGAGAACAACTGTGGGTTTGTTTCTTGGGTAGATCAAGAGTGGCTAGACACACTAAAGAATGCATTATCACGACTATGGGGATTGTACCATTCTAGCAATACTGCAAGAAGTGCTAACAAAATTAAGCTAGCTGAGCTAGAGAAGAAGAATTCTGCTCTATGCGCCGAGAAGGCTGTGCTGATGGAAGAAGCTGGTCAGCTGAAGGATAATTTGGAAATGCTGAAGAAAAATGTGGATGAATTGGAGAAAAAAAGAAATTTGCAGCGGGTGCTAACGCGCGCACATGATGTTGTACGGATGTTGAACAGAGCGGGATGGAACGCCCAAACCGACAAGGTGAAAAGGATCAAGGCAATCATCGATGAGCCATTGTTTGAAGAAACGCCAAATGATGATGAGTTAGATGAGGAGTTAGATGTTGACACGAACTAATCATCAGTAGAGGTATCACAAGATTAGCGTAGTTAAGAACTATTTGCTATCTGCTATTTGCTCGATGCAATTAGCACGAACCTATTGTTTAATGTTACCTACCGTAACCAATGAGTCGCAATGATGAATTGCAAGTTCTATGTGCCATTTATTCATTTGTTTACCCATGGAAGGGAACTCCTCCATCTATGGCTACTGAACTAGTAGTCGCCAGAGTAGAGTCAGCGATGATGATGCAACTGAGATCTCTTGAGCACGCCTAGTGAACTAGTCAGACTGCGGCGTGTCTCATCAATTTACTTGCCCTGTCAAATCCCACTGCCCTATCAAATCCTGCTGCCCTGTCAAATCTCATCCCGCTGCTACGCACAACTTGCTACCACACGTCTGTTGCTTGGTTTTTTCCACTGGCCACGAATCCTAACCCTTATGACATGTGGCCCCACGTAGGCTCGGAACACTATTGACAAGTGGGGCCCCAGACACACATCGGACCAAACCTTACCCAGACAAGTGGGTCCCCACATGCTTCGGATGCTAAACCTGGACTAGTTTGTCTCACTCCTTTGTCTCATGGAGCAGGGGACCTCGATGAGAAGCATTTCAATGGTAAGATTTTGTTCTCTATTCCTTCCTCGTGTCAGATGAGAGTGGATTTATTCCCCCTTGCACGCTATCTCCTTTTTCAGACTATCGCTCTGCTGCCTTTAGTCAAACAACGAGGGGACCCAACAACAAGACTCCTTAATTGCTGCCTGGCGGTAAACGTACGTACATCCTTACCCACGATAGCTGCCTCTCACTGACAAGTGGGCCGGAATACCGGGGCCCGCGGTGACACGTCGGGCAAGCACTCTCTCAGAAATGAAGCGACTGGGGCTCGTGTGGTTCAATTTCCAAAGCGCTAGACTTGCATTTACTGCGGCGTGCGAGGGTCGCGCACTATTTACCCCACGATCTCGCGGCCTGCAAAACAATTGGATCCCCAACTTCCTCTTCTCTCAGAAACGAAGCGACTGGGGCTCATGTGGGTGGGGGGTTCAACTTCCAAAGCGCTAGACTTGCATTTACTTACGCGGTGTGCGAGGGGAACCAGTCGTGCACTATTTACCCTATGATCTCGCGGCCTGCAAAACAATTGGATCCCCAACTTCCTCTTCTCTAGAGATAACCCCCTCCCCCTCTCCTCCTACCGACTACCACAAGTTCCCTGCTCATGGGGACACCGTCCTCACGGTGATGCACACAACTGACCCGAGAGAGGCGGCCAAGTTCATCGCCATGTTTGAGCGTTGGCTCGGCACCCAAAAGCAACTGCCGATCGTCGGCCTCGACCTCGAGTACACCATGACCAAGCCTGCCCGCGCTGCCCTCGTGCAACTGTGCATGCACGATCACTACCTAATCTGGCACGCATCCTTGGCAAGAAGGTACTGTCCTGAGCTCATAAACTTCCTGAACCGCCCTGACATTTCCATCGCCACTATGGACAAGCGCCAAGACATCAGCAAGATTGAAGCTCTGGGCGCCCGCATACCAAACCATGTGGACATACAAGATCACTTCGTCATCCCGGGCACCAACGGCCGCGCCGGCGCAGGCACGATGGCGGCTGTCGTGGTTTCATCAACAGATCTGCCATAGGGGTAGGTGTATGGCGGTTTGTGGAAGGGGGTGAACACGGCGGAGTGATCCGGGACAGTGGTAGCATGAGTTTACCCAGCTTCAGATCCCACAATGGGGGTGAGACCCTACGTGCTGCTATAATTCACTATATGGCAACAAGTGCTCGGTTACAATGATGAGGTTGGCTGTTTCGCTATGCGATTGGCCGTATCTAAGTCTCGGTGCCGTAAGGGCTCCTCCACGCCGGCTTATAAAGGCACCTGGTGTGGGCATCACGATGGTACCGGAGCGGATACAATATGGAGTCCTAGACTAAGTCCTATGCGTGTACTACAAGGCAACCCGCCATGGGCCTGTCTTCGGATCCGCCACAAGCTCCTGCATCCAGTAACCGCCATGGGCTTCCAGCAACTGGGCCGCCCAGTAGGCAATGGGCCACCCTGGCTTGCTGGTTTGGGACTACATCGCTGGTATACCTATTTGGTATATCCCCAACAGTAGCCCCCAGGGAACTTCTAGATCGCCATCTTCATCCGCTATGCTTAGTTTTTAGTGAAGTCCATCCGCCATAGCTCATCTTCTTTTTGCATCTGGATGGCGGTTCTTGACGTTCCTCCTTTCTTCATGTCTCAATCTGCCGTAGATAGCGGATTGTGCGACGTAGTTTTAGCTCAGCGAGATTTCTGGGATCCGTTGGATCTTACCACAAAATCCGCCGTAACTTTTGCCACGTAGTTCCTTCTAGGGTAAGATTCATGGTATAAGCACCATTGGTAAGATTCATGGTATAAGCACCGTCTAGTGTCTGCAGCGGGTTATGCGGCCTTGTGCGAAGGATTCCTCAGAATTCGTCCCAGGGTAGATCTGTTCCAGCTATACTTCTCAGTGCGGCCCAACTATTAAAATGACGGGTTTCTTTGGACCTGCGGAACAATATGCTTTCTTCCTCGGAGGTCCAAAGAATATCCCTTCATCACACCTCTAGATTCCGTTGTGGGATGGAGAGGATCCTAGTTCTATATGGCGGACAAGCCTACGCCATCTCAAGACCGCAGCCTTCATCCTTTTGAAAACATAGCAGCGCAGCCCCTCGACTCCTGGAAGCCTGTCAATGATGAATCCGCCACCCCCTACGTCAAGCTCCTCGCATGGCTGATCGCCAAATTATTCAAGGATGGTCTCAAGGGAATTGATACCATCAACTACTGGATATCTCGGCGGATCCAGCCTTTACAACATCGTGATCGCCTGATGCACGAGTACACTGGTGCAAAGGATGGCATGCGATATTCAGAGGAAGAGCTAGACCCCAAGGTGGTCGAGAAGCACATCCGCTCGCTCATGAAGTCCCCAAGGAAGAAACCCCTTAAATTTGGCATGGCTATGTTTGAGAATGGCAGCTGCCCTTTGGTTCATCGCTTTTCTGCCATAGTACAAATGATACCTTTTAAATTTTATGAGAGCTAATGTTTTCAGCTTTCCTATTTTCAGCTGAAGTCGCTTGGTCCCATGGATTTTGCCCATCCCATCCGCCGATCCGCTCCTAAGACTGCTGCTGATGAGGAGGAAGAAGTCCATTCCAGCGGAAACAAGGAGGAGACGGCGGTGGACATGGATGATTCAGCCCACACGAGCAAGGCGAAAGTGGCTACCAAGAAGCGGGGTGGTAGCATAAAATCTCGTGGTGGTGGCGGGAGATCTACCGATTCCCGCTGTTTCGAAGCTCAACGCTGGGTGGAGCTGGAAACACCATCCGAGACTACCGCCACTATCAATCGGCCAAAATCTTGGTAATCTTTCACTGCCTCCTTTTCTTACTTCATTGTTGTTATTCCTTTACTAATCCTTTTTTGTTTAGAAGGAAGAAGCCCGCTGTCAAAGAGCCGCCATCCAAGCGTGCTAAGCCTTCCCCTGCCGCCATCCCGCCGACCCCTGATGTACCAACTCCCTCTCCTGCTCGTAATGATATTTACATGGAGGATGCTGGTGGTCAGTTTGGTTCGATGCTAGAAACCAACCCAACGACTGAAGCCACGGCTAATGATGTCGTTCAAAGTGAAAAGGCCTCTGGCTTGTTCCAAGGTCATACGACGGATGCTTCTGTGGGGGGCAGCTCATTTTGGAAGCAAAAGCAGCTTGAGATTGTCAAGCTTATTACCAGCCAAGAAGATGCCAGTAATCAGCTATCCAGCGGCATTTCCGCTTTCGTAGAGAAAACGTCAACAATGAAGAAGGTATGTACTGCCAGTAGCCCCCGAGTGCCATGGAGGATTTTCGTAGATAATCCGTTATGGTGCTCTAAGAGAAACTACCTTTAAATTTTTCACCATATAGCCCCTGAGCGCCGCCATACTTTAACTGCAGCGGTGCTCTTAGAGAACTTTTTATGCGATGAGTAACCCCCGAGCATTATGGCGATTTTTTTTCGGCATAAAGCTCTAAGAAGACATTAAAAAATCATCATGAGTAGCCCCCGAGCGTTATGGCAGATTTTTACGGCATAAAGCTCTAAGAAGACTAAGTTAAAAAATCATCATGAGTAGCCCCGAGCGTTATGGCGGATTTCTGTCCGGCATAAAGCTCTAAGAGTGACTAACATATAACAATGTTTTAACTGAATTACAAGAAAGTTGTGGAGGACCTGGTCCAAGTCGTCAGCTCACAAGAGAAGGAGCTGGCAGAAAAGAGTTTGCTCGTGGCGGATTTACAGAAGCAGCTCGAGAATAGCGGTAACTTTCTTTTGCCTTTGGCAAGTTTAGTACCCTTGTGCTAGCCGATCAATACTCTGCCATTATTTCCGCCATGCAGATGCTGCCAAGCAGAAGTCCACTCTCGAGGGGGTGGAAAAGGGTCATGCCATTGCGATGGAGGGGTTGCAAACGCAGCTCCAGAAATCCTTGACCGCGAATACCCTCCTCGAAGAGAAACTCAAGGACCAGGAGCGCCAAAACCGCCAGAGGCAGAAAGAGGTGGAGGATCTCTGCCAAGCCACCGCCGAATTTGAAAAGTGGCAGAGAGGCTTCAACGAGGTCCTCGACCACTTTCAGAAGACACTGTTGGGTAACTTTGGTTCTCCGTACTTTGTAGTTTGTGATAATATGCTGTGTTGATTATGACGCTTTGCTTGTTCCCGCTATACAGTAACTCTAGAGCAGGGAGAGGTGGATTCTGCCACAGGCTTGTGCATTGCGACCAACGCTGCGAAGAAGGAGCTGAATGGCGTTCTCAACGCAGGTCGTCAAGCATGCGGCAGCCTCCAGATAGCGGGTTCATCCAACCTTACTGCCATTGGGCTAACTAAGAAACTCCTACTTGTGCCTAGGCTGGTGGCGGATTGGAAGCAGTCTTCCGCTCGGGGTGGTGCCAGAACTGCACTCACTTTGGCTAAGGCCCACTACCCCGAGCTGGACCTAGATCTGATCACCTCCGGCATCCCGGAGAGCGGCAAAGATGGAGCGCCGGTGGACGAAGCCGCCATCCGGCAGAGCATGCTAGGATACGATCAGCTCTGTGCCTTGGGCACTCAGCTGAACGTATACTATGAAGCATACGATCTGCCAGGGTCTCCAAGCCAAGCTTCGGCATCGGTCTCCATAGCTACTGCAGGTGCTGATGGCGGTGATGATGTTACTTCCGCTGTTCCGCCATCCTGAGTCGTACCCTGCATTGTGGCAGGAAAAAACAATGCATCAATTTGGCCGCTGAGTGGGTCTGTAAGTTAAACTTTTAAACTGTGTGTGTGCTTGTACTTTGCCTGATCTGCCTGTGGCGAATCAGAAAATGCTTTTGAATTTATGGCACAGTTTTTATCAAGTCTTTGAAGTGGTTTATGTGCGAAAAAACTGCCAGCCCTATTTTTATGCAACTTGCAGCAGTTCAGCATGCCCAAAAAACAACACTTTGAAAAAAATTCACACGTAGGACTATGCAATCCGCCATCCAGCTCTTTGTGCTTGACTTTTTGTGAGATGGCGGAATCTTCACACGAACAATCCGCCAGGGCGACGATACTTAATAGCAACCATCCAAAACCCCAGCAGATAGCGGCTTAGGTCATCAAAAAGTCACTACTCGGGAATCCACACAAAGAACATCAGGTGGAGATTGAAACATAGATATGCTACGCGGACCGCTTATGGCGGATTTAAAAGACACAAGTGCAAGGCACAATTGTGCAAAGGTTCCATACGATCTAAATGAACAATAAAGGAGGTAAAAGATTCAGAAAAAATCAAGAGTGAACCAGATGCTTTATTTCATTGATCATATAGAGGTGCCTATTACATAGCCTAGATAAGTGCTAAGTGTAGAATGGACGTAGCTGTGCAATGTTCCATGGACGATCTGTTTCATCGTAGATATCGTCAGGGTCTCTTCGTTTGCACTTCTTACTGGGTCGCTTATCTACTCGGGAATATCAACGAGATAGTAGGAACCATTCAGTAGAGCTTTGCTGATGACGAAGGGTCCTTCCCAAGGCGGGGATAGCTTGTGTGACTTCTGCTGTTTGAGGCGTAGCACCAGGTCCCCTTCCTTAAACGAGCGTTTGCGAACTTGGTGGCTGTGATAGCGGCAGAGATTCTACTGGTAGATGGCGGATCTCTGGGCTGCTAGGTCTCGTTCTTCTTCCAGCAGGTCCATAGATAGTTGCCTGGACTTCTCTGCATCTTCCTCCTCATAGGCCTCGACTCTTGGGGAATCATACTGGACATCACTTGGCAGGATTGCTTCTGCTCCATAGACTAAGAAGAAAGGGGTGAGGCCCGTTGATCTGTTTGGTGTGGTCCGTAGACTCCATAGTACAGATGGCAACTCTTCTGCCCAGGCTCCAGCTGCACGATGTAGCGGTGCTTCTAGGCGTGGCTTGATCCCTGACATGATTAGTCCGTTGGTCCTTTCAACCTGGCCGTTGGACTATGGATGTGCCACAGATGCAAGGTCAAGGCAGATTCTGTTGTGATGGCAGTATTCTTCAACTTCTCCCTGAGACAAGTTAGTGCCATTATCGGTGATGATGCTATGTGGGATGCCGAATCTTACCATAATGTCCTTGACAAATTTTAGGGCAGTTTTGCCATCAAGTTTTCTGATGGGCTTAGCTTCTACCCACTTCGTGAATTTGTTTACCGCTACCAAAAGGTGCGTAAATCCTGAAGGTGCTGTTTTTAGCGGACCCACCATGTCCAACCCCCAGACCGCGAAAGGCCAAGTTATAGGGATCGTATGTAGTGCTGTGGCGGGCATGTGGGTTTGCTTGGAATACATTTGGCAACCTTGGCAGAGCTCCATGATACGGTCTGCATCTGCCTTGGCTGTAGGCCAGTAGAACCCATGGCGGAATGCCTTTGCTAAAAGGGATCTGGCGGCGGCGTGATGCCCACATTCGCCTTCGTGGATCTCTCTTAGTATCTCAATTCCGTCCACTTGGGATATGCATTTCATGAACACTCCCAAAGTGCTTTGCTTGTAGAGCTGGCCATCAATGATGGTGTACGCTTTTGCTCTACGTTCGATTTGTCTCTTTTGGACTTCGTCTTCGGGTAGCCTCTTGGTCATCAGATACTCTAGGTAGGGCTCGGCCCATGGCGGGTTGCTTGGCAAAACCGCCATAACAGGGGAGCTCACTAATTCCGGGTTTTCTGGATCTACCATCTTGACCAATGGTACACGCAGATGCTCGAGGAATACGTCTGGCGGGACTGCCTTTCGGCTAGACCCTAGCATGGACAGGGTGTCGGCCGCCATGTTATCTTCTCGCCGTACGTGCTTTATGTTGTAGCCAAGGAAACTTTTGGCCATCTCGTCCACTTCGTCTCTGTAGGCCGCCATGACTTTGTTCTGAGCCTTGTATGTGCCAGCCACCTGCTGAGCGACAAGGTCAGAGTCTCCACAACACATGATGTGTTGTACGCCGATTTCTTTTGCAACGCGTAGCCCATGCAGTAGGGCTTCATACTCTGCAATGTTGTTGGTGGTGGGGAAGCGGATTTGGAGAACGTAGCTAAGCTCATCTCCCTTAGGAGATTTGAGTGTCACTCCAGCCCCCGAGCCATGTAGCAACTTTGAGCTATCAAAGTGCATCAGCCAATGCTCCGGCTCTGGGACGGGCGTAGTCTCCTGTGCTTCCTTCCAATCCGCCATGAATTCTGCCAAAGCCTGGGACTTGATGGCGGTACAAGGCTTGTAGTCAATGTCGAAGGAGGCTAGTTCGATGCCCCCACTTTGCAACTCGTCCTATTGCGTCACTGTTGTTGATGATGTCCTTCAGTGGAGCCTTGCTCACCACTATGATCTTATGGTCATAGAAGTAGTGCCGTAACTTGCGAGAAGCTAGGAAAACTCTGTATGCCAACTTCTGGTAGTGAGGGTAGCGCTGCTTGGATTCCGTCAGGACTTCGCTGACATAGTAGACTGGTCTCTGTACGCCGTACTCCTGCACTTCTTCCTTGCGTTCTACCACAATGACGATGCTAACGACCCAGTTGGTTGCCGCCATGTACAATAACATGGGCTGCTGGTCTTCGGGGGCTGCTAGGACTGGTGCAGTGGATAACACTCTCTTCAGATCCTTAAGCGTAGCGTCTGCCTCATCGGTCTAGATGAATTCGTCTGATTTCTTCATCAGCTTGTAGAGTGGCAAAGCCTTCTCGCCAAGGCGACTGATGAATCTGCTCACTGCTGCCACACAGCCTGTGAGTCGCTGTACGTCCTTCAGGTCATTAGGCCGGGAGATCTCGAGGATAGCCTTGATCTTCTCCGGGTTGACTTCAATACCGCGGTGGGAGACGATGAATCCTAGGAGTTGTCCAGCTGGTACCCTGAAGATGCACTTCGTGGGGTTGAGCATCATGTTGTACTTCCTTAGGTTGTTGAAGGTCTCTTGCAAATCCGCTATAAGGTCATCCTGCTTCTTGGACATGACGGCGATGTCGCCACATATGCGTGGATGTTGAGTCCGATTTGATCCGCCAGGCACTTTTGCATGGTGCGCTGGTACGTTGCTCCTGCATTCTTCAGTCCGAACGGCATTGTCACATAGCAATATGTGCCATAAGGTGTGACAAACGAGGTAGCAAGCTAATCGGATTCCTTCATCTTGATCTGGTGGTAACCCGAGTAGGCATCTAAGAAACATAGCAGCTCCGATCCCGCCGTTGAGTCAATGACTTGGTCAATGCGAGGCATGGGAAAAGGGTCTTTGGGACACGCTTTGTTCAGGCCGGTGTAGTCTACACACATGCGCAGAACCTTTGTGTTTTCTTAGGAACTAGCACGGCATTTGCCACCCACTTTGTATGAATCACTTCTTTGATGAAGCCTGCTTTCAAAGCTTGGAAATTTCCTTTGCTATGGCGCAGTGTTTTTATCTCCGAAGCGTCTCATTGCTTGTCTTACTGGTTTCGAGCTAGGGATTATCTGCAGGGCATGCTCGGCGAGTTCCCTGGGTACACCTATCATGTCAGATGGTTGCCATGCGAAGATGTCCCGGTTCTCACGGAGGAACTCGATGAGTGCACTTTCCTATTTGGGGGACAGGTTTGTCCCTATTGAGGTGGTCTTGGCGGCATCGCCAGCGACAAGTTCCACCTACTTTATATCCAATGTAGGCTTGAAGGTGGGCGGGGAGGCGGAAACTTCCTACTTGGATGCCGGCATCTCAGTGGGGTCTGTGGCGGCATGGATTTCCTTGAACTCCTCGCCGAAGAATACTGCCTCTGCGAAGGCGGCTTCTCCATCCTCGCACTCCTTTGCCTTCCTGAAGCTGCCATAGATGGTGATGATGCCATCAGGTCCTGGCATTTTCAGCTGGTTGTAGATGTAGCATGGCCTGGCGTGAAAACTGCGGAAGGCGGGGCGGCCGAAGATCACGTGGTATGTACTCTTGAAAGGGACCACCTCAAAGGTTATGGGCTCTTCACGGTAATTATTTTTATCGCCGAAGGCGATCTTGAGGGTGATGGACCCGAGGGACTTTGCTTGGCGTCCAGGAACCACTCCATAGAAAGTGACAACACTATGATAGAGTTGGGTCTTGGTGAGGCCTAGTTTTGTCAGGGTTTCCACGTACATGATGTTCAGGGTGCTGCCGCCATCCATCAGACACTTGGAGAACTCGTAGCCTTGGATCAGGGGATCAACCACCATGGCGTAGTATCCATCCGGGATGTGCTCTGGATGATCGTGGTGGCTCCATTGCACTGGCATCTCGGACCATCGGACATACTGGCGGACTTTAGGCACGGTGGCATTTAGGGAGCGCATAGCGGCTCGCTGTGCCTTAGCTGTGGGGGTCCAAGGAATGTGTGAAAGGCTCCCTTTTTGGTGCTCTTGTACGGGTTACCCGTGCCAGCCCCACCCTCTGCCTTTTTGGTGGGTTTGGGTGCGGGGTCTTTGTCCATATCACTGCTATCCTTGGACTCCTTTTCCTTGTCCGCTTTTCCTTTGCCACGAGGTCATTGTCGCCGGGTGCGTTTGTAGCCAGCTTCTTGGTCCGCCTTGATGTCATTGACGAACTTGCAGTTCCGGTTGGTGTGATTGCACTTTCCTGAGGCCTCCCGATGGGCGAAGCATGGCATGTCGCGTTTTCATCGTAGGACACAGGTGCAGCCGGCGCCGTAGCGGAAGCTGGGGAGCTTCGCGGCTGGCTGCTGCTGGAACCTCGTCCCCGACCGCGTTGGCTGCTTTGTCCCTTGTCTGAGAAGGTTGTGGCCACCATGTCCGGAGTTTGCTGCTCTTCTGGCGGATTCTTCCATTTGTTGCCATTGTTCCGCTTTTCGGTGTTCTAGATGGTGGAAGCTTTCAATGATTTGCGGGCGTCATCATCGGCGGCCGCGTAGTTGCTTGCAATGGTGATCATGGAATTTAGGGTTAGTTTCCCTTCATTCCGTTCTCGTAACAGGCGATGGCAGAGTAGCTGGCCTCTCTCCAAACTATCGATGAAAGCGAGGATGGCAGATTCGTCGGTAACCCCTTCACAGGAGTTCTTTATATCCAGCCAACATGCAAGGAAAGTTCGGGAGGTCTCATCTTTTGCTCGCCGACACCGTTGGAGGTCACCTATATTGCAAGGTCTCTTGTAGGTGCCCTCAAAGTTTTTAGTGAACGCAGTCTGCATGTCAAACCAGGTTTGGATGGAATTTTCCGCCAAGTCATTGATCCATTGCCACGCTGTGCCAGATAGCATCAGGGGCAGATAGCGGACATCAACGTTGGGTGATCCCCCTGCGAACTGCACTGCGTTGAAGTAGTCTTGTAGCCAAGTTAAGGGCCTATCAACTCCGTTGTACTGGTGGATGTTTTTCTCGATCTTGAACCCATGCGGGATGGGCTCATCACGGATCCGTTGTCCAAAGCACTTTGGGCCGAGGAAGAACGCTGTTTGAGACTTGGCAATCTCGTTTAGGTGGGTATGCGCGTCGTATGGCTTCTTGTCCTGCGGATCTTTTCGGGAGGCGCGTGACCTGGCTGGGCCGCCACCGCCACCGCCACCGCCGCCGCCATGGGGGCTGCTTGGTGGGGATGGTGAAGGGTCACGCCTTTTGCTCTCGACGTCCTGCGATGGATCTCTACAACTGTGACGGCTTCGCTCTGCTCTTCATGGAGCTGGATCGTCGTCATTGTGGCGGGAGCCTTGCCCTTTGTCATCACGGTGGCGTGAAGAGCGATGCTTATCTTTGTTGCTGCTGTGGTGCGCGCCGTCATCATGGCGATATTGTTCCTTCTGCCTGGATCCGCCATCTCGACTGGTTTCTCATCGTGGCGGCTCGTCTCTGCGGCCTGCGTCACGACTCCTTCCCCGCTTGCCGTCGTTGTCACGTATGACAATTCCTCCCTGTGGGATTTCGAACGTCTTATACTTTGGTGCCGGCATATTGGACTTATGGCGGGGAACGGTCTTATCTTGGTGGTATCCATAGGCAGGATAGTTCTTGTGCGGTGGTGATGGATTCCTTTGCTGGCCTTTGCCATGTGGTCTGTCGTCAGAGGATATTGGGATGGCATCTGCCCTGTTGCGAGCTTCTCTTCTTCGGGCCTCTGAGGATCCGGTATGAGATTCATTATCAGGGCGAGCACCATGGTTTCCATTACCCCGGGCCTTAGAGGCAGTACTAGATCGGCATAGCACAGCGTCAGATTCGAGCTTTCGTGACAATGTAGCTTTCTCCTGCTGCACCAATGCCTTGGTCATTAGTTTTACCGCCGTCTCTAGGGTTGCTGGGCTTTGGTTATTTTCTAATAGCTCCTTTGTGGCCATGATGTTTTCAATGGGCGTGGCCCTGACTTCATCGTGGTTCTTGTCCACGTATGGCGGATTTTTGATATACATCTTAGCCAGAGTTTCCGCTGTTGGCACGGTGAACTCAAGGTTTCGTGCTAACTGCAGGTCACTGCCTTCGTTAATTTGGTTTTGGATGAGAGTAGCGTACTTCTCCTCCATGTTCCTTGCGTGTTTAAGTGTGTCTTGAGCTTTAGCAATGTCGCCATCCAGCTTTTCGCCCATCTTCTCGGCTCGCTTTGCTTCTTTAAGGATTGCTCGCCTCTTCTGCTCGAGATCGTTTACGTCTCTGACATAGTCAGGGGTGATTGGATCTCCTAGAGTCCCATAGACAACCTTGTCCATCGGAGTCGTGAAGTCTTCTGGGTGGTGCACCACGAGGATGGCGGCTTGCAGAGGCCTAGGTCCGCCATGAATCTCGGGCAGCTGTTCCTTGGTGGGATCGGCGGCTGTTGGTGGGTTACCCTGCTCTTTGCCGGTATCTCCATCATGGGCTGCCTGGGATGGCGGATCACCGGTTGCTTGCCCAGCGTCATCTCCTTTGTTGGTCATGAACACCTGCTTGGCGGCTGCTTTCTGTTCTTCAAGTGCTTGCTGAGCTAGTTCCGCCTCGATTCTTCTCATGGCGGCGTCATAGTGATCAGAGTCATAGCCTTTGCTATCCCAGTCATCCGATTCACCACTTTCGTTAAGTGCCTCTAGGATGGATTCAGTTAGGCTGTCATCTCCATTTGAGGCAGATCCCGAGGTGGTGCGTGCGAAAGCAACAAGGCAGTACCGCAGTGTCTCTAACGCCCGAGTATTGCTCATGGCGGATTCATAGCAGTCATCCACCACTTCCTCTACCACTAGGGCTGGTTGGGTGGGATTGGTTTTTAGATCTGATCTAGATAACTTGGAAAGTTCCACATCAGATGATTCCTCCTCCGTATCCAGCTCGAAAGCGGTCCGTTTGGGGGTTTCAGCCATACCAATCCGCTGGAAATTGGTTTCCATGGCGGGGGTAAGGTCCGTCTCTCCGATGAAGATGTGGATATCTCCGATCAGAACGACGGTAAGTCGAGTAGGGTCTTCTCTAGCTGGCACCCAGAGGTTATCCGCTGGGACGATAGGGAAGCCGAAATCGTAGAGGACACACCCGATGGTGACGGTGTCACCGATGCCTGTGAAGGCGGATCCCGCCCAGATCCGCGCTCCTGACGCGTTATGCCCCACGGTGGGCGCCAACTGTCGCGGTTTCGTCAACAGATCTGCCATAGGGGTAGGTGTATGGCGGTTTTTGGAAGGGGGTGAACACGGCGGCGCGATCCAACACGGTGGTAGCACGAGTTTACCCAGCTTCAGATCCCGCAACGGTGGCGAGACCCTACGTGCTGCTATAATTCACTATATGGAAACAAGTGCTCGGTTACAATGATGAGGTTGGCTGTTTCGCTATGTGATTGGCCGTATCTAAGTCTTGGTGCCGTAAGGGCTCCTCCACGCCGGCTTATAAAGGCGCCTGACGTGGGCATCACGATGGTACCGGAGCGGATACAATATGGAGTCCTAGACTAAGTCCTATGCGTGTACTACAAGGCAACCCGCCATGGGCCTGTCTTCGGATCCGCCACAAGCTCCTGCATCCAGTAACCGCCATGGGCTTCCAGCAACTGGGCCGCCCGGTAGGCAATCCGCCATACCACCTCGATGGGCCACCCTGGCTTGCTGGTTTGGGACTACGTCGCTGGTATACCTATTTGGTATATCCCCAATAGCGGCACTAATCATCGACCCCACCTATGCCGTGTACAAGAACAAGTTCCCCTCAGAGCTGCACGACACCTGGCATCGCAGGCATCTGGTGCTGGTGCAGATCCACTACGCAGCAAAGGATGCGTATGTATGCTACGCCATGTATTGTACCATTAGTATCATGAGAACCCACCTGAATCCTAACCCTCCAAACCGGTCACCATTGAGGGAGAACCTTATAATGCCATACTAGATTCATGTACTGTTCGTTCCCGCTATGTAAGTGTCCGAGGATCATCCTTATATATAATTTAGTAAGTGTGTTTCCCTATGTACTGAAGTGTATCTGTATAAGGGGCCGAAGATGCCCAGAGCATGCTCATGCCTTCCGTTGATGTCCAGAGCGCGCTCTGCCGGAGATGCCCAGACATGCCGCATGAGTGTTGTTGATGTCCAGAGCGAGGCCCTGACTTGCCCTCTCTAACTTGTCCCTGACTTGCCCTCACCACACGCGGGCCCCATCACATAGGGGACCCACCTGTCAATGACTCTCAAGTCACGCTTGGCAAGTCAGAGAATCCGCACGCGCCCGTCGTGTGTACCTTGTAAAATAATATACTCCCTACACTTTCAGAAATTTGAAAAGTTCATAAAAGCTGTATCATTGGATTCGACAAGGGATTTGGTGCAAATGGGCACCAATGCTCCATACACTATCAGAATTTTTAAAAGTTCAAAATCTCAAACTTCTATGTATTCAAAAAAATTGGTGTTAAATACATAGATATATACAGAAGATGTGTATGCAAAAAGTCCCGTTAAAAATATGTTGTATTTTGGAAGATATAAGAAGATAAATTTCTGAATGTAAATAGTGTTAAAATAGTAGTAAGAAAGTACATCTGTTTCTGAGGAATTTGCCTTTTTTTATATTTCCCAAAGTATAAAATATATATACATTTCCATTTATTTAACGCCATAAATTTTTGAGACATAGACTTATGTGGTTTTAATTTTTTTTACAGATTTTAAAGGAATAGGTTCACTGCTGCCAATATTCCAAAAACACTTTCCGATTGGATTCATATTTATAGGATGTTTCCAATGGTGTAGCCCTTTATTTTCAAACATATGAAATTTGTATTTCAAACTTTTAAAAAAATTCGAAACAAAATTCTTGTGATAGGCAATGTTGAATGCTACAAACCCGTACAAATCTCAATATGAAATTCTTTATATTCTATGCTACACAAAAATGGTAAAATCTAATAAAATTATATAGTGTTCAAATGTGTACTATTCACTATATAATATGTCAGATTTTGTCTTTTTTGTGTAGAATAGAATATACAGTATTTCATATTGAGATTTGTACCGGTTTATAGCATTCAACAATGCCTATCACAAGAATTTAGTTTCAAATTTTTTTGAAACTTTAAAATACAAATTTCATGGCATAATTTGTTGGAGAAGATGGAGGTCAAACTTATTTTGAACTGCGTGCGTGCCATGTACGGGGTACACTGGCGGGCAGGAAGCCTGCTGCAATGAGGGCCCACGACGGAGATAAAAAATTATTTCCACTCCTTGTATAGTGAACCGCCGCCCCCTTACCAATGCCAACTTTCAGTTATTACCTTGCGCTAGGCAGTTTATCGCCTCATTCCCCATCTTCTCCACACGATGGCAGTGCCCTCTCGTTTCCATCACATCGCCGCTTCTCGTTGATACGTCTCCAACGTATCTATAATTTTTGATGCTCCATGCTTGTTTTTACACCATTTGCCTATTGTTTCGTTACACATAGTGGCACTTTTATGCATTTTCCGGAACTAACCTATTAACGAGTTGCCACAGTGCCAGTTTCCTGTTTTCTGCTATTTTTGTGTTTCAGAAGTGATACACAGGAAATATTCTCGGAATTAGACGAAACAAGTTCCTGAAGTCTTATTTTACCCGGAAGCTTCCAGAGATCCGAAGGAGAGTAGGAGGGGGGCCACTGTCGGGGGGATGACCCCCGGTAGGGTCAAGAGGCTAGAAAGATACAAGGACTATGATTGGCTTTATGCCGGTTGACCAAGAAAGGGTCTGGCCGGGATATAAGGGCATAGGCTGGGCCGGGGTATATGCGTATCCCGGCTGATACTTGGATATGCTGGATTAACCGGAATACTGACGGAGGAGTGCCGGCATATACTCAGATATGCCGGCCTATCTATTTTGATGTGTTGTGCAGGAATAGGGAGGCCGGATTACCCGACCTTCATGGGTCGTTGGTCCGGCATATGTGTCCAGGGTATTGCCAACGGTCGTATCCGGGATACAGAAGTCAGCTAAGATGTCGTGTCCCTACAATCAAGGAAGAAAACATCCAAGCATGGTAGCAGAGTGTGGTGGCAGGGTACACAGTGGTGGTCTACCTACCCTCACTATGTACAAGTACAGAGCTTACCTCACAAAGGTAAGGTCACAGTTCAAGAGGTACAAGGTACAGGGATATGAAGTCCCATCGAGAGCAATCAGGGAGGAAGTCAAGGGTCGTTGCCTTCGTCAGCAAGTCCTATTTGGAGTGTAGCCCGTGTCTTCTGGTCTCTAATGACCGTTGTAACCCTGGCCACCACTATATAAGGTGGCATAGGGAGCCCTAGTAAAGGGTTGGTCGCTCAGTGTTCCTACACTTAGCAGTTATTCTTCCTTCTCTAGCAGAGAGCTAGGAAGCACCATTGTTGTTGTGTACTCCATCGATCCAAATATACAACCAGTAGAGCAGGAGTAGGGGTGTTATCTCTTTACGAGAGCCCCGAACCTGGGTAGATCTGTGTTCCTTTCTGTCGTGCTTTTTAGCTCGTTCCCCTCTCCCGAATCCTCCAGCATCTAGTTCGGCCCCCATTTAAGCCATCCTATGGCATATGTTGTTTCACCACGATGACATTTGGCGCCCACCGTGGGGCAGATCGATATGCTGGGCGGAGTGTTTATTCGGACGGGGTCTGTGATAGCAGCTTCAGGAGTGCGCGTGGTCTCTGGCCTCGTCCAGAGGCTAGGCTCGCTCAGCTTCGTCAGTGACAACGCTGGATGTCTCGGCGGCCGGCCGTTCCCCAGGGATGGCCGGATCATGTCTTTCGGTTCCCACGAGGTGTACGTGGGGACTGAGAGAGTTTGCAGGGAAAAGGTGCTGGTGGCGTTGGATCCTCTGTCACATCGGTTGGCTCACGCTGGGCGTAGCGCTCGCTCAGTAGAGTCGGTCGAGGTGATGATGGCCGGCACATCAGCGCCGCCGGCAGACGGTGCCGGCAAAGCCGCAGCAGCAGCAGCAGGAGATACTCCCCCGGAGCCGCCGAAGGCCAAGAGGTCGGCACGTCCTCCGTTGGAGCGTGTCGAGAACCTGGCCGGCACTTCCGCTGTGCCGGCAAAAGGTCAGGTGCTTCTTCCCGTCATCGAGCGACTTCTCGAGCCGGTGCGATCCGGAGATGATCTGGAGCAAACAAGGGAGGTCCTGGAGGGATCTCGCCAGGCCCTCATCGACGAGGCCCTGGCCATGCACCAGGAGCGCGAATGGTTTAACCGGCAACTCCGTGAGTATGAGGCAGCCCATGGTTTTACTCCTGTGGTAACCCGGCCTAGCCGGATAGATGAGATTAGAACTAGAGGCAGAGATCTTAACACTGAGCTAGGCAAAGATGCTAGGGCTAAGAGTCATACTGCAACTAGTACTGTGCCTAAGGTAATTTATAGCTCCCCAGTAAAGAACCTTAGAGCAGCAGCCGAGGTAGCTAAGGACTTAGCTAATTTGTCCGGCGAAGCCCTGCATGAGCAGCAAGCCCGGCTTAACCATCTTTTGTCTGAAGCTACCAAGCAGCAGGAGGCTTTTAAGAAGGCAAACCCAGGTGCCGGGGCATCCCAGTACATTGCGTCGGTAGGAGGGGCCGGCGCAAGGTCAAGAGGCGAGGCTTTGTCCCCGCATCCGAGCGCCCGGCGTGCCGGAAGTGTGACCTCTGGCCGCCGGGATAAGCAGATCCAAGTATACGATCCGGCAATCGCGGGAAAGCAGGCGGCAGTTTAGAAGAGTGCCGGCCAAGCTGACAAATATGTCGGCCGCAAGAGTGCTGGCCAGAATGTGCCGGCCGGGCAAGGGGTAGTTTCGGCCGGTGGTGGCCGGAGTAACAGCGCAGCCCGGCGTCAGCAGCAGGGCGCCGAAGGTGCAGCGCAGCAGCAAGGTGCAGGTCTTCCGGGACATCGAGAGGATGATGGGAATTCCGCCCTTGTCAGGGCGGGATATCAGCAGCAGCATCAGCAAGGCCGGTATACTGAGCAGTATCAGCCGGAGCAGCAGCAGGAGAAAGTGATCGCGGGCCCAATTGCATCCCGGCTAGGACCTCGGTCCTTAGCAGCAAGTGATGCGCGCTTCAAGCTGGACAGGATTCACCAATCGGAGTTGGTGGAGAGACAAGGAGCTCCGGGTCCTATGTGCTTTGGACCCCGCATCATGGGTGAGCCGGTACCTTACTTCTTCCAGCTCGCGCGTGGCGCGAGGACATATAACGGCAGTACAAAGCCGGAAGATTGGTTGGAGGATTAGTCCACCACAGTGAACATTGCCGGAGGAAACCTCAGATGGGTGGTACGATATGTACCACAAATGCTAGAAGGACCAGCCAGGATATGGCTGAATAATCTGCCGGCCGGAAGTATCAACGGCTGGGTTGATTTCGAGGAGCAGTTTGTGTCAAACTTCACCAGTACATATAAGAGGCCGAATCGTCCTCAGCAGCTGGCTAACTGCCGGCAGGGAGTGAATGAGACCGACCGAGACTATCTGACCAGGTGGTGCACATTGCGCAATTCCTGCGAAGGAGTTGTGGAGCAGCAGGCCATCATGTGGTTCGCTCATGGGTGCCGGCACGGCACCATGTTGTGGCAAAAGCTGCAGAGGGAAATGCCGGCCACGTTGGCCGAGACAATCAAGATTGCTGATAGTTATGCTCTGGGAGATCCTATGCAGCCCACCCTTGATTCACAAGGACAGGGGCAGACCCAAGGGAACACCAACAGCGCCGGGAGACCAGGGCAATACTATCGCACTGATAACCGGAACAAGAGAAGAGATGAAAGGCTGGATCACCGGTATGGGGCAGCACAAGTAGCAGCTGTGGAGGAAGAGCAAGAGGGTGCCGGCAGTAGCCAGCGTCCGAGATATGAGGGCTATCAGCAGCCTCAGCAGCAACAACCACAGCAGCAAGCGCAGCCCTTCCAGAAGAAGAATGTCTGGATCAACAAGAATGCCGGCGGAGCCGCCGGACCGAAGAAACAGTGGCCGAAGTATACAGTGGGTCTTGCCATGGACAAGCCTTGTGTGTTTCACACATTCCAGCCGGGTAAACCGGCAAATCATTTGACAAGAAACTGTTCATGGTTGGACGACATATTAGCAGGTCGTGCAGGTCCCTGGGGACCGGCTAGACCATCTGTCCCGGCAGCTCCATCGCCGTTGACAGGTGCAAATACAGTTGCAGTCCCGCCTAGGCCGGTTAATCCCGGGAATCAGGGCAATGCCGGAGGTGCCGGCGTAAATCAGGTGGATCAGAACCATAACCCGGAGTACTATGCCGGAGGCCCAGCAGCGGGCCGGAATGAGTACAAGGAGTACGATCAGAGTTACATGGTCTTTGAGACCGAAAGAACAGACAAGCAGAGCTTGTACCGGCGGTGTTTGGAGGTAAACGTCGTTATGTCGGCAGTTCCGAAGATGATGCATTGGTCTGACCAAGCCATTGGCTGGGACAGGGCAGATCATCCCAGGATCATGCCAAACCCCGGTGGGTATGTGCTAGTGATGGATCTGACATTTGTCGGGCCGGCTAATAACGTGAGGTTCAGCAAGGTCCTCATTGACAATGGAAGCAGCATCAACATCATGTATCGGGACACGATGCAGAAGCTGGGCATCAAGGAGAATATGCTGGAGCCAAGCAAGACCACATTCCACGGCATTGTGCCGGGACTTTCGTGTGCGCCGATGGGCAAGATCCGGATGGATGTCATGTTTGGCAGCCGGGATAACTGCAGGGTGGAGAACCTCATGTTCGAGGTGGTTGATCTGGAGAGTCCCTACCATGCTTTGCTGGGGAGGCCGGCATTGGCAAAGTTCATGGCCTCTACGCATGTTGCGTACCTGAAGATGAAGATGCCGGGGCCCGGAGGGGCAATTACCATCATTGGTGATTACAAGCGTTCGATGGCATGTGCTACAGCCGGGTCTAACCTGGCCGAGACTCTGATCATTGCTGAGGAACGGAAAAGGCTCAAGCGAGCAGTGGAAATTGCTGAGACGGTTGTGGCCGGCAAATCTATGCCGGGCATGTCAAACCCCGGTGGCAGTGCTTCTTTTCAAGTAAGCAAGGAAGTTAAAAAGGTGCCTCTGGATGAAGCTTTCCCGGAGCGTCATGCCCTGGTTGGGACAAGTTTGGAGCCCAAATAGGAAAGCGAGCTCATCAGCTTCCTCCATGAGAATCGGGATATCTTTGCATGGTCTACTTCAGACTTGCAAGGTGTGCCGAGGGAGCTGGCTGAGCACGCATTGCATGTGAGACCGGATGCTAAGCCGGTGAAGCAGTCGCTCCGGCGGAATGCCGGCGATAGAAGGAAAGCCATTTGGGACGAAGTGGCCAGGCTCCTAGCCTCTGGCTTTATCAAAGAAGTGCTTCATCCGGATTGGGTGTCTAATCCGGTTTTGGTGGAAAAGAAGAAGGATGAGCCCGCCATAGTGAAAGTATGGCGGATGTGTGTTGATTACACCAACTTGAATAAGGCATGCCCTAAAGATCCATTCCCGCTCCCTCGGATCGGTCAAGTGATTGATTCCACAGCTGGGTGTGAACTGTTATCATTTGTAGATGCCTATTCTGGTTTCCACCAGATACCTTTGTATGAGCCGGATCAAATAAAGACATCCTTTATTACCCCGTACGGGGCTTATTGTTATCTCACTATGCCGTTCGGTTTAAGAAATGCCGGCGCAACTTACCAAAGGTGTATGCAAAAATGTTTGCACGATCAGATAGATAAAAATGTGCAGGTATATGTCGACGATATCGTCATAAAACCAAGGAGAGTAAGACTCTCATAGATGATCTTCGGGAAACCTTTGGGAACCTGAGGAGGTTCCGGATGAAGTTGAATCCGGCTAAATGTACCTTTGGTGTGCCGGCGGGCAAGTTGCTCGGCTTCCTTGTCTCCAGCCGGGGTATTGAGGTGAATCCCGGCAAGATTCGTGCCATAGAAAGGATGAAGCCGCCGACAGATTTGAGGGAAGTACAGAAGTTCACAGGGTGCCTTGCATCCCTGAGCCGTTTCATAAGCCGGCTTGGAGAGAAAGCTTTGCCATTATATCAGCTGATGAAGAAGTCCGACACATTTGTCTGGACAACGCAAGCAGATGCTGCTTTCAAGGAATTGAAGCAGATGTTGTCAACATCGCCGGTATTAGCGTCTCCGATGCCCCGTGAGCCGATGCTGCTCTATATAGCGGCAACCAATCGAGTTGTCAGTGCTGTGGTGGTGGTAGAGCGAGAGGAAGGAGGCAAAACCGTGCAGCGGCCGGTATATTATCTGAGTGAAGTCCTCTCCACCTCAAAGCAAAACTACCCCCACTATCAGAAGATGACTTATAGTGTCTATATGGCGGCCAAGAAGCTCAAGCATTACTTCCAAGAGCATTCAATCCGGGTAGTGGCCGAGGCCCCTATCTCGGAGATCCTAAGTAACAAAGATGCCAGTGGCAGAATTGCAAAGTGGGCAATAGAGCTTTCACCATATACACCTCAATATGATAAGAGGGATACAATCAAGTCCCAGGTGTTGGCTGATTTCTTTATTGACTGGGCCGAGATACAATATGAGCCACCATTGCCAGATGCGAATTATTGGAGGATGCATTTCGATGGATCCAAGACAATCCATGGCCTGGGTGCCGGCATAGTTCTCAGTTCACCAAAGAATGACCAATTGAGATATGTCCTGCAGATTCATTTTGCAGCATCAAATAATGTGGCGGAATATGAGGCACTCGTGCATGGCCTGAAGGTGTCTAAGGACATAGGAATTCGCCGGATTATGTGTTTCGGTGATTCTGACTTGGTGATTCAGTAATGTTCCGGCATATGGGACGCGCATGATGCTAACATGGCATCCTACCATTTCCTGGTGCAGCAGTTAAGTGGTTACTTTGAAGGTTGTGAGTTCCGGCATGTTCTTCGGGCTCAGAACGACGCAGCCGATGCATTGTCCAAGTTGGGATCTTCCAGAGATTCAATCCCGCCCGGCATTTCGTTGGAGCATCTGAGGAAGCCATCGATCAAACCCTCGCCTGAGTCATCTTCCATTTATGTCCCGCCAGGTCCGGAGGAAGCAGTTCCGATGGAGATAGATGCCAGAGCTAGGTCAGATAACCCGGGGACTGATTCCTCAGCCCCGGGGACTGGGCCGACATATGCGGTGAATGCAGTATTCCGGAGCAGAGCTAAGGGCAAGGGTAAAATGTACCAAGAGGTTGTGCCGGTATACCCGGGGACTGCTCCGGCATACCCGGGGACTAATCCCACAGTCCCGGGGACTTCGCAGCCCATGGAGATCGATTATGTGTCGGTCGAAATGATGGAGATAGATCAGGCAGTGTTCACTGTCAGGGAAGTGCCCTCATGGGCACGTCCTATTATGAATTTCTTGGTGGATGGTCAAGTGCCGGCGGATGAAGCCGAGGCACGCCGGATTGCAAGGAGATCCAAAGGGTATACCATCATAAACAAAGAAATATACAAGAGAAGTGTCATCGGAGTATTGCAGAGATGTGTCGAATATGCAGAAGGTCTGGAGATGCTCCGGGAAATTCATCAGGGGGAGTGTGGTCACCATGCTTCGTCCAGGGCATTGGTGGCAAAGGTATTCCGGCATGGCTTTTATTGGCCGACGGCACTGCAAGAGGCAGAAGATTTGGTCCAGAAATGCAATGGGTGTCAAAGGTATGCCCACCAGATTCATCAGCCGGCGTCTGCCTTGAAAACTATCCCAATAACCTGGCCCTTTGCTGTTTGGGGCCTGGATATGGTCGGGGCTTTTAAGCCGGCCAGAGGAAAGATGACCCATATCCTGGTCATGGTGGACAAGTTCACCAAATGGATTGAAGTAAAGCCCATAAGCAAGTGTGATGGTCACACAGCAGTGAAATTCTTGAAAGATATAATCTTGAGATATGGTGTTCCCCATGGCATCATCACTGACAATGGGTCGAACTTTGCCCAAGGGCCATTTGCTAGATTTTGTGAGGAGGTGGGAATCCGGCTGGACATTGCGTCGGTCGCTCACCCTTGTACCAATGGCCAAGTAGAAAGGTCAAATGGTCTAGTGTTATCCGGCATAAAACCCCGGCTGATAGAGCCACTAGAGAAAACTCCGGGATGTTGGCTAGATGAGTTGCCGGCAGTGCTTTGGAGTTTGAGGACAACTCCAAATAGGTCAACAGGCTACACACCATTTTTCCTGGTGTATGGAGCTGAAGCTGTGCTTCCAACAGATGTAATACATGATGCACCAAGAGTAGTGCTATATACTGAGGAAGAGGCTAAAGAAGCTAGGGAAAATGACGTGGATCTGCTAGAGGAAGCAAGAGAAATAACTCTGTCAAGAACAGCAGTATATCAGCAGAACCTCAGACGCTATCATGCGCAGAAGGTAAATCCAAGGAGATTTCAAGAGGGAGATCTAGTACTCCGGCTAAAGCAAGGAACAGAAGGCCGGCATAAGTTAACTCCTCCATGGGAGGGGCCATTCATTGTGAGCAGAGCTCTGCACAATGATGCCTACTATCTTATAGATGCGCAGGACCCAAGAAGGATAAGGCAGACAGGTCCGGAGAAGAAACCAAGAGGCCATGGAACATAGCTCTACTCCGCCCCTTTTACTCCTGAGCAACACAATGTATGTATTTCCATATTTTCCTTTGTGTGCCGGCGCGTTATGCCGGCACAAGACTAATGAATGAAATGTCGGCATCCTGAAGAAGCCGGGTCACTGCCTCCGAGATATATTTGTTGTTTATTTACAGTTTTTTGTTATATGCCGGCTGGCTTGATTCGAATGTTTCCTATGTCGGCCTAGTAATGTGTCAGCACCAAAGGCCACTCTTCGACTTAGCTGCTGTCTGAAACCCGGCTTCATGGCTAGCAAGAGTAGATGCCGGAGATTGTCTACACATGGAAAACGGCTAAGGAAATGTAAAGCAAGCGAACCGACATTTTTGTTAAAGCTAAAGTTAAAATTTGAAGTGTCGGATGATTTGAAGTCTAAGTTTCAAAGTTAAAGTACTGTATGTTCAATGAAGCAACCTTGAGACTCATATGTCGAAAGCCAAATAAGGTAGACAAGTAGCCAAGGTTGTGAAGTTGGGGAAACAGGAAAACAAACTCGGTGACTTAGCCAAAGATGATCCGGCGTTAATAACAAGCAAACCGAGATAAACTTGTTCAGGTAGCAAACCAAAGGAAATTAAACGTATATCTTACAACTGCACCCGGCATACCGGGGATCTGATAAAACTTAAAAGTTTTTGTGCTGCAAAGTCAAGGAGCAGCGGCAGAAGCAGAGCCGCCGGCTGGCGGAGCTGTAGCGGTGGAAATGTCGGCCTCAGGAGTGCCGGATCCAGCGGATGGAATGGAGCCATCACCTCCGCCCGGGACAGACGCCTGTTCCGGAGCGTCAGTGTCGGCCTCTTCGGTTTCCCCTTCATCTTGGCTGGAGTCCGAGCCCTCAGCATCAGCAGCTTCCTTGGCGGCGTCTTCCGCTGTCTTCTCCGGCTCACGGATGTCCCGGACAAAGACATCGGTGTCGGCATAGTCCACATAGCTGTGGGCCAATTCCCGCCGACGACGGATGTGTTCCGGATCCGTGGTCCAGATAGACCCTTCGCGCACAGTGCGCAAAGTCTCCAGGTCTGCTTTCTCATACCAGGACAAGAAGTAGCTGAGAGCTTCGTCAGCTCCAACCCTCGCGCCGGAATCTCGCCATTCCCGGAGGCGAACCTGGCAAGCTGCAGGTCATTGCCGAGATCAACAGGATCAGTGGGCGTCCTTTGTCCCGGCCAGAGGGCAGAGAATGCCTCCTGGGCGCCATAGAAGAGCTCTTCGGTGTAGAGCGTCATGGCGTTCTTCCGGGATTGCAGAGCCAGCAGCTGCTCCGACATGTCCCAGTTGGCCGAGTCAACCGGAACACCCCGGTTCTCTCGATCCAACTGCAGAGCCCTCTCAACGTCTTCGACGGAAGCGGGGAACATGTCTGGGAAATAGAAATAAGGATTAGCAAAAGGAGAATATGCCGGCATAAGGGTATGTCGGAAGAGAGCATGATGTGTAGGGCAGGATAAGGAAAAAGGATTTGAAGCTTACTGGCAAGGTCGGCATTAAGCTGGGCGACTGTAACCTCCCATTTGGTCGCCTGCTCCTTCAGGCTGGACAGTTCGGCATGGGCAGTGGAGGCATCAGTCTCAGAGGCAACGAGCAAGTCCTGGGTTTTCTTCAGTGGCCCTCCCTCTGCTCCTTCTCCTCCAGAACCTCGGCAATCCGGCCCTTCAGCTGCTCAACCTCGGCCTTGTGACCGGCATCCCGGTCGTCCAGTTGCTTGGCCACATCCACTGAGGACACACAGTCCTGGTGGCGTGCCTCTAGTGCAGCTTTCTCGTCTGAAAAGATTTGAAGTCAAAACAAGGATTTGAAGAAAGAAAACAGTGAAAAGATTAAAGGATTTGAAGTACAGAAGGATTAGTTGAAGATTAAGAGGATCCGGCATACCTGTCAGCTCCTTCACTCTCTTGACAAGCTCGGTGACTTGGGCTTCGGCACCAGCTGCGGAATGACGGAAAAAGGTTATGTGTCGGCATATTAAGGTGTGCCGGCAAAGAGGAGGAAGGGTGTCCGGCATATAGCGGTATATCGGCGAGGATTACCTTTCTTGGACAGCTCCAGCTGAAGCTTGCTATGCTCGTCGGATAACTTCGATGCTCGCATACCAAGTCATGAAACATGTCGGCCCGGGTGTTGTTCATGCGCTGCAAAAGTGCCGGGATTTAAAATGTCAGCAAAGAAATTTGGCATGTTAATTAAGTTGAAGATTCTATCAAGTGATCATTCTTTTGAAGACCCGGCACAGGTGCTGCGCACCTATCCCGGCTCTCGGTGACTAGGATTTGAAGCTCGAATCGAGCTTATATCTCGGTCAAGAGGATTTGAAAATAATTGAGATGAGAAATTGTTAGAGACCCGGCACAGGTGAGTGCTCACCTATCCCGGCTCTCGGTGACTAGGATTTGAAGCTCGGATTGAGCTCATGTGTCGGCAGATAATTCAAAAGAAGCTAACTAAAAGACTATGAGAAAATCCTGGATGTCCGTATCCCGGACAGCCGACATTTTCGGGGACTGGGGATATGTGTATAGGTAGAAAGGACTTACGTTGGTGGCATCGGCCAATCGGTGAAGTCTCTGCTGGAGGCTGAGCAGCTCGCAGGCGATCGGTAGGGGTTTCGCGGCCAGGATATCTGCTGGATTGCCCGTAGCCGCGGCGTCGGCCATCTTCTTGCTCCTGGAATCCGCTGTGTCCATGTCACCAGCGTCGTTCCACCTGACACAGTGCTCCTTGAGAGACCCGAGGCTTTGGTCACTCTTCGTCTCCAGGGGGACGCGGCCCTCAAGTTCCGGCGTGTCGAAGAAGTTGCGCCGGTAGCCAGGCCGGGTTGCTGCCCTGCCAAGATGCAGGGCCAGAGCAGAGCTGGTCCGGGGCGCTGCCTTAGAAGGAGCAGTGGCGGCGGATGGAGTGCCGGACTTGGTCGGCTGAATCTTCAGTGTGCCGGGCTTGGCCGGGGCAGAGGTCTTGGCCGGCGCCGTGGTCTTGGCCGGTGCAGGAGTCTTTTCAACAGAAGGAGTCTTGGGCGCGGGCTGTTCCGGCGCGGCCGGTGCATCTTGGCCAGCAGGAGCAGGATCCGGAATAGTCCGGACTTCCGGCACTAAAGGGCCTTTGCCCTTGATATCTGCGCCGGCGCTCTTGTCGCTTGCGCCGGCATCTTCAGTTGTGCCGGCGTCGCTGGTGGGCGCGCCGGAGTCTGGTGCTTCTTGGTGGGCTCCTGTGTCCATGTGGACATCAGAGCCGAGGTTCCTGTTGAGCCCCCGAGTCCATGTGGACTCGGGGGCAGAGTATCTTGTTCCGGCGGAGGAACGTCCTTCGCCGGGGAGGTGGTCTTCTCGGCGCAGGCGAAGATGCCGGCGCCGGGGGTCGTGTGACTGCAGAGGGTATGTCGGAGGTGGCAGTTTCTGCCGGCTTAGTAACTTGGGCCGCCACTCGAGCCAGAAGCTTGTTCCGGCGCAAGAGGAGCCTGAAAGAGAAAACACCAAGTTAGTAATCAGCAAGAGATATGTCGGAGGAATACAAAGAAAAGAAACTTACCCGCGGCAACAGGCCTCGGTTTCTTCGGATAGGCACGCCAACCTTCTGCCTCTTCTGTTGCTGAGGTGTGTCGGGTTGGGGCTTCACGCCTCGCTTCCGGCCGGAACGTCCACCGGTGGAAGGAGGTCCCTGGTTCAGAGGGGCGGCGACAACCATGTCGTCCGGGATAGCTGAGGACGGCATTGGAAAGGCGTAAGCAACAGGTGTTTCTGGAAAAGCATAAGCAAGAGGTGTCGGGCAGATAAACGTCTGGCAATCTTCATCGAGGTCAGGGTCACTCCAGTCTTGAGTGAATGCCGGAATGAAGAGGCCTTACCCCGGCAGCGGCAGCACGGGTGTTCCGGGGCAGCTTGTCCCAATGGTCCGGATCTTCAACATCCGCAACAGTGCGGTCTGCCGCGATCTTGATCCGGGAGTTCTCCATACCCTGGAAGCTGAACTTCTGCATAATGCAAAGTAAATTGGTCAAAGCAAGGAATATGCCGGTGCAAGAAGTATGTCGGATCAGGCATGATATATGTCGATAAATAGATATGTGTCGGCTTAAGTATCTATGTGCCGGGTAAAAGAGTATTTGTTGGCCGAGGTGTTTACCGTTGGGGCGGGCCTATCCCGGCTATATGGTTCTAGCCCCCAGGCAAAGGTGGCCTGAGAGGACTTGCAGACGTCCTTGATCCGCCGCAGAATGTCGGCCGGAGTCAGCTCATGTGTGGAATGCCGGGTGGGGTCCATGGGCCCGCTCATCTGGCAGATCTTGTGCGACCGGCGCTGCAGAGGGGAGACGCGCCGGCTGATAGCATGCCAGAGATCTTGAGGGGTAAGGCCGGCATCCGGAGCGGAGCTCGCCCTTAACCCGGTGGAGCGCGTTCACCGGCATCACCGAGTTCTTCGGGTTGTAAGTCCAATTCTTCATGGCCAAAGGTGGCTCGTCCACAAATGGCGGCAGGTTGAGCAGATCCTCGTCGGTGGTGTTCTTGACGTAGAAGAAGCTTTTCTGCCACTTCTTGCAAGACTCAAGGAGCTCCACCTTGGGGAAGTCCGAGCCCTTCCGGGACATGATGGTCGCCGCGCCAGAGGGTCATGGGGCGGTCCTTCTTCTCCTGGGCTGTCTCCTGCGGCTCATCCTTGCTCCGGGGCGGCTCTTGGATGACTTGCTTCCGCAGTTGGAAGTACTTCGCCCAGCCTTGGGTAAGGGCTCTATGCCGGCATAGCCTTCGCAAAAAGCAGCAAGGCGGAGAGGATCATCACGGCATTGGCCGGGATATGATGAGGTTGTAGATCGTAGGTGTCGAGGATGTCCCGGAAGAAGTCCGACACCGGCAGGCCGAAACCCCGCTCGAAGTGGCGATGAAGACGACGCGTTCGCCGGGTTCGGGTGCCGGCGCAGTCTCTCCCGCCGGTAGCCGGCATGC
Source organism: Dactylis glomerata (assembly GCA_007115705.1). Lineage (NCBI taxonomy): Eukaryota > Viridiplantae > Streptophyta > Magnoliopsida > Poales > Poaceae > Dactylis > Dactylis glomerata. The sequence continues at coordinate 12,070,167 of QXEO01000531.1, forward strand.
AACTCCCTCCGGACTCTCCTGGTGGAGGTGACCCAGGATATGTCGGCCGGGGTACCTCCGACCCCTCCCAGCCGGAGCGTCCTTGGACCCGGGCCGAGTTATCTTCCTCCGAGGCCGAGGTACCCGTCATGCTCGATGATGCCATCGGGATGGCCGGGACAAGGCGTGATAGCCGGAGTCCCGTGATGTTAATCCTATCAAGGCCGGAGAAAAGAGGGAGGTTAGTCTCTCCGGCATACCGCCCTCACCAATGTTAGCAGAATAGAAGATCTACCGAAACAGTTAAAAAGCAAAACAAACAAGGGTAAAACTCTAAGGAAGAACACCTGCGAGCGTTGCTAGCAATGCTAGTCGAATCAAAGGGAAAACAAGCAGAAACTGCTGCAGAGATCTATGCAAGTGTGGCTACCGATGCGAGTATAAAAAGCATGAGAAGAAGAAAGAGGGACTCACCGGAGCTTGGCCGGCGACAATGGAGCGGCGGCGGCGTGCAGGAGAAGTTCAATCTCCCAGCAATGTCGCGGAGGAAGATGCGGCGGCGGCGGCGTCGTCGACGAGGTGTCGGGCGTCGTCGAGCGTCGGCGTCGGCGGGGAGCAGGTCGACGGCGGCGGCGATGCTGTTCCTGTTCTTCGGTCCGGCGGGAAGCGCAGGAGGCAGAGAGCAGAGGAGGAGGACGATGGTGTGGGGTAAAAAGATAAGTTTACCCCCGCCGCCCTATTTATATGCTGCCAGGTAAGGGTCGTGGGGAGGGAAGTGCTCCACTCCCCCGACCGTTTCTGCGGCGAGGCGCCACGTGGCGGCACGGAGTGGGGCGGCGGTTGTAACCGTGCCATGACGCAATGATGGCCAGGAGTAACTGCGCTGTGAACCGTCACATCGTGTGACCGTTCGAGGTGGCAGGGCAGTTCAAGTTTCGATGCAAACTGTCAGGCGTGGCTTCTCGAGGAAGACTCGTCTATATGTCGAATAACTGCCCGATGTATATGTTCCGTCGGAATACCCTCGGGACGGCCGGAATAACATTTGGAGAAGGAACAGTGGCCGGGATATGTGCGGATGTCCCGGCATATAATCCGATCGTCGGGATATACCGGAGTATAATGAAAAGAAGATATGTTGAACCTGTCAAGGCTCCACAGTTATGACTGGGGAACCTCGGCAGCTTCGGGGACTAGTGTCGGGGGGATGACCCCCGGTAGGGTCAAGAGGCTAGAAAGATACAAGGACTATGATTGGCTTTATGCCGGTTGACCAAGAAAGGGTCTGGCCGGGATATAAGGGCATAGGCTGGGCCGGGGTATATGCGTATCCCGGCTGATACTTGGATATGCCGGATTAACCGGAATACTGACGGAGGAGTGCCGGCATATACTCAGATATGCCGGCCTATCTATTTTGATGTTGTGCAGGAACAGGGAGGCCGGATTACCGACCTTCATGGGTCGTTGGTCCGGCATATGTTCCAGGTATGGCCAACGGTCGTACGCCGGGATACAGAAGTCAGCTAAAGATGTCGTGTCCCCACAATCAAGGAAGAAAACATCCAAGCATGGTAGCAGAGTGTGGTGGCAGGGTACACAGTGGTGGTCTACCTACCCTCACTGTGTACAAGTACAGAGCTTACCTCACAAAGGTAAGGTCACAGTTCAAGAGGTACAGAGGTACAGGGATATGAAGTCCCATCGAGAGCAATCAGGAGGAAGTCAAGGGTCGTTGCCTTCGTCAGCAAGTCCTATTTGGAGTGTAGCCCGTGTCTTCTGGTCTCTATGACCGTTGTAACCCTGGCC